>VXAA01000561.1:24233-80317 GCA_013399115.1 Anseranas semipalmata
TCAAACGGGCCGCCAGCCATGGCCCCGCCCTAAAGCGGAACCAGCCAATCGAAAGAGGGGAGCCGCTGCCCCGGGAAAACCCAGCCGGCCACTCAGAGGCACGGTGCAAGGCGGGCGGGTCCGGGCGGCTGCCGCGGTTCAACCACCACCGGGCCGCTCTCGGGAGAGCCCGGGGGGCCGCTGGGACCGCGAACGCGCGTGTGAAATATCTCGGTCTCACCGCCCCACGCTGCCTGTCTCCCAGAGCTGACGTCTGGGAGGGGCGATTGGATCACTGTGGGATAGCAACTGAGAAATAAAGGGCTTTTTTTTTTTTTTTTTTCTGTCCCTCGTCCTTTCTGTATATTTGGTCCCTAGGTTGGGCTTGTCTCTCTATGGGCTTTTGCCCCAAATTTGGCCACCGCATAGGCCAGGTTGTAAGGCAGAGCTAGCTGCCATGGCACGGACTCCATCTGTGCATTTTGGTTTTCCTGCACTATGTCAAACTTGATCCAAAAGTATGTGGGAAGAAAGACATGTCAGCATCCTTAGAATAAACAATTTTGTACCAATCTCTTGGTCTGCCACATTATTTCTATGTAAACGTTTCAGCAGACAACAAAAAGACTGGAGTAAACCATACAGGGACGTTGTACCACACAGTGAGAGCAGACAAGCTCCTGAGACTGCTCTTGGTTACCTCCTGCCCTGTCAGCCTTTCCCTTCCCTTCCCTTCCCTTCCCTTCCCTTCCCTCCCCTTCCCTCCCCTTCCTTCTTTTCTCTTTTTTTTTCCCCAGGAGCACTGCCAGGTGCTGTGACCCAGTAACCTTAGTTCCTTCCCAGCCAATGCTAAGAAAAGGGATAAAGTCTGCACTATGAAATTTCTCAGTGCAAAAGCTTGTGTAGTTAACACCATCTGAGAAGCAAAAGAAAACTGGCAAGCTTAGAACAAAGAAAATTCTTTAATGAAAAAGGATATGTCATTGCATTTATCCTGGCGATTGTGTTAACTCATATAAGTCACGTGAACAGATTTGGTTTAAAATAAATTACTGCTTTGACTTCTCGCTCCAGATAAAACCTGAAAATAAGTAACTCATGTTTGTTTGGGTTTAATGGATTTCAGTTTATTGGTAAATATTTATTTATTTATTTATTTTAACAACCAACTCATGCGTGACATTTTCTTATATCTCTGTCTGTTAAAATGTCAGGATTTGTAGTGCCCGTTTAGTTAAATTGACAGAAATGGAAGTATTTGAGAAAGGCCTGTCTTGGTCCGGGTGTTGGCTATCTGGCAACCTGCTGTCACTGCAATGCAGTTTGGGCAATGCCGAGTGGTCTCATCAGCACAGGACTCAGGTTCTGCAATGTTGGTACAGCTTTGCCATGTGCGTTTTCCCATCTCAGCTGTTTCTGCTGGGGCCAGTCCTACCTGGCATAACCGTAAAAGCAGTAGAGGTTGTTTACACCTCGACTCAATCAGACATAGCACTGATAACACCGTGCGAAGATCAGGCTGGTAATTAAACCTTACTGAGAACTCTGGGGACTGCTGCAACATATCTGCAAATAAATGAGCAGCATTTGCAGAGACAAATGGTTTGTCATTGTCTTATAGGAAGAGTTAATCATAAGCATAATTTGGTTCAAACTGGGATCACTATTTTCAGAAATAATAGTAAAAACCAAAGCTGCACATTGTTACACGACAATGGCATTAAATAACTCTAATTGCATAAGTCATATATTTAGCTTCAAATGCAGACAGTAAATTTTTACAATATTTACAAGCACCAACCAGCCTCCTGTCCTATAGAAAATGGTCTCTAACAGGTAAGCAATGACAGCATTAGCTCATGTATGCGAGACGTGTAATTGTAGAACATTGCAACCATGTACATGGCTTATAATTTCTCTGACAGATACAGTCAGCCTTCAGTTCTTCTGTTTCTGATGCCAGCAAGTACACTGGTACCCACAACAAAGGGGAGTCAGGAATTAAGTGAAATGTCTTCAAGATATCTTCTTATCTTTCAATTCAGGCTCCAAAGTATAGCATAAGAACTCTTGGTTGTTAATTTGCAGCATTACAATTGACAGAAACAGAGAATTGATTGGAAAGAAATTACATATACTTCTCCACTAGTGAATTTCTTTTTTGTGTGTGTGTGTTTTTTTTCCATTCTTTTAACGTGGCTTTCATTCTTTTAAAACTGACTTCTAAGACAGAAATGATAAAGAATCCTCCCTGTGGAAGCACAGCACAAGAGTTCATTGTCTCCTGATATTTCCAGGTGTGTCTGTTTGTTTGTTTCCTTTTCGTTGATTAAAATCAAGGGTGTAAAGTATCAAAATCAATAAAAGACATCATAGAAATGCAGTACTGGCTTGGACCCTACCATCTAATCCAGTCTTGTATCTGAAGAGGGATCTAATCCTCCTAAAATGTTCATCACAACTGATTTTGTAAATTGTTTATAAACATCTGTGAAAGCTTTTCCTTACATTGCTGCTCCATCGTTTATTGTTTTCTATAATTAAGAATTTTTTCTTGTTTTCATCAGGTTTTCACCTCCCTCACTAAACCAAATGCTTCTTGCCCAGGCTTTTCAGAAAGTAAAATAAATTGACCGTGTCCTTGATTTCCTTTCATTTATTTAAAGATTGCTAGCTGCCCCCGCTCGTCATTTAATTGATAAATTAAACAAAGCCAGTTCTTCCAAGTCATCCTCAGTACTTACATAAATCTACCATTGTTACCATTTTTCTAGACTTCCTTTCCCTTTTATACTGACATGTCTAAAATTAGACACAGTATTCAAACTGACTTCAGCACTGCTAAATAGAGCAGAATAATTATCTCCTATGAGGTGCACATAACACTCCTGTTAATACTCTGCAGAATTAAATTTGTCTGGTTTTGCTTTTTTGCATCTTCGTGTTCATTTGCAATCCCTAGTTCGTGATTCAGTGTAGCTACAGATCCTTCTCTACAAGATCCTTTTGTGTCTGGATGCTACATTGCTGGCAAGTCATTAGCAGGTTGTAAGATATCCCTATAGTAGGGATCCCGCTGTGACCAGGGCATCCATAAGTGTGGGAAAAGCCCAATCCCTTAACAGATTTGCTGGAAAGCATTTTTTAGCTAATATGGGATTTTCTCTGGGATACTTGTCACATCAAGCAAAGGTTTCTCTTGCCCTTCTTTATAAGTCATCTCAGTTGTTTAACACTCTCACTATATTTTTAATTAAATATTTAAACTTGGTTGTTTTTGTCAACCTTTCTTGTAACCCTCTATTTCTATTGCAGTGACGGGTCTAGAAACTTCTAAGGGACACTTTAGTAAACCAGTTAATGGTAAAACATCAGCTCAAAATTCATCAGCAGTCAAAAAGGCTACTACAGCATCAGCAATGAATAATAACAGGCTTGTCACTATTGTGGTTGTCTGGAGACACCAACACAGCTCCTGCTTTGCTACATCACTGCCTGAATATTGCAGGCAGATCTGGTCACCCCATCACAAGAGAGTTTATGAAATAGAAAAGTACAGAGAAGCAACTAGGATAAACATGAGACAAACAGCCAGACAAACTAGGGCTGATCAAAAGTGCATCTGATGCAGCACCTTCTAAGCATGGCTGATAGCAGAGGCCAAGAGCTGGACATAAGAACTGTCTTTGTGGGCACTTGCGTTATATTCTCCCAGTCTCCTCCAAGTCGTGAAATCAACGAGTAAGGAAAATCTGCTGTTTGAGGAAGAAATAAATAGATTCTCTAGCTTAGAAGAGAGACATCTGAACGGGGATGTGATTCGTGAGTATAAGCCACAAATGGTATGGAAAAAGTGCATGGAGAAGAGTCATATACTATTTTGTATAACAAATTAAAAAGTTTCCAATAAACTTTTCAGGAATCTAAATTTAAAACAATCTAAATGTAAACCTATTTTTTTTTCTTTTGCCTAAGTAAACTATACTTCTATACTTACACAGTTTACTTGCATAGTGAGGCTTATGCTAAAGTTAAGTTACCTGGGCATCTCCTTGTCAAAGGTTGTTGCAGATGCTGAAAGGATGAAGGGATCAGTGGCTCAGCTGTGGCTTTTCTGTGGCCTTCAGGTAAGGAAAGGGTTGTAACTTTGCTCTCCTAAGAGCAGAGATGGGTTGAAATATGATAACAAGAAAGAGTATCTATTGCCTGGTTTCTTTCTCATGCCTTGGTGTTGATTTTATGGCTGTCACTGATAAATGTTGCTTTGCATTTTATGCTGGTACAGCTTTGCTGGGAGGGAGAAGGCACCCTAGGGACTGTTCAGAAGATGGTAAGCAAAAGGGTGTTATAATGCAGCCTCTGTGTTGTTTTACTCATCCTGGGATGAGTTCCTGCTATGCTCCTTATTCTTTTTTCAGTTTTTAATTACTATCTGGTCATGAAAACTCATATGAAAGGCTATGTCAAAAGTGTATGTGCCCCTTACAGCCTGATAAATATCGTTGTCAGGTATCAATCAGTCAGATCATAATCCAACCTTTGGCATTGGGTTTATGTTAAAAAAAAAAAGACAAAGCCTGTCTTTTTTTTTTTTTTCTCTCTGCCCCCTAATGCGCTGGGCATATGCTTCACAGAAGGTATACAAGCTTCTACACCTGGAGATTAAATTGTTTATACTGTGGATTGGCACTACAACCTTAGCAACCAGGCTACAGGAACAAAACTCAGACCACACTATCAACACAGAGGGCCAGGCTTGGAGACACCGCCAGTGAAAGGCTAGCAACAGTTAAGAACAGACAAATACTCACACTGAGTTACCCTTCTGTGACCATTGCAACCTGCAGCACAAAAGCGCATTGAGAGAAATGGCAAAAAAAGCTGTGTCTATGATATGATGGTGGACATCTATATTCGTTTTCACCTGGCAGTGAAACTGAGGTTTTTATTTTCTTCCCTTATTTCTCCCAATCTTGTATTTTTTTCTCTTTTTTTTTTATTTTTTATATATTTTTTATTTTTTTTCCTAATGGAATCATTCTATGAAGATCGTGGAGTGGAAAAAAGGACCACTGAAAACCTAATTGCCTTTGCTTAGCTATTTAACACACTTTTGCCTGCCTGGTCTTCCAGGGGACTACTACAATGACAGATCCTTCAGTGGTGGATCACATCGCCCAACTCAAACTCAAACTCCTAGAAAAGGTAAGGTAATAACTCTGCAATGGTCGCCTTTGCTCAGCTTTTTGCTGTTGCAACATATCAATGTGCAGTAGTGCTACAATTAAAAGCCACTTAAAGACTGTCTAGAAGGAAAAGCAATTTGCCTGGAGACATGAATGCTGGAAGTATCATCTAACCTAACCTCTCTCTCCAAGGTGGAGTCTTTTGTCTTAGATGTTCCAGACATTTGAGGGCAAAGCTTTCACCAGTATGAAGCTGGGCAGAACTCAGGAGACAAAAAAGAGCCTGTTCATCAGGGAAAGGCCTCCACTCTAATTTCTGAGCATCAAAGAGCTACAAGGGCCAGCTGCTCTCTAAGGAGCACAGAGTTGAGCATAATAGCACAGTCAGCGGGACATGGGCCTGGCCCAAGCAAGGCAAGCAGGGCAGAGCCCAAGATGGTAATGGGATTTAACCAAAAGTCCAGATCCATCAGGTAAGCTCATGGTGATAAGGCATATCCAAGGCCAAGGTGGGGAATGTCTGCAGGTTGGTATCAGGGTCCATAGGATCCATGGCCAATCACAGATATGGATGTGGTTGAACTGGAGATGAGTACTCATCCAGTATAGCTCAGGCAGGAACTGAAGACCCGGAGCTGAGATTAAAGGGACTCCCTGGCATGTGGGCAAGGGGTGTGGATGGAAGCCCCGGGTGAGGCTGCTCAGAGCCATTTAGGCCTATTAGTACACTGAGTATCCCCAACTGTCAGGTATCAAGTTCTTCATGTGATCTAGCTCTCTGCCCTACAAAATAAGTGATGCATAAGTCTTCTGATTCAATGTGCTATCAATTTCCAGGTCTGGGATGGCCTGGCCAGTTGGAAGCATTACTGTTCTTTTACTATGACTTGATGAGACATTTCATACTTCTATATACTTCTATACTTCTGGTAACCCTCCCTAGCTGTGATGGCTGATTTAGCAGTTAAGAAGTGTCCCTTGCCTCCACTTCTGCTTTATTTTCTCCATCCCAAACCTATGTCTGTAATACGGGGTTGAAAATTGTTGTGAACTTTGCTGCCTAACTGACAATCATTTTTTCCTGTGGTTCTACCAACAGAGACTAGAAAAGGAACAGGAGAACCTAGAGAAGATGGACTCACCTCTCCCAACAGCAAGTAAAAGAGAAACATTTGTTCTGTTTATGGACGTGATGCGCAAAGGGCTTAGTGATGTTCTCGGTCACAAGTTTGTCAGTAGATCACACCAGATGATCGCATCTCCTCCCTAAAAGTTGGAAGGGGCCTCTGCTCCTGTATGCTCAGTGGCCGGACATTTGGGTAGTCAGAACTTGCTCTGTCTTGGCTTCTGTGACAGGGACATTGTCTGGAGGACAGGAAGGAGGCTCCAAACTTGAGTCAGTGCTGTTTTAGCTCAGTCTGGGTATCTAAATCTGCATACAGCCCTGAGGATCAGAGGTAGCCAATGCAAGTTCCAGTGAAGCATGTACAGCAATGTTAATCTGCATATGAGTCCTAAGCAAGCCAGTGAATCTTAGAAGTCTTGATGCAAGGAGAACGGCCTTGCTAAACTGTGCAGCTCTCTGCATTTTACCTTTTGAAATGCTCCAACTTTTTGGGGGCCAAAGGCAAATGATCAGCCAGCCAAGTCCACTGCCATAACAAAGAATGCCTTCCTGCAGAGGTTGTCCTTTGTGGCCTCTCAGCTGTGGATGCTGGCTAAGCTGGAGCACACTGCTGGTTATTTTCGTTGTGCTAACTTCTACACCCAGGAGTGAGCCCCTGTCTCAGTCCAGTTGTATGCTTGACATAAGTGATTCTGTATGTGCTTGAAAAGGAGTTCTTATGATGGACATGTGTATCTGAGGAGCCCAAGCAGAAGGCCCAGCCTTCTAAAGCTGTTTTGCACCTTTGAACCTGAACAACGCAGCCTTGTGCAGACCAGAACGTGGTTTCCAGTTTAAAAGAAAAGTGATTCAGCTTATGAAACGGATCATTACACTGAAAAAGTTGGTCTGAAGGACTGGATTGGTAAGAGCTGAGACACCAGTGTCCATTTTACTAGGAAATGTAAAATGCTGTGCAAAACAGTTAATGCATTGCACATATTATGCGTAGCTTCCATGAGAGTAGTCTTGAAGGGAACCTGCAACTCATGAGCGAACCATCATAGCAGCTTTTGAAAGACTCTTATAAAGACACAAGTTATTTTGAACTCCCTTATTTATCAACTTCTAGCTGGGTCTCTAGCTTTTATAAAGAACTGTCTAAACCTTGGAAAATTCATAAGTAAGCTGGGATTCCTGACCTCTTTGCTTGAACCAAATTCAAGATGTAAGTACACATGCAGTGCTTATAATTGTATTACCTACATTAAAGCCAACCAGTAGTTCTGTAGCATTTCTAGACTTTACTCTGGGCTCATATTTATTGAGATGATGCACAAATAGTTGGAAACTTCTGATGCTGTGGCCAAAAATTAAAAATCCAGCTTTCAATTTCAAAATACTAAGTGATGCTTTTCAGAACAGATGCTAGGCATGCCTCCAATGTACCTGAAAATGTTCTTTTTTGTTTTCATTTCAAGAGAGTTCAAAATCAGCTGTATGTGGGAAGAACTGAAAAAGATGTTTCAGAACAAAAAGGAAACAGAAATGTTGATCTTCAAAACTAAATTTGTTTTGATATGCCACAAACAATTTTTTTTTATACTTTGTACAATCATCCTCTTCATGTGCACAGTACATCTAGAAATTTTCAGGCTGAAATGAGTTTCTGAGCCTGAAACTCTTATATGGAGGTTAAATAAGGAGGTTAAAAGGGGGCTTTAGAGAGCAATCTGAAAAGTTTATTTTCAGAGAAGGTGCATAGCCTTTGTAGAGCTGCCCAGCAGCTGTGTCTGCATGGGCTAAAAAAGTCATTATTCGTTCGTGGATTTGACAAGAAAAGTAGCCTAAAGCTTTTTCTGGAAGAAATCAAGCTATCTCATAACATGTTTTCCAGAATTATTCTCATAATGCAGATGTTATAGTAGCTCTGTCTTTGTGATCCTTTAAGAAGATAACATGCTTTTTCTCCTTCAGGGAACAGACAGGAGGATATGCTTCAAAGTGCCCTGAGGCGAAGGAAAGATCTCCTGCAAGAGCTTAGGGTAAGAGCCCTCCATGTTGTCAAGTGACTGTGTGAGGAGTGCAGTCTAGTGCGATGAACACAAGAGTAGACTTTGAAGGATAAAATTGGATGTTACCTTAAACAAGCAGTGTGAATGCACTGTGCCCTGCTTATGAGAAGCGTGGCTCCCAGTAGAGACAGGAAGAAGGCTGATGGGGAGTCGAGGAAAGTTCGTGTGCTCCGCTGATTGAGCGCGTGCTCAAGGACGTGCCCAGTTGTGGATCCAGGCAGGTTAATCCTAGTGCCTCCTGCAACGTTGTGTGAGGAGCTTCTGTGCCCTGAGCCCAGCCCTCTTGGGCGAAGACCTCTGCGTACAGAAACGACAGAAAGGGTTAGGCTATCTGCATGTCCACTGCCCATGTGGTTACAGTTCTTTCCTGTCCTTTAATTCTTTGTCTGGGCAGTATTGAGTTCTCTGCTCATTTAAATTATGGAGGCTGGGTCCAGCTAACCAGAGGGGCTGGAGAGCAGCAGGTCTTCCACTGCTTTAGCAAACAAAATCTGCATCCACCTCAGTTATCTGGTGTGTTGATTCTCTTTGTTCTGAACTGCTATATCATAAGCTCTCTGGGTTTGTGCCAAAGTGCAAATAAGGGACTTTTTAATGCTGCCAAAATAGGGACAACTGTTACTTATTCGTCATTTGTGGAGGGAATCAACCATTAATGAAACATTTTCCCAGACTTTCAGCAGTTTGTTCTTCACTTCTTTCCATTCCCTCTTGCTCACATTGAAAATTGTACACACTCGAGATATGTAGGAAGAAACACTTTCTCTATACTTGTGCCAGCTCTGGCGGAGTGATTCCCTTCTTGTAACACTCACTTGTGTTCTGCCTGTTGCACACAGCAGTTTCTGCAGCAGTTTGTTAGGTGAGGAAAGCTGTGCCCTGCTGCAGACTCCCAAAGGCTCATCCCATTTAATCCAGGGAGTGTAGCAACACTGCCTGCCTTTCTGTGACCAGATATTGTTCAAGAAGATACCTGATTTTGCAGGACCAGCACCTTCTGGAAGAATTGTCACAGCCTTCTGCACCAGCTGGGGGACACCTTAGGAACTGCAGAGCTGCTTCTCCCCACATCTACACAATACCTTTTCCAGCGTCCCAAGCAGAGCCACCAAGGATTATCCAGCAGGCGGTAAGGATCCTCACTCCTAGGAAACACTGGCCAAAACCAACCCTGACTTCTCCATTTTCCTTTCTTATCCAGATGCCTCCTCAGCCTGCTACCATCATCCAGCAGCTACCACAGCCGCCCCCGCTGATAGCGCAGATCCCCCCCGCTCAGCCTTTTGCAGCTCCCCACTCTGGAAGCACTAAAGAAGGTATCATTTCCTGGGTCTAGCAGTCAGGTCCCATCACTGGGCACAGAGAGACACCCAGGAAAGGTACCACTGCAAGGGGAAGAGGTCAGGGGACAGCATCCAACTCAGCAACAGGCTGTGCCACAACTGGGCTGCTGCTGGGGCTGTGGGAATTGCACTCTGTAAAACTAGATACCAGTTCTTAGAGGCTTTTGGAAGAACTCTTATTGCTAAAACTAAAGAAAATGGACTATAAACTCAGCAAAGCCAGGTTAAGCTGTCAGAGAATCTTGGGGAACAATGAACAGCTCAAGCCAGGGCACTGAGTAACACTAGCAAGGTCAAACTCATGCAAATAGATGATTCCAAAATTCACAAACAGGCTTCTAAACTCCAACTTTATTGTTTTGTTTTCTCTTAACCTGCCGTTTAATGTCCTCAGAACAATACAGGCTTTTATAATGCTCCCTGTTTGGAAACAAGACAGAACAGCTGAAAGTGCTGTTCCAAATATAGTATAATGCCAATAAAAAGAGTTTGTGTCTAAATATAGGTGGAATTTTCTGTGAAATGAAGTTTAGTGACATGGTTTAGTGGAGGACTTGTTAGTGTTAGGTCATAGGTTGGACTAGGTGATCTTGAAGGTCTCTTCCAACCTAAATGATTCTGTGATTCTGTGAAATAATACATGAACCTGGGATGACTTCCCTGGCTCAACCTTCAGCCAAAGGTTTCCTCATGGCACAAAGAAATCTCCAGTCACTAAATTGTTATATTTCTCAGCTATTTCTTCACTTAAGTGGTTGGATTTATTTGAACAGGAGTTTATTTTCATAAACAAATTAGTCTAAATTCATACATGACTTTTCTGAAGTGGATACATTTACAATAGCTTTGGTATGACCAGTTAAAAAGGAGAGTTGTTTTTATTTTTTATTTTTTCCCCTCTCCTCATACTTTAAATAGTTCCACTGCACAGGTCCTTTGTAATTAGGATCCAGAGATCATGGTAAGTGAATGGGATACGTGCGCAATGGACTCTCAAGGTGGCACTGCAATATCATGTAAAGTTGAGGAAACCTCTCATGTGGACAACAATGATCTTGAACCAATGCCATGGAGAGTGCCATAAGATGCCAGTCCACGCTGGAGCAAGCAAGAGAGCTCCAGTGTACAGCTTTTCTCCAGCCTGCCAATGTGTAGCCAGAGGGGTGGGTTTGCAGGGGAACTAACAGACAGAAGATGCTCAACAGCAGCTTTTTTGTGGAAGGGAGGAGAAACAGGAGAGCTGGTCTGAATGGTCCAATTCGTAGACATTCATTTTGCACCATCTGGCCACATAACCCTAATAACCCTAACATTATCCAAGCATCCCTTTCTGCTGCTTTATCTCAGTTGTAGTGACCAGTCTGTATGCTGGAGGGCAGTTCCTACTGAGATGCCTCTGCTGCTTGTCTGTTGCTGATAAAACTCTTACTTTCTTCCTTGGGGTGACCTCTTCCCAGCTATGGTGGAGATGATGCTGATGCAGAATGCACAGATGCACCAGATCATCATGCAGAACATGATGCTGAAGTCTCTGCCATCAATGGCGTTCACACAGCCTGCTGGACCCAGCTCTCCCCTGCTTCAGCACACACAACAGGTAATGACACTGTGTCCAAAGGGCATCATTGCTCACGTGGGGCAATAGTTATTGTCCTTTGGAGGGTGCAGGGACTGGACAAAATAAGTTCTGCTGCCCAGGGTCTCCTGGAGGTCTCATATGCAGTCCCATTTAGCACCATGTGTGGACCTAACTGAAGATGTTTCATGCACAAGTGCAAACTAGGTTCAGTTCAGCTCTGAAAATGTATCTGGCCTATACAGTTGAAATACTAACAGACATAGAAGAGGTCTACACTGGACATCTGCTGCTGCACCTGGAGCCTTGGGAGCCTAACACCTGCTGACTTTTGCTGAAACATCTAATACGTAGTCTGTATTGGTGTCTCCAGGTGACTTCATAGCACCAGTGATTCTCCTCCAGTTAGTGTGTAGTAGTATGGCTTGACCTTTGTCCACTTGCTGCAAGCAGCAGGACAATACTTGTGTTACAAATACTGTAATTGGTGAAATTTGACCTGGCTGTTTAAAACCGGCTAGAGCTGAAGCACAGGTTTTGTGGTCATACTTGGAGCTCCACAGCTGTAGCTATTGTCTGACTGAAAATCAATGGCTAGCAAGCTCTGGAAAGACAAGTCTTAAAGATATTTTTGTGTGTGGATCCCTATAGGGGTTTTTCCAAAACATGTCTAGTGCCTAACAAAATGTAGGTAATTTTGAACATATCTTTAGGTGCACAGTTCCTAAGCTATTTTTAACAAGGTGCAATATAGCTCCTTAAGTGCTTTGGGAAAATGTATTTCTAGCCTCTACTCTGAAGCATGTATTACCTAAGCAGCAAGGACTGTTAATTTTCGGGGAGGAGGAGATGTCTCTTGTGTTGCAAAGTTTTCCCCTTCCATTTTCAGGCTAACCATGATTTTCCCAGTGCTGCAAGAAAGATTTCTGTTCTCTTTTCCTTTGAGATTGAGGTTGCCATATATTAAGAAAGCAACTCCCACACTTCTGCAGTAGTTGCCCAGTTTGAACCTTTCCTACCTGCTATTTGCAAAAGCAACAAGGAGCTTAAAAAAAGCCCCTGTGCCCCACATTTAACTGCAGGGTAGGAAACACAGTCTTCCATAACCCATCCCATGGCCTGTGCAGTTGGAAGCTGACAGCTTTTGCATCTGTTAGGACCAAATGTCCGCCTGAGATGGAAAGCCTCCAACAGCAGCTGCTCACTCTCCCTAGACGTCAGTCAGTGTCCTGAAATGTGAGCCAGCACCACCCCAGCCAGCATGGCGTACAAGGGACCATTTATTTCCTCGGTGGCTGTCCTGGGACAGATTCACTGTGGAAATGGCAGGCAATGGTGTTTCCTCAGAAATATGTCAGAGCTGTGCTGAGCATTACGTTGGATGAAAGGGTTTGTGTCTGAACATAGTCCCCACATCCCTCCCAGGGCTACTCCACAAAAAAATTGTGGGTTTCCCTGACATAGCGTGGTGGGACAACATGCTCTGAATATCCAGGTGAAATCTGAAATAACTGAGTATTTGCCAGACCCTGTATGTTTGAGCCTGTGAAACCGATCTCTAGGCACAAGATGAACATCCTGTAGCAAGAGGCATCTGAGTGGGAACCCAGCTGCTCAGCTGGAGACCCTGCACTCCCTTTCTTAGGGGGGTACAAATTTAACAAATCACCCTTTGCCTCTCTCCAACTAGGACCTGCAGCTCACCACTCCCATGTCCGTGAAAGCAGACAGGCCCCGGCCGGCCGCAGTGCATCACCACCACCATTACTCTCCACCGGGGCTGCTACCCCCAGCCGTGCCTGCTGGGCTCCCACCTGCATCCTCAGCCCATCACTGGGCCAGCAGCATGCTCCCAGCTGTGCAGATGTAAGTCAACGGATTGCGATGATGTGAGCTGCTTTACCTGCTAAATAAGAGCTGACTGTGTTTTGCATTCAGGCTAACACTCCCCATGGAATTTATATTCTTAAAACACTGCTGAAGTCCCCAGGTAGAGGTGTACAGCCCTCTCCTTCCAGGGCTCACTTGTCTGTGCCTTCCCTGCTGCCTGGAAGCTTGTCCTGGACTGCTTTCTAGGTACAAGGGGATCACAGCAGGGACTAGTGCTTGAACAGGTACATGAGCAGCCCCACTGCCCCATAAGCCAACCTGCTTGTGCCAAGGTGTGGTGGTTTCACACTGATGGGCAGCTAAGCTCCACCACACTGCTCTCTCGCTTCCCCTCTTCTGAAGGACAGGGGAGAAAATATGTTGAAAAAAGAAAAGCTTGTGAGTTGAGATAAGGAGCAGTTTAATTAAAAGGGGGGGTGGGGGAGAGCAAAGGTGGTGTGGAAGCAAAGGGAGAAAACAATCATTTTTTACTTCCCATCAGCAAGCAATGTTCAGCCGCCTCCTGGGAAGTAGGGCCTCAATACGTGTAGTGGTTGTTCAGGAAGACAGATGCTTTCCTAATGCGAGTCTCCCCTTCTCCTTCTTACCCCCCAGCTTTTATTGCTGAGTGTGACATTATATGATAAAGAATATGCCTTTGGTTGGTTTAGGTCAGCTGTGCTGGTGATGTCCCCTCCCCACTTCTTGCCCACCCCACCATACTGGCTTTTGTGGGGCAGGTTGGAGAGAGTCTTGATGCTGTGCCAGCACTGCTCGGCAATAGATGAAACATCGGCACAATACCAGTGCTGTTCTAGCTTGAAGTGCAGAGTACAACACTATATGGGCTGCTGTGGGGAAAGTTCACTCCATCCCAGTCAAACCCAGTGTACAAGGCCAATGGCACAGAGGCCTTCAGCAAGGATCTGAGCAAAGAGTGCAACAGTCTTGCCAAGTACATCAGGAGGGGAGAGCAAGAAAGAAGGTATGGAAGCATCAGTGCTAGGAAGTTCTCACATGCTGAAGCTGGTAAAGAAAGGCACACTGCTAGAGCATGATGGAGTGGCTGGGGACTTTGGGACAGGGAGTCACTGTTGCATGTCAGAACGCAGCTTTTATTTTTGTGCTATGTCTCTTCCAAAGGCTTAGTGAGCAGAAGGACAGGATGGAGGCAACTGCATCCTCAGACACAGGGGACCTGCTGGCGTGGTATCTGCATGGCCCTCCTTAATACAGCATCTGCATTCCTGAACAGCTTATTTACCTAATGAAATTACAAGCAATAAACATTTCTACCCCTTTGATTTTTACATGCATTTGTAATCTCTACTGGTAAAGAGCTCTTGGCTCCTTCCAGAATCAGTGCAATTAGCTGTTGCTTAACTGTTTGCAAAAATCAGCAAAGGAAGATCTCACAGCTTTTAAGCTGTCTTCTCCCTCTTTAGCTACCTTCCACCATGAATTAGGAGATCCTACACATCTATGCTGTCTTTCTGCGGCTGCAGCAAGCATGTGCTGTTGGCTATTACCAAACACAATAAAGCCATTTTTCTTGTTGTAGGTGGCCCACATACTGACAGTATGTGTTCCTCTGCAAGTGGACCATAACGTCACGGAGGTCAACCTTGTATTTGAACAGTTCCTAAATAATCTGACTGACAGCCTAATGTCTCTACATCTGCATATTGTTGGTACAAGAAGTGAGAAGGAGAAAGACTGCAGATCCTCAGAATAAATGTACCATGCACCTGGAGTCTGTTTAGCCGTTTCTGCTACTGCGGTTGTTTCCTCTCATATTCCAAGGCCAGAGCAGCAGCAAACAGTCAGGACTTTTTTGCCCTCTTTCCACAGAACCAAGACATCCTGTCCCAAAGAGTCCTGCAGTGGTCCCAGGGCATGAAATAAACTTAACACTAGTATTGTCTGAACTATTGAGTGTGGCCCAGGTTCAGGGCTGAGAGTCCCCTTTGTGTGTAACTTGGGGAAATGCCGCTTTGCTGAGGGGGCAGCTGCCTTCCTGGGAAGGGTAACGTAAACTAACCCAGAATTCCTGAATGAGGGTTTAATTGCCAAAATTCATCAACTAAAGTGTTCTTTCTGTATTGGGCTTACACAACAAGGTTTTGGTAGCAGGGGGGCTGCAGGGAGACCTCTGTGAGCAGAGCCAAGGGGCTTCGCTATATGAGAGAGGAGCCAGCTCCAGCAGGGACCTGCCGCTGGCCAGAGCTGAGCTGTGAGCGACGTTGGTTGTGCCTCTGTGAGAGCACATTGAAGAAAGGGAAAAAAACACCGTGCAACAGCAGCTGGGAGAGAGGAGTGAGCAACTGAGAGAGAAGGAATCCTGCAGCCACAAAGGTCAGTGAAGCAGGAGGGGAAGGGATGCTCCAGGTGCTGGGACAGAAGTTCCCCTGCAGCCCATGGAGAGGCCCATGGAGGAGCAGGCCGTCCCCCTGCAGCCCATGGGTACCACATGGAGCAGATTTCCACACTGCAGCCCATGGAGGAGCCCATGGTGGAGCAGGTGGATGAGGCCTGAAGGAGGCTGTGACCCATGGAGAGCCCCTGGAGGAGCAGGCTCAGGGCCAGGCCTGCAGCCCGTGGAGAGGAGCCCATGCAGGAGCAGGTGATCTGGTGGGAGCTGCTGCCTGTGGGGGAGCCATGTTGGAGCAGTTTGGTCCTGAGGGATGGACCCTGTGGTACGGACCCATATTGGAGCAGTTCTTGAAGAGCTGCTGTCTGTGGGAAGCCCACACAGGATCGGTTTGGGAAGGACGGCATCCCGTGGGAGGGACCCCACGTGGAGCAGGGGCAGAGAGTGACCGTGAAGGAGCGTTGGAGACGCAGCGTTAGGGACTGACCGCAGCCCCCATTCCCCGTTCCCCTGCGCTGCTCGGGGGGAGGAGCTAGAAGAGGGTGGATGGGGGAAGGTGGTTTTAGTTTGCTTGTAGTACTCACTGTTCTAGTCTGTTATCAATAGGCAATAAATTACATTAATCTCTCTTATGCTCACTGTTTTGCCTGTGGTGATAACTGGCGAGTGTTAGCTCTTCCCTTATCTCAACCCATGGATTTTTTTCAACATACTTTCTCCCCTTGTTCTGTTGAGGAAGGAGAGTGAGAGAGCAGTGTGGTGGTGCTGAGCTACCTAGCGGTGTTAAACCACCACACCTATCTCAACATTTTTAGTTCTACTTCCTCACAGATATATTTGTACTGCAGGAATTACCTGTACGGGGAACTAAAAATGAACATGAGCGGTCCAAATGCTGGTTACCTGCATAGCAGAGCAAAATCCTGGCATCTGATTTTCCTAAAGATCAGCCCTCTGCCCTAACTGCATGAGTTGGGTTGACAGGGCTTGCAGTATTTGAATAAATAATTCTCAATGGAGAACAGAAAGAAAACTGCTCCTGCTGTCATAGAATTTGAACATTTAAGAGCAAGGCCGGTACCCCCAGCTATCTGCAGTCCATGTGTTCTTCCCCAGGAGGGCTCTGACTCTCAGTCTCTCCTGAGCCTCACATTCACGATGCTACCTGTGGTTTTCTTTCCAAAGAGCTATTAGAGACTATAGGGTGACTTAAGCAGCCTGGATTTGTGTATATTTGTTACATTATTTCTCAACCTTTCCCTCACATAATCAGGGTCCAAACTTGGAAAAAAAATAAAATAAAAAGAATCCTGAGATTCTTCCTTGAATATTGGCATGGGTTTTTTTCTTAAGAAACATAAATCAATCTTTTCCCTTTTTACTTTTCCCACTAATTTTCAGATGCCAGGCATTAAAGCCCATACTATCCTGTTCTTTTTCTTTCAGAATTCCTCGGAAGGCCCACTCAAAGTTCTATCCAAGTGATACCTTTTCCATGCTTTCAGCAGCCTGATTATGTTTAATGCAGAAAGAAAATCCGTGTTTTAGTAGCACTTTCTTAATGCTATCTGCTGTAGGACAAAGGAGATTGGTGAGTCTGAATGATGACGTGATTGTTGAAACACTCCTCCAAAATAAAAAGAACACATTTATGTTGTTTTTCCCTGATGCAGTTTGTGAGCAAGTCTAAGGAAGATAACCCAGGGACCTACATTTTATTTGGAATGGCTACCCAGAAGAGAAGATACTGCACTGGGCATAGATAATCCCTGATAGGTGACATTTAGTCCAGTTTGCCAAGAACTATTTTCAGTAGGTAAACAGATGTGTTTGACAGAAAGGAGCTGATCTGTATCATTTTGGAAGAAAAACTTTCAGCCTGTGGCAGCGGTCAGTCCAGGTGGTCATCCCTGAAAAGATCCACTTTTGATAATATGTTTCTAGATCAGAAGAAGTCAGGTATTTTCTACCACATTTACAGAGAGATACATTATTAACCGGGCTGGAAAGAGAGGGACTTGCACAAATGGGTCTCTTACTCTCTCTCCCAAATCTTTTTACTGATTTTAGTACAGTTTACATATGTTAAACACTAGAACATCTCAGTGGATGTTCTCCTATGAATGGGCCTTCCCAGTTCTACAGAGGTTAAATGGCTAAGCTATAGAGAACAAGGCTCAGCTGACAACATGACCTGTGGCATTTCAGAGATGTGTATCATAAAGCAGGTTTGCAGGACTGGGCCTGAACTTTTTGCAAGGAACACTTAGCACTCCCCCAACCTTCCCTTCCACTTTTAGATTAGGCATTACATTTGAAATAACCCTTAAATGCTGGACTATTTATTCCAGTATTCAGCTTTGGTCACTTTGCAGACCAGCATCTACAAGGCCCATGTACTTTATTATGTATTTCTGTGTACTAACTGGGGCGGGTGCTTTCCCCGCAGGATCATGCCTCCTGCCTCTGTAGCTGGAGCACTCACAGAATCACAGAGTGGTTAAGGTTGGAAGGGACCTCTGGAGGCCATCTGGTCCAACCCCCTTGCTCAAGCAAAGATACCTAGAGCAGGGTGCCTGGGACCTAGTTTAATTGGCTTTTGAAGATTTCCAAGGAGGAGACCCCACAACGTCTCTGGGCAGCCTGTGCCAGGGCTCCGTCACCTGCACAGCACATAAGTGCTTCCTGATGTTCAGAGGGAGCCTCCTGTGCTCCAGTGTGTGCCCAGTGCCTCTTGTCTTGGCACTGGGCACCACTGAAAGAAGCCTGGCTCTGTCCTCTTTTCACCTTTCCTTCAGGTATTTATAGACATTGATCAGATTCCCCCATGAGCCTGCTCTTCTCCAGGCTGAGCAGTCACAGCTGTCTCGACCTGTCCTCATAGGAGGGGTGCTGCAGTCCCTTGATCATCTTGGTAGCCCTCCATTGGACTCCTTCCAGTATGTCTATGTCTCTCTTGTACTGGGGGCCCAGAACTGGACACTCCAGGTGCAGCCTCACCAATGCTAATTAGAGTGGAATGAGGGCGATACCTGACCTGCTGGCGATTCTTTACCTAATGCAGCCAAGAATACTGTTAGCTTTCTTAACAGCAAGGGCACATTGCTGACTCATGTTCAACTTGGTGTCCACTGGGACTCTTAGGTCCTTTTCTGCAGAGCTGCTTTCCAGCTGGGTGGTCCCCAGCGTGTCCTGGTACCTGGGGTTGTTCCTCCCTAGGTGCAGGACTTTGCACTTCTCCTTGCTGAACTTCATGAGATTTTTGTCAGCCCATTGAGGTCTGTCTAAATGGCTGACTCTGGTGAGTCAGTCACTCCCCCCAGTTTTGTGTTGTCCACAAATTTACTGAGGGTGCACTCTACCCCATTGTCCAGATCGTTAATGAAAATGTTAAAGATGACTGGACCCAGTATTGACCCCTGAGGTACTGCTCATTACTGGTCTCTCCCCAGAAAAAGCATCAACAGATCACAGACCATAGCTGAGGCTGCTTGTACAGCCCTGATCCAGCTGTCCGAGAAAGCAATATTACAAGACCAACCTTAACTACATTACTGTGTATTGTGTTATCCACAGGAATCCAAGAGTTAATTAGCATACCTTAAAATATTGTTATTAAATTGGTAAGCCACAGTGGTGGAGTAATCTGTAAAGCCTACAGGACAAGTATTCAAAAAGTGCTGTGAGTGCTATTTCCAAATAACAAATGTCACTGCTGGAAGCTAATGGTTTGCTCCCTGTGCTCTGAAAACAATTAAGGAATAATTTTACTACTATTTACTATGCAAAACTTAACCTCACAATCTGCCTTATCCCCCTTCTATGACCATTTGCTGCATGGGAGCTCTGTGGGTGGGATGAAAAGAGATTTGAAAACAAAGAAGGGTGATTTAAGCTTGGCACCAGGAAAGCTTGCTGCTTGTGGGAATGACAGTGTGCTGGAACAGGTCATCTAGGGGGCCAACACAACCTCCATCCTGAGAGAGCTTCTGGAGCTGTTCAGGCAGACACAGGGGTGTCTGTAAGCAGAGTTGATGCTGCCTTGGGCATGCTTTTTAGCTCTGTTTTCTTTAGTGATTATGTGTTAGTCAATTAGCTAGCACGGGTCAATTCATTGTAACATAGATCAGAAAAATCCCATGGAGAGGTGACTAGTTTACATGCAGTGCCAGTGCGTTAATAGGTCTTAATGGCCTCGACCAGCCTCACCTGGGGTCCTTGCCAGGGCTGAGGTTTAGGGGTGGGCAGCAATCCCTTTAAGCTTGGGCCTGTGGCTTATGGGTCATGTTGATTCTTTAGTGTAGCCTGAGTTTAAGGTGGGTTTGTCACTATAGATGTGCCTGGTGATTTTGAGGCTGTGTCTGACTCTGACTGCCATCAGTGAACCTGGTCCTGACCTCAGGGTTGGCTTCCTGGCTTGACCTCAGGCTTGTCTTATCTCCACAGACTTGTCTTCCAGCCTGGACCCTTGGCTTCCATCCCTGGGCATGGCCTGCTCACCTTGCCTGGCACTGTGGGCTGGGACCCTGTCCAGTGAGGCCCCTGCCTCTCTGGCATTGCACTTGCTCCCCATCCTGTTGGGAGCACGTGGCCCTTGCTGCACCAGAATACTCAATGGAGAACTGCACTGTGCTAGTGTGGGTATTTGGTCTTGCTCTGTAGAGATAGATCTGTTGTTTTGGGCTATGCATCGCACACTTTGCAATAAATGGTAGTTACTGTATGTTAACATGTATTTTCCTATCATCTGTTCTTTAGTTTTTGTGTGTAGGCTAGACATTACTGGAATAGTGGAGAATTGAATTCCAAGATGGTCAGAGAATATATTTACAGTTGGATTACAAAACTCATTTGTCCCCTGGTTAGGACAAGCAGAATGCTAGTAGTTATTCCTGAACACCCCAGTACTAAAACAGCTGAATTAGCTCCTCCCTTTTAAAAGCTTCCTGTGTGCAGCACTGTCTCAGCAGAGCCCCTCATTCCAAGGATGAGCAGTGCAGTGCCAGCGAAAGCTGGGTTGGATGCAAGTTCTCCTCTTGTTCCGCAGGCAAGGAGACTGTATTTCATTAGGTGCTTGAAAATTGCAGAACTGCTTTACCATTTTCAAAAGCGGCTGTGTTGAATAGCACAACATTCACACCAGGGTAGGTAAGCATCTCCATCCGAGGCTCAGCATGGCTGGTCACCCAGCCAGGCTGGTGCGCTGGAAGCCTGAGGTGGGAGTTGAGCTTTAATATTAACTAGGGAAGAAGAGCCCAGGTGTGACTCAGCCACCCACATCCTCTCCCTCCTCCTCCCTCCAGTGAGTGTGGCACAACAGCAGGGTGAGAGGGGACACCAGCGTCCCCAGGGACGGCAGCACTTGGAGCTCGCTACCCAGAGTCTGTCACAGCAATGGAGTCCAGCAACACACGGGGGAAAAAAGTCGCCATTGTTGGAGGTGGTCTGGTAGGAAATACAATTTGTCTGCTATTTGACTGCATTCCCCGGGGAGCCGGGGCTATGCAAACGTTGCTGGGAAGTAGGGTGGGTGACTGCTCAGCGGAGTTGAGCTTGAACACGAAGATCTCTGGAAAGTCAGCTCTAGTGCAAGTGAGCTTCTCTGCACACACAGCAAATGTAACTTGGCAGATCAGCCGTGGGCAAGGGAAAATGCTGCTGAGTCTCTTGCCTATGTTATCTTTCTCCTTTGTATGACGTTCACTTGTTTGTAGCATAGTTAACTGATTTGTTTTGCAAATTAAGGAAATAATATCTTCTGTCCTGAGTTCAAACCTCAATGCTCCTTTTAACCCTGTTTTTCTTAAAATTATTTTTCTGTCAGATGGCAGGGTATTATCAGGGAGCTGGTTGAGGTCCCACTGCAGGAGGCAGCAAGGTTTGTTTGTGCAGCTGGGACTTTGTACCAAGAGAAGGGATCTTCTCTGAGGGAAAGCTTTGCTGCTGAGATATCACAGAGACCTAAAGGTACACTAAATACAGCCCTTATCTGAGCATTGTACGTGTACCAGGACAGAAAACTAGTGCACCTTTAGGGTGCTCCTCTTTTCTTTCCTGCACAGGAGTGTAAGACTTGGGGGGCGGGGGGGACAAATTGGACTCCAGCCCTTTCAGGGCATCTAAAGCAGGGTCAGCTGCCAGATCTTCCATTGCCTCGGCTGTTCCTGGCTTTAACCAGGTCACTAACGTGAAATGCTTTGCAAGGACTGAGACTTGGTAAATGTTAAGCTAAGAGAAAATGCATTCCGCTTTCTGTTTTTGTTTGGGACCATTTTTCTTCCATTGCTAGCTGCAGAGTTGTGTGGCTTTAAAAGACAGCGTGAAGCGTTACAGCACGTAAAGCTCCATTTTGACTTTTTGGCTGTTAGCTTCTTGGTCCCTGTGCAGCAGCAAAAAGAGTGATAAGAGTCTGTAGTTCTGTTCATTCTGACAGTGATTAATGACGGAATTTAAAGAAGGCATCTATTTGATGGAAAAGTGGCATTTGTGCTGTCCTTTTTAAGGTAACATCTTGCTTTTGCACAGGTCTAACTTTTCCACCACTTCCCAGGGGAATGCTGCAACAGCCTGAATTCCATCAAGGAAGATAAATATAGAATCATAGAATCATTTAGGTTGGAAAAGACCTTCAAGATCAAGTCCAACTGTCAACCCGTCCTACTGAGTCTCATCACTAAACCATGTCCCTTAGTGTCATATATATAGTCCAGAGAGGAGGAGGGAGCTTGCCTGAACCAGCTCCTGTTGTCTCTGGCTGAATGGGTTAGCCCTGCACAACTACTGACTGAGGGTAAACAAGTCCTGAACTTGGTTTTACTTTATATAAAGTGAGCTGTGATGGGTAGCTTTTGTAATGATGGTCTTGGAGGCTCTGCAGGCCCTTCAGGGGTGCCAGAGTCCCTCTCTCCAGGAAGAAATCCTCTGTGGTTCTTGATCAAAGGGTCACCCTGTATCTGCTGAGCTGCATCCCCTGGCTGCTGTTTTCCTTCGTGAAGGAGATGCAGTTCAGTAGTGATCCGTGATATAGCTAATAGTGAAACATTTTGTCCATCATTCCCGATCCTTCTCTTGTAGGTGGGTGCATTAAATGCCTGCTTCTTTGCTAGACGAGGTTTCCATGTTGATGTTTATGAAGCCAGAGAAGGTAAGTGCAGCCTGAACATTACTGCTTTGTTAATATATGTGTCCCTTTAATTGTAACAGCTCTTGAAGAAGCAAAAGAGGAACTGCATGACCTCACTGAAACTTCAGGGAGAGAACAGAATTTGAAAGTGTCTCTTTGGGGATGTCCTTTTCACTCTTTCCTTTAGCTTCTGTAGTGGTGGTGGGAAGCATTTATTTGAAATACACTGCCTTGTGTGGACAGAACGTACCCTTCAGCTACTAAAATTATGCCCTTTTTTATGTCCTTAGTTTAAATACTGATTCAAATCCGTATCTTTCAAAAATTAGTTTCTGCATTAAGAATTATACCATGGTGCCATTGAGCTAAGGGTCATTAACAACAGCTTGGGAGCAATTGCTGTTCTTAATGCTGCAGCATTGCTGTTAGGATTAAAAGCTCTGACCTGACTCCTAACCACTGCAATTAATGGTGAGGAGGGGCTCCTGTCGCTAAGTGTAATGAATCCATGTTCAGCAAGAGGGTTGTCCTTGCCTTCAAGGAAGGCTAGTAGCAAAGGCTGGAAGCACTGGAGGAAAACTACAAGTTCAGAAACTGTAGGGAGGAAAAACCTTTTTGGTAAGTGTGACAGCTCACAAGAGGTGCTCAGTGGAGTATTTCCATTTCTCAGAGTAATCTTCCCTGGCACACAGAAGTGTGACTACTGCAGAACAGTCTGCCTCTGTCAAAATGCAGTAGTGTTTTTATTTGCTACTTAGATTATGCTGTCAAAGGAGCTGGAACATCACACCTCATGCTCAGAAACTGGGGTACGACATTGAAAAGGCCCCAGATAATGCATAGAGCGGGTGGGCACAGCTCTGGCACAGCCTGCAGCAGCAAGCACTATGTGTTAGCCATGGATGTTTGCAGAAGTGAGTTCTTAAGCTCTCAGAGAAGCATGGTTCTTGTCAGGTTATTTCTTCATTCTCTTCATTGCTGCTTGTGTCTGTGGGTTGAGGAGTGATGTATGGGGCAAGCTGAAGGTGTTGGAGACCTGTAGTCATGGGGGAAACAGGGAGCAGCACATGCTCCTGCTCTGAGCTCCAGCTGTAGCAGAAGGAGGACTTGGCAAACAGGAGTTACTCCAGGTACTGGAGAAATAAGCATGGCACTGCTGCCGTAGTGTGTGTGGACATGCTCCGAAGTGTCTCAGATGAGCAGCTCAGCTTGGTGTTCAGTGGCCCTGACTTCCCAGAGAGCCATCAGAGAGGGTGACATGATTGTGCAGCTCATGGCTTCTATGGCAGATAGCTTCTCTCATCCCTGCAGGAACTGGCTGTAGTTCTGGCACAGCTTAGCCACCACAGCCACTTAACTGCAGTCACTTGTGCCTACCAAAGTGCTCTTCTCTCAGTCTTCTCCAAAAGGTGGCCCTCATTTCCTGGGACCAGGGAGGAAGATTAGGGGCACCAGGACTGCACCACTTCTTAAGCCATTGCTCTGCAGCACCAGGTCTTCTCACAGCTGCACACCTCACTGGAGAGGCAGGGATCCTCCTGCTCTGCCGCACAGGGCATCGCAACAGAGAAACAATGATTTGGAGCCCAGGTGCAGGTTGAAAGGGAGAGAAATCATCTGTTTTCAGTACCTCTGCAGGGATGGCAAGCAAAATGGAAGATGAGAATGACACCATTGATGGTGAAACTCTACTTAAATGTGCAGTGAGGGTAGGAGAAACCCCGTGTGAAATGTGGTCTCTGATAACTTCTTGCTCGGAAAGATGTTGGGACAGGCCAGGAGTCCCAGGAGCGCCCATCCTGAGCACGATGCACAGCTCTGGACCCCTGCAGCAGGAAGAGGTTGCAGCCAAGGAGGTCCCAGGATGAGTGGTGTGGGTGGCCAGAGGTGGGGAGCAGCTTTGTCATCAGGGAGGACCAGCCCAACTGGGACTCCCAAGACCAGAAGGACCACATCTACAGCAGAGCATGGTGAAGACCTGTGTCACGAGCAGCTGTTTGCAGCTCCCCCTGGCAGGAGCAGCAGCCAACCTCGTGAAGCCAGTAGGTTGCAGGTTCAGAGCAAGAGGAAATGGTTCTTCACAGCTGTTTAACAGTTAAACTCTTTGCCGGATGTTGTACGTGCTAGAAGATTCATGGGTTCAAAAAGCCTGTGGTTAAATTAACTGAAGAAAGCTGTATTCAGCTGTTACTACAATGATAACCCTCATCGTTCCTGAAGTGACTGAGGTGCTGGAAGCAGCACTACAAGTCCATCCACTCCTGTTGCTACTGAAGCACCAAGCATTGCCTGCTGCCAGGAGGATGCCAGCCACTGCAGACTGGTGCAATGAAGCAGTATGCATGTTCTCACCTGCCTTCCAAGGTGGATGAATCTTACCCCTCTGCCTGATCTTTGGGCCTGTAGCTCTTGCTAGGATGGCATCTGTCTTGGGATTGGGACGAGGCTTTGTGACACGCTGGCTGAACAGCCAGGGAAATCTGAGCATATTCAGAGGAGGAGCTGGCCAGAACCAAAACATTTTTAATAGAGATCGAGAACGTGACCTGCCAGTGTCCCCAAAAGCATCAGTGATACTCAGGAGAGGATGAGAAACTGCCAGGCATTAATTGCTCAGCTCCCTCTGCTTAGAGGGGAAATGGCTCTTACTGATAACGCATCCTTTGATGCTACACAGAAGTGTCAGGACCTGGTGGCTCCTTTGCAGCACTCAGCTGCAGCAGCTTCTCTGAGACTGGAGAAGGCACTGAGGAAGGGGCACTCAGCTGCCCGTTCCCTTCCCCAGTGGCTCAGCTGCTTTCCCAGCAACTGAACATGACCTGCCCACTTTGCTGGGTGGGTGGCATGTGAGGCAGCATCCCGTATGAGGAAGGGACATCTCAGGTCCAGGTTTCTCAGCTGGATGCTGCAGAGCTGGTCTCAGTGGGGGGATAGAGGAGGGCGGGGGACTCCCCACCGTCTGCCTGCCACTGCTGCAGGGATTTCAGGTGGTGCAGCCTATGCCAGAGGTGTCTGCGTAACCAACTGCTCTCTCTGCGCAGATATCCGGATGTCCAGCTTTGCCCGTGGCAGAAGCATTAACTTGGCCCTGTCCCACAGAGGACGCCAGGCCCTCCAGGCTGTGGGAATGGAAGAGCAGGTACCCTCACTGTTTCTGTAGATGCAGGGTCTCTGTGGTTGAGATGCTGTTGACTTCAGCTGGTGATGGACAGGCACTCTTCTGCTCCCCCAAGCAAGCAGGTACCACCACAGTGGTAGCTCTGCTTTCAGGAGGGCTGAGGCCGAGCACTCCTGCAGCATGCCTGTAGCCAGGCTCCCCACCTCTTCGCGGCACAGCTNCCGCACTCTTCTGCTCCCCAAGCAGCAGGTACCACCACGCCTGCAGCCAGGCTCCCCACCTCTTCGCGGCACAGCTGCCGCTGGCTGGGGATGCCCAGCACCAGGCAGCTGGGCTCTGTGCATGGCAGAGGGAGCTTCACAGGGTGGCCACTGCTCAGGCAGCTCCTGCCAGTGTCCACCTCTCCTCCCTCCTGAAGGGTGAGGGTGAAGGGGCAGAAGCAAGTGGCCTCCCAAAAGAGCTGGAGTGCCAGAAGGATGCAATGAAGGGGTTGGTTTCCCCTCTGACATGCCAAAATTTGTATTTTCCCCCCAAATCTTGAGCTTTGGGCCTGCCCTTCTCTCTGTCTTCCTCAGCAAGCTTTGGACTGACTCCTGGTACCCCCGTATGCTGAATTCTGTGGTCAGGGCCCAGCAATGTCCTGGGGTGCCCACGGCCATGTAACATCCAGATGTTTGCAGTGCTCTCTGAGCCTGATCCCTGGCTGTCTGAAGAGGAGGAGCTCAGGCTTCATCAGCTCATACCCCAGCATCGGGGTGACATTTGATGCCGACCCCCCCACCGCATCCTGCAACATTTACCTACAGTAAAATGTAGTGACTTGGGGTCCACAGCCCCGCAAACTTTTCCCCAGCAATTTGGTTGGCTGCACAAAACCTTATGAGCAGAGATCACTCCATCCTGCCTGGAGCATGATGTTTGGGGGATGGCACTTGCCAGGTTGTGTCCTGCCCCTTGGCAGCTCCACTTTGGTGGGAGAACTGGATTCTCCTCCCTTCTATTCCAGATCGTATCCAAAGGCATCCCCATGCATGCACGGAGAATACACACGCCATCGGGGAAGAAGTACTCTATCCCATATGGCAAGAAGAACCAGGTACTGGTCTCATGCTGCCACTTTGGAGGTACTTCATAGAGCACAAGGGGTCTCTGAGCGTATTTGTAGCTCTGTGATGGATGGTGGTGCAGGAGTGAGGTGCACCTGCCAAGACAGAGACGACACCATTCCGGAAGAAATGAGGTTACCCCCATCTCAGGATTTTCTCTCTCCCTGTCCTGTGAAAATACACAGCATTTTTTTTATGCATCATTAGACCTGCCATACTTAGGCTGATGTGGCTGTTTATGCATCCAAATCATGCTGTAAAGATCTTTCATTTTCTGGCAAACACAACACACAGGTTTAGATTCCCCAGCCTTTCTACACAGGTCATCTTGAGCTCAATCATTGCAATGCTGCTGGGTCAGTCTCATTTTGGTTTCCTTCCTGAAAAGTCTACCCAGCCTGGGCTCATTGCCTTAAGGGTGAGCAGGGATGGGATTGCGTGATGCACCCCAGTTTCAGCAGGGCCATTAATGGGAGATTTTGAGGTGGTGTGTGTCATCTTGCTGTGAAAAATGGCCTTCAGAAATGCTTTCTGAACTCCCTGTTTGTTTGTTTTGCAGTACATTCTTTCTGTGGACAGAGCAAACTTAAACAGAGAGCTGTTAACGGGTAAGTTTCCAGGTCTTTTTGCAAACAGTTATATACCCTATTCACCAGGAATTTAAGGTTTGCCTGATGAATGGGAGACTGCAACTGAGTGACTTTGAGCCCCAGGCTCTACTTGCGCATATGCCAACCAGCTGCATTATTAAGAAGAAATCAGCACAAGCACTTGAAATGAAATCCAATGCTTGCACTGTTGATCTGAGACTCAACACCATCTCCCAGCATCCATGGAAGAGCAAACAGTAGGTAAGAAATAAAACGAAACATAAGGCAGGAGCTGTGTTCCAGGTTACAGAAGTGAAGGTCTGGTGAGGTTGTTTGCTCTGTAGTTAATTACCCACTCTGCAGAGGGCCGAGTTGAGTAGGAGCAAGAAATCATCTGCTGAGTGTGGGAAGTGCCAGCTGAACAATTTGCAGAATTCAGGCTCACTTGAGGAGTTCAGAAACAACAATGTTCTTACCTTTGAGGTTAGCAAAGAGATGGAGCTTGGGAGACTTTTTTTTTGGTTACAGGAGCAGCTGCTGTCTTGGGTGCAGTCTCCTCCGTTTACAAAAACTGTACAAAGTCCTGTCTTTGTAGCCATATGCTTGTCACAGAGCTGTGCAGGCTAGCATTGCTGCAGCTGTGGCTGGTGCTTCTGTGCTATCTTCCCTTTCTCCTCCTGTGCTGTTCCTCTGCTGATTCTCTGCAGCAAAAGTATATTCAGCCAAGTCCCCCAGAGGCTTTTCTGCAGGTGCAGAAAGCCCCTGAGGAGCAGCTCTCCCCAAATTTGCTCTTGACTGGGGCTGCCTCAGGTCCCTGGCTCTTTACCATTGCATCTGTGCCCAGAGCTTTGCCAGCCAAAGCTGGAGGTATCTCCTCAGCCGTGCTACATCTTGTTGCATTTCTGCAGCCCACGACAGTGTTAGGCAAATGGAAACCATGGCAGAGTGTGTAATCTGTGCTGTCCAGGTCGAATTTCCCATTGGCTGCAGGCACTGCGTCCCATTCTGAAATACAATGTAGCAATGATGGAGACAGGTGAATACCCATGTCCCTACAGGGAACAAAGAAATCTTTGCAGGATTCCTTGCACTTTTAAAATAGTTTTCACCAGAGCTAACAAAACACAGCCCTAGTGTGCCCCACCTGCCTGCCACTGCTCAGCACAACAGTCCAACTTGCAGTAATGGCAAAAATCCCTGTAATTGAGGGATCCCTTGGAAATACAAGCCTCTACTTGTAGTTGTCTTTTCACAGCTGCTGAGAAGTACTCCAACGCTAAACTGTACTTTGGACACAAGCTCATGGACTGCAATGCAAAGCTGGGGACGTTAACCATAAACAGGTAAGCCCTGTGCAAGCCTGGGATAAAGTGCTGTGTTCTGTTATTTCTGCTTAATAATTCACAAAACCTCAAACAATTGAGCAACCTCAGTTCAAAACTACTATGTTACTTCTGAGTGGACAAAACTTGGCATCAGCTTTGGAAAGCAAAGACATCGAAGCGGGGCTCATGGGAAGGCTAAAAAAGCTTAAGCAACTCCCTAAAGCCCCAGCTGGCTGGCAACAAGAGATCCACATGCTTGCTGACCTGTCCAGGAAGTAAACATGCCAGTCTTGGTAGTGCTGTCTTTCAGAGTCAAATTGCTCCGCAGGAAGGGCAGGTAGTGACCTTGTTTCACAGTTGTGTTAAGTTGTGGTCATGCCACCCCATCTGCCTGGGGATAGAGGGTCTACGCAAGAGCAGCGTTACACCCGCAGTGCCTGCTGTGTACTTGGATAGATCTGGCAGAATTATGCATTTGACGGCCTGCAGAATAATTATTTATTCTGATGCTGAGCTTTCAGTGAAAGCTATTCTCCCCATATCCTAGAAGATTAATAATGCTGCAGGTGACTCAGGCATTTTTGCAGCAAATTGCAAAAGCAGGTCCTCTGTGCCCTGGGATGCTGAGCTGGCCTGGGGTTTATGGCAGGGTTGTTCCAAGGGACTCTCCTGCTTCCAGATCTGACCAGCCACCCTTGGAAGTCACCTACGATCTCATTGTGGGATGTGATGGAGCCTTCTCAACTGTCAGAAAGCAGTTCATGAGGCAAACACGCTTCAACTACAGTCATGAGTACATTCCTCATGGCTACATGGAGCTGACCATCCCCCCCAGGGACGGAGATGTAAGTGTGCCAGTCCCAGGGCTGCTGCAGCCCCCTCAGGTGTGACACCCCACTGCCTCTCACGGTGGCTGTGCTACAGCAGCTCTAGAGGAACTCACTTCTCATTTGGGGCTCAGCCAGCTTCCCAAGGGATTAAAGCTTTTCTAGGAGAAGGCAGGCATCTCTTTCTGTTTTCAGAGTTCTCTTTCATTGGTGGGGCCAGTGTCTTAGTGCCAGGCTGCAGAAATGCCAGGGAGCCTGCACCAGACATGTGGAGTTCATTCTATCTCTGAGAGGTCTTGGGGATATGGGAATGTGCCTGTGTGGACAACAGCAATCACAAACCAGCAGATTTTCCCCTGGTTTGCTCTGGACTTGCCCTTGCTCTGTGTCTCACTGAAGCACCAGGTACGGGAGAGGGGCCCTGAGGTCATTGTGTCTTCCTGAGCTACAAAGGACAGGAACTGGTGTGCTAGTGTGAAGGGAACTTGAGGCTAGAGAAGCCAAGAAGGCTGGAGAAGCCAAGCAGGGCAGATCAGGGATACACGGTAATTTTCCTTCTCTTTCAGTTTGCCATGGAACCAAACTACCTCCACATCTGGCCAAGAAACACCTTCATGATGATTGCACTGCCCAACATGGTGATGACGCACACACACATTCCCTTGGGGCATGGGATGGAGCTTGTGGGAATGAACTGGCTGTGGTGGCAGACACATGACATGGGCTGGGAGGGCTGACGCCCGCTTGGAGAGGTGCCCGGAGGGACCCCCAGCCTAAGCCAGGTGTTTCACCCACGTGGGGAGTGCAGGGCAGCACCCTCAGAGCCAGCCCTGCCCCACATAGCTGATGGGTACCTGTGCTGCTTCTCTATCTGCAGCTGGATGATATCAACTGGATACTGGAGTACCAGGGCAGCCTGCCAGGCCTGCTGTAGCAAAACCTGCACTGCCCTTGTCTGCCACCCCTTTCCCCCCTGCACATGCAAACACCCCATGGGACATGGGGTGACCGGGTGTTGGTCCCCTCTGGGTAGGCAGGCCACTGCAACAGCTGGGTGACCAACAGGCTGGGCATCGAGCTGCTGGCCCATGCATCAGGTGCTTTTTGGGGCCTCCGGGCTTCTTTCTAAACTTCCTCCCTGGCTGGCAGGACAAGTCCTTCACCTGCACGCTCTTCATGCCCTTCGAGGAATTTGAGAAGTTAACGACTGGTGAGCAAGTACTGGATTTTTTCCAGACCTACTTCCCAGACTCCATCCCCCTCATCGGAGAGTAAGTGTCCCCACTGCCACTTCTTGCTCCTCAACACAGTGCCACCACGCCAGGGGATGTGCCCATAGCCAGCTGAGGGCTCCCTGTGACCTGGACTCTGCTGAAGCTGGTGGGCCAGCAGCGTGTGAACACTGCTAGGGTAGCTCTTCATGGTCTGCAGGAGGGGGGGAACAGAGAGACTGGGGTCCGCATTGCTTCCTCAGTGGAGTAACAGGCTCAGCAGCAAGGCACAGTCCCATCCTGCAGTAGTCTCTAAGTCGCACTTGAGCTCTGTTCTGTACCTTGGAGGCACAGTGTAGGCCCTGCCACTGTGGGGAGCGAAAAACAGGTCACCTCCCACTGCTTCCGTATTGCTGATGAAGTGCTTGAACTCAGGAGATGGATTTGCAGATAATAACCCTTTTTTTTTTTTTTTTGATGTTAGGGTTGGGTGAGTAAAGCGGCTCCACTAGAGCTAAGGTGAGGGCTGTGCACAGAAAACAGCAGCACAAAGCTAGTCCCACTGTTGAGCTATCTAAAATCTCAGCATCTGTGTAACTCAGCTAACAGACTGAGAAAAGCAAGGCTGGCAGGTATCATGCTTGGCAAAAAATAAAAATAAAAAAAAATCCAAACTGTGCTGTCTAAGCAAAGTATGGCACTTAACTGCGGCTAAAACAAGAGTCAGGCCTGTGAGACAGGAGGAGGCAGTTCCCAGCAGCATGCTGCGCCCTGTGCAGTGGGACCCTGCTTGGCTCTCACTGATGGGCAAATGGCACCAGGGCAGCAGGATGGAGTTGGAGCATCTCGCTCCCCCTGAGGGTCCAGGTGGTGGTGGGGACCAGGACCAGCCTTTCCAGCACACATTCTGACTGGTGTCAGTAGGATCCTGAGCAAGGCTGGTCTGAACATTCTGTGCCAGATCTGTGGGAAGCGAAGCTATCTGCCTTTGTGAAATCACATTATCCAATGCACATACAACATGCTTGCTTAACATATAGTGGGAAGTTCATGAAATAAGTATTCAGTCTTCCAAGTTTTTCCAGCACAAATATCCTATTAAACAGGTGTGATTTTTGCATCCTAAGGCAGACAGTGCCTGTGACCCTAGCTTCCTAAGCTTGGATGTGGCGTGGTTTGCTCTTGCTGTCTCTTGCAGTCCCATCAAGTGAAGTATCTGTTGTTTTGCCTGAAGGCGAGAGCTGAAGCACGATTACTTTTTGCTGCCAGCCCAGGCCATGATATCTGTGAAGTGCTCCTCCTACCACCTTGCTTCCCGGTGTGTGCTGATGGGAGATGCCGCTCATGCTGTTGTGCCCTTCTATGGACAGGGCATGAATGCAGTAAGTTCACAGCTTGCCCTGGACTGTGTCAGTCAGGTCCCCACTCTTTTCACCCAGAAATGCCTGTTTTTAGAGTGTAGCTCGACAGAGCTCATGGGCTGGTCCATTCCATGGTCTGATGTCCTCTGCATGGGAAGATGTTGAACTCCTCCCAGATTCCTGGCTGCTTGCTTGGACCCTGATGCACTCTGGGGAGCAGACAAAGGACAGGGCTGTGGTGCCTCCTTTCCATGGGGCAGAAGACTACTTGGGGGTGGGTGGAGATGCGTGGTCCAGTGGGAGACCCAGGCTGCCAGGAAGGGCCACCCTCTACCATTGCTTTGCAAGATCCCTGGCAGCGCAGCCTGGAGGAAGCCTCCTGCTCTGAAGCTGTGGTCAGTGGGACACTGTGCTTGCCAACAGCTACATTAGCTAAGCATCCATGAGGGCACTTGTGAATGTGTGACTCTTGCTGCCCTTTTACCTTCCAATTTTCCTCCCAGGGCTTTGAGGATTGTCTGGTCTTTGATGAATTAATGGACCAGTTCCACAATGACCTTGGTGAGTGAGATGGCCAAGGAGGAGGTCTCTGGAGCTGAAAGCAGTGGGAGGCCCTACTGGGGAGCTGCCTGTGAGCTGCTGCTTTCTTTTCCCAGGTGCCTGCCTCCCTGAGTTCTCTAGGCTGAGGGTGCCAGATGACCACGCAATCTCAGACCTAGCCATGTACAACTATGTGGAGGTAAGCAACCCGCACACAGGCTCTGGTCCTGGGGACTATCCGCGCAGCAGTGTCCTGCCTTGTTACCCAGCAAGGAACCCACACTTGGGCAGGGAGATGGCAGCTCCTGCAGGGCTGCCATTGTACCCTGTGAGGGGTCTCCCATGTTTGTCCATTTGCTTACCCTGTGCTGGGGATGCTCAGGCTGGGCAGGCTCTGCTCTCTGTAGTGACTGCCTGAGACAGGCAGTGAGAGCTCGGGGGAGAGCTAGCAAAGAGCAGGGGGCTCTGTCAAGATGTCCTGCAAACAGGTGGTGATTGCTCTGTTGCAGATGCGAGAGCATGTCAATTCAACATGGTTCATTTTCCGGAAGCAGGTAGACAACTTCCTTCACACCCTCATGCCTTCTACCATCATCCCGCTGTACACCATGGTAAGGCCAGAGCTTTGCTCCCCACTGTCCTGGCCCACCGTGAGCTGCTCCCACCTGGCTCAGAGGTGGTGACCTGCTCATGCAATCCCCCCAGGTGACCTTCAGCAGAATTCGCTACCACGAGGCACTTCAGCACTGGAAATGGCAGAAAAAGGTAAGAGGCTGTGCCCGTCCTCCCCTTGCTGTGAGCCCCATGTCCTGCACATCAGCACTGCCCATCTGCACTGGAGAGAGCTTTCATTGTGGGCTATTACCAGGTGGGTGCAGGTGTCGAGACAGCCCGCTTGCAGGAGGGCGGCACAGAGGAGAGCCCAGGGGGCCCATGCACATGCGGGGTACCGTGTTCTCCCAGCACGTGTTTCCCTTGTAGCTAGTGCTGGGAGCTCCTTGCTTGGAGCTGCTTCTTCAGCCTGGATAATCCATACAGCTGACGTCCTCCTGGCATACGCTGGGCCAGGGCTGCTCTTTTGGCTGGCAGCAGGCATGGGGGCTGTTTGGCCAAGGGGCTTCACTGGTTACTCTGCACCAGGCCATGCTTGCAGCAGAAGGCAGTGCATGTTGAAAGCAGCAGGAGGTGGCCTGTTGTGAGCTCCCTGTGCTGTGATCAGCTGTGCGGTGACCCTTGGTCCTGCTTTTGGGAAGGAGGACTGAAGGTCTGGAGCCTTCCTCATGTGCCTGTAGTGCAGTGAGGGTTGGTTGCAGGTCCTGAGTGCCAGTGAGCAGCTATGTGTGCTTGCTGCAGGTGACTTGCAGATGCTTCACTTGGTGCTGCAGGGTTGGATCAAGCTCATGACAATGCCAGGATTTCTCTTTGCACTTGCAGATAATTAATCGAGGGCTCTTCATCATGGGGGCAGCAGGACTAGGTGGCACCTATCTGCTCATAAAGAGACTGGCATGGAACTCAGAAGTCTACATACAAAACTTGTGGGGCTGGTGCTGTTATATCAGGAATATTGGAAATTTTCCTTTCAGCACCCAAGTGTCTCAAATGTAAGGGGAGGTCCTGGAGGTAATAAAAGCAAAGGCACAGGCAGATGGCTCAGCTCAGTGATGTTTTTTTCCTCTTGGGATATAGCCTGGCAACTCCTGCAGCCCTTCTGTCTCCTGCCCCCCAGCAGAGGTGGTGGTCCCTCTTCCTCTCCCCAGGTCAGAGGAATTCACTGGTACACGAAGTACCTACAGAACCTCTGCAGGGGCTCATACATATCTCTGCCTAATCTCAGCAGCTTTGTCTCTTGAGCGATGCTGCATGTCATGGGCTGGGCATGGGTTTTGTATGCAGTGATGGAGGGGAGCGTGCACCATCCCGGCCAGCAGAACGGACACTTGAATTGGCCAGGGTGTCTCAGTCCACACTGAGACTGTACCAGTATTGCTGACTTCTGCTCTTACCAAGATGCGATTTCTCCTCACCTTTTATCCTCCCCATGTGCCTTTGGGAGTAGTTTATCTCAGCTGGTTCTTGATTTCCAGTTGGATGAGAGATGTCTCCAGGTATCTCAGGTTCATCCTCAGGAGGCTTGACTTGCAGGTGTGAGGCTGCCTGTTGCACCCATGCCTCTAGTGCTGAGGCAGACTCACGCAGCACCCATTTTAAGGCACTCTGCAGGCAGGTCCTTCTTCTCACATTTCTCCTTCTGAGACACCTTAGTAATACATATCTGTTGAAGAGACATATCCCTGTCACATTGTTGATATTTTCATATAAACAAATTAAAAGCTACCACATAGTTTAAAAAATGCACATATATTTTGCCTGCAATTTTTGCATTTGAAAATGCTATTTAAAATTTGCAACCCTTTTTCTTTATTGCTTTTCCATCAAGACACATTTCTTTTAACTCCATTGCTGTCTATGTCCTATGCAGGTAAGTGCCTCCATCATGGCTTCCTTACCTCCTGTGCTCCTCACAGGGAGCAGTCACCAAGCCATTGAAAACAACATTGTGTCTCAAATTCCATGTGTGTATGTATACCAGCACATGTGTATGTGCTGGCTAGTGTGCTCAAAAGGTATGCCCTGCTTAGATGTTCTATATTTCAGGTGAACTTGGGAACATGTGCTATTTGTGATTTTGAAACATTATTTGGAAAGTTCTTGGTTGAAAATCGGCCAGCTTCCTTTCCCCAAGACAAGGAAAATACGATTAATTTATTCTTGATGGAAATGAAACAACTGTAAGAAAGGATGTTCTGGGTCACTGCTTGAAGTCTGGAGGAAGGGCCATTTCACACCTGCCTGAGAAATACTTCTGACTGCTGCAGGCAGGTCTCCACAGACTCCACCACTAAACCTTTGGGCTAAAGCAAGACCAAGGGGCCTGAAGCTCACCGTTTTCCCTCTTGGCTTTTGTGCATGCCCTAGCATATACTTCTGTCTAATGTGATTACTGGTCATATTTCTTTCTGAAAAGGTCTGGATCCCCGTGCCTGCATCCCTCATTGAGTTTCTCTAACTGTCCTAAACATAGAATCATAGAATNGTTCCAGTGCCTCACCACCCTCTGAGGGAAAACCTTCCTCCTAATATCTAACCTAAATCTCCCCTGTCTTAGTTTAAAACCATTCCCCCTTGTCCTGTCACTATCAACACGTGTAAACAGGCGTTCCCCCTCCTGTTTATAGGCTCCCTTCAAGTACTGGAAGGCCGCAATGAGGTCTCCCCGGAGCCTTCTCTTCTCCAAGCTAAACAAGCCCAGTTCCCTCAACCTTTCTTCATAGGAGAGGTGCTCCAGCCCTGTGATCATCTTAGTGGCCCTCCTCTGGACCCGTTCCAAGAGCTCCACATCCTTCTTGTGCTGGGGGCCCCAGGCCTGCACGCAGTATTCCAGGTGGGGTAAACATGTACACATTTGTGCCTGTACTGCACAGCCTACACCAGCAGTAAGACCCACAGTTACTGTTAGGGGAGATTCTCTCTTCATGTTCAAGTAATAAAAGCCTCTGTCTGGGTCCCTAGTAATGGGCATTACATCAAAGACCCAGAGCCCTAATGGGTGCCCCTGCTGTCTTCACGCAGCTGGGCGCGGGGTACATGGGAGCTGCACGGAATCAGGGTCCTTGAGCCGAAATAGCTGCAGGCTGAGAGAGTCCTGGGGGAAGTATCAGACGTGCTTTCCCCCTTACTCTGCCCTAGACCCTCACAGTCATTGCTGGAGAACAGCTAAATGGCCCAAATTAAACTTTTGATCTGACATTGTACAGCCACTCTTGTTTAAGATGGTTTATGTATAGCTGCTCATAGGCATGTACAAGAAGTGGTTTGCATCATTTCGTGAGCTGTTTTTGGCTTGCAGGGGAACACCTTTCAGGACGTAGCTGGCAAATTAGCATAGAAGACAGCATGTTTCTCTGGCCAGCAACTTCCCCAAGCACTGCATCTGTGGGGGATGCTGGCAGCCACAACAGGACTTTGCTGTAGTTTCTCTGATGAGTGCTTCAGCTGCTGCCCTAGCACCCAATTCTTAGTAGGACAGATGTATTTATATATTACTTTTTATTAACTTTAAACATATTCATAGAGCAGAGATTTGACATAATACAGCTATATGCAAATTATTCCCAAACTGGAAGCAAATACAGAACTGTACACATATTTCAAAGGAATGACCGATGACATAAGAGGAACTAGCTGCTGTGCAGAATTTGAAAAAGCACTGGAGATGCTCTGTGTAATGCCAGGTCTTTTGTATTCCTGGTCCTCAGCATGTCTGATGCACTTGCAGATCTAGACCTGGAGGTGGTAGAAGAAGCTGTGGCTGAGCTCTGAGCTGCGGGCAATGTTTCACACGTTCGTTACCTCTGGTGCTGATGTTCCGCAGTTCAAACTGCTGCTCCTTTGCTTCCTTGTCATGCAGCAGTCTCAAAGCCTGGTGGAGGTAAGCCAAGCTTTCAGGAGCCCAGGTGGAAATGTGGAGGAGCCGGAGGTAGCTCTGAGAGAGGATCAACACTGGGGAGCAGCTAATGATTTAGAAAATAGATTCAGTGCATGTTGCCTGCCTGCCCATCATCTCCAACTACAGCAACTTCCGGAGCAGACCGCCAGCCTGGGGACCCTCCACATCCTACTCAGCAGTGAGTAGTTTAGAAACGAGCTGTAAATGTAACAGTGGAGAGCAGTGCAGCAGGGGAAGGCTGGGCATGGAGCAGCCTGGGAGCAGCAGGGAAATGGCAGTTTTGAAATCCCAGCTGGAAGCTCTATGTGCACTATGCTCGTTTTGGGACTTGGTGTCTGAAGGTCCTCCCAGAGGCAAAGTTAGCTGAGACAGATGGTAACCAATATGGGAGCCATTGTGTGTGCCTGCTTGTGAGACCTGCTCTGTAGCCCCGTCCATGGCAAAGCTGCTGCTGTTCCCTCCTTCCGCAACGCAACCAGTGAGTGCCATGCGAGGAGACAGATGCCATGCAGGCCCTCAGTCAGCACCTGACGTATGGGTGGCCTCTTGGAAGAAGGGAACAAACCAACAGGATAAAGAAGAAGAGGTGGGAGTCCTAGTTTGAGATTTCCTTAGCTTGCCATTTCCTTATTTAATGGTGGGTCCTAGTGCTGCCAGGCATTGCTCCACTTCATTGCCCGTCGAATCTGGGGTTCACGACCGTGGTGGTGGCACTCTTGAACAGGGGATTATCAGCCTGGAGGGAGAAAGGTGAAAGGCCCATGGTGTTGTGTGGTGTTGGATTTTTGGCAGTGTGTTACCCACCCCTCCCCAGCTTAGAATGATGCAGACAGCATTGGCAGCCCCAAGGTCAAGCAATGGGAAGATCCAGGCCTGCAACTCTCTGGGTGCTGCCAGCTGCAGCTGCCTCTGCAGAAGATGTCCCCTCCATGCCCATCCTCTCAGCATCCCCCTCGCATACAGATGTCCTGATGCCCGGTGCACCCCACTACTGTGGAGGGACTCTCTTACGTCATTCCACTTGGCCTTGGACTTCTCCTTCTCAAACCTGCGGTATTCCCGGCGGTCAAACAGCTCCGTCAAGAGCCGCCAGATCAGCAGGAGCACCAGGCCAATGAGAGCCACACCGGCGATGGTGCCACCCATGATCAGCGCGATGTTGGGAGGCTCCGGGCACTCTGTAGAGCAAGCAGACCCTATCCATATGCAGCCCCTGGGAGAACTGGTAGGGCAGGGGCAGGACGAGTGGGGCAGGGGTACCTTTCTTAGAGCTGACAGTGACAGTGTACATCTCCTCCCCATCATCCTGGGCCATGCGGAAGGAGATCCAGCAGTTCCTGGAGTCCTTCTCCCTGCACTGATGGCTCCCCGCCCGCAACTCTTCGGCAATTTGGATATTCTTGCAGGCCTCAGAGCAGTTCTTCTCCAGTGGCCCACTCTGGAAGGCCTTGCACTCCACACAGGAGCTGCAACACAGGCAGCTGCAGCTTGTCTCCGCAGGGGCAGCAGAGCCCCGCACCCCAGCAGCGGCTGTCCCCACGCCTGCCCCACCGCTCAGCCCCATCACTCACACATATCTGCCACAGGGCGAGGGGCAGCCAGGGCACTCCTCACAGAGGGGGGGCTGGTAGCCGCCCCGGCACTGGCAGCGGTTGCAGACGCAGGAGCCACGGAGGCTGCACTCGTTCCTCCGGATGTTCAAACAGCTCTCCGTCGACTTCTTGCACTGGCAGGCACTGCCCTGGTAGTCGGGCATGCATTTGCACTTGCCGCAGTCACAGCGCCCGCGCTCTGTGGGGGGAAACCTCTCCGTTCATGGCCCTGCAGGGCTCAGGGCTGGTGACAGAGGAGGGGGCTGCAAGGAGCTGCCCTGCCAACCCCCCTTGTCCACCTGCACATGCAGCACGTCCTCCAGAGGCATCTTCCCTGGTGCATGGAGGATGGGGATGGGGGGAGGGTAAAGAGTGGGAACTGGTCACTTTCTGCCAGCTCTGACCTCGTCCTTGCTTGGAAGAAGCCACCATGCCGGTGCTAGGGCTGCCTTTCCAGGAGGGGTTTTGTGAGGGCAGCATGGAAACGTGCTTGTGCAGCTTAGGCACTGAGATGACCCTCCCCGTGCCCGTGCTTGGGCAGCCCAGCTGCTCACCTGCACCGCCACACAGGGAGCCATTGTGAAACTCGCAATTCATGTTGTCGCACTCGCAGAAGGTGCCGTAGATCTGCTTGCCGGGCACGTCGCTGGTGTGGCAGACGCACTGCCCACACACGCAGTCCCCCAGCCCGGAGCAGATGACTGAGCTGTTGTCCTTCCGGCAGCTGCTCTCTAGCTCTTTGCTGGTCTTGCCTTTGGTTTCACACTCACAGTTCTTCCCTATGTAGCCTGAATTGCAGCTGCCGTGAGAGGAGAGGAGCAAGTCTGAGTCAGCAGCTGCAAGAAATGCCACAGAGCCTGTGCAGGGCCGGGCTCAGACCCCAGCCAAACCGGAGCAAATCTGGGACAGCCTCGCCGGAAACAAATGCGTCACCAGGCGTCTGCACCACCACGCGTTGGTGCTAACTCTGGGCAGCACATCAGTGGGAAACCTCAGAAACGCTTCTCTCTGTGCTGGTTATATTTACAACACCAAACAGTTGCCCGGAAATTATTATTATATTTATAATTTCCAAACCCTTGCCAGGAGATCTGAGTGTTTCCTGAGGAAACCCAGTCTTTTCCTCTCCCGCTCACTGAGGGACGATGAAGCAATAATTACGCTTAAAGATGTACATGAACTGCAGCTCAGAAGTGAGATTTTTTAGAGTTTTCTACAGAAAGCTGCATCTGCTAGACAGATGGGCTGGTAGATGGTTGGATGGGTAGATAGTAGGATAGATAGAAGGGTGGGTGGATGGATGGTTGGGCTGATGCATGCCCTTGGGAAAGCAGCAGAGACACTACAAAAAGAAGAGAGACCTCACTGTGTCCCCTGTCACCACAAGCTTAAACTGCTGCTCCAAATAAGAAAATTGGTGCAAGGCTTCAGAGTGAGGCCATGACTGACTGTCCGCTCTCTGTGTACATCTCTCTGCTGGGCCCTCACCGAGCCCTGCGTCCTGCAGGCGCAAAGGTACTGGGAGGAACCAAGTACAGCATGCAGCTGCCCTCGGCTTGGCCCAATGGCCCTCTCCCAGCAACTCCCCATCTCTGGCAGCATTTGAAGTAATATTTTGGGGGGAACAGCACTCACCTGCAGATCCCACACACGATGCTGCCTTTTCCACTGCAGGCAGTTGGGTCAGGCTGCTCTCTACAGTTGCAGTCACAGTTGCTGTCCAGGTGCACAGTGAGCGTGTCTGTGAAGCCCAGCGGCCGGATGGTGAAGGACTGGCTTTTGATGCACTCCTTTGCTGTGACCTTCACTTTGAAGGTGACCTAGAAGGTGCAGAGTGAGAAAGGGAAGGGAAGGGCTGGAGACTGTCAGGTAGCTTCAGTAATAAGAGGGTGGTATAAGTCCTAGGCTGAGCACACACACATCCAGCACAATGGAGGATCCCCCCTCTATGTTACAGCATTTTGGACACTTTGGACCTTAAATTCATGTGAACAAAAAGTCTGGAACAACAGGCTGGGTTCCTGCCCCTAGACAGGAAAGGCAGCAGGAACCTTGCAAGCTGCATGGCATTGATGGTACAGGGGAACATACCTCATCATTGATCTTGACGTTGTCACACTGCCCTCTTGCTTCATCCGAGACTACCTTCTTGTTATTGCAGATGGAGTCATATTTGACATCCAGGACATCTGGCAGGGTGGAGTGGTCCAGGATGATCCGTGAGGAGAGGTTCTGTGAGGAAATGGTGGAGAGAGTGCAGCCAGCCCAAGAAGAGACAGAAGCAAGAGGATGTGGGGTTTCTTCCCCCCAGCACAGGGGACAAGGGCAGGGAGCAACCCGGGCCAGGGTCTCAGCTGCCTGTGGTGGGGTGGGAAAGGCAGGTGATGGCAGCAGAGAGGTGGAACCCTCCTGCTTCCTGTGGGTAGAGTGGATCCCTGTGTCCCATCCCCAAAGCCCCGGTTCCACCTGCTCTCTGATGATGAGGACACATGACGGGAACTTTTCCCTGCCTTTCCCTGCCGGATAGGCAAGATCATCCAGCACTTACATTGTAGGCCACCTGAATGAGTTCAATGATGTTGCTGGAGTCCTCATTCAGCTCCCCCACTGCTGACTTTGGGATCATTTCACTAAGTTTCTGCCAATGGAGAGCAAAGGAGTGAGTGGTCCCTCCCCCACACATATGACAGCAGTGGCAGGAGGACGGATGCACATTTGTCCTCTCAGGGAAGGACAGGAGGCATCTCGACCAACTGAAGTCTACTTACTTTGTAAACATCCACCATCTTACTGGTGACAGCAAAAATGGGCTGAATGTTGTTTTCGGCAAGTTTCTGGACCAGCTGGCCAACAGAGGGGTAGTCCTGTGTGAGGAGAGGGGGCTGCACTGAGCATGAGCTCCCCCACCAGCAGAAGGGTGGGCAGCTGGGGGTGCTACCTGTGGCAGTGTGGCCACCAGGAAGCCCAGGCTCAGGTGCAGCTCTCTTTAGGTTTTAGATTATGGTGACCTTGTGGTCTCAGTGACATGCTTTTAAGTGCCAGTTTTTCCTGCCTGTGGGAATGCACTTGGGGTAAAACACGGGGAGACTACACCCCGAATAGTGATGTCTCCTGTTTGCTCATGCTACCCAGGAGGTGACTGTCAGGCTTTTGCTGACACAGTTGCTGTGAGGAAGGCCACACAGAGCACCCCAAACAGCAATTCAACACCTGATGCCAAGCAGTGAAACAGAGGCATGAAGCGAGGCACTCGAGGTGGCAGCGCCTCTGCTCCCAGGTGCACTGCACCTATCATCCCACCATGCTGGGGCTGGCTCCTGGGCCTCTGCAGGGGCTGCCAGCTCCTGCTGCAGAGGTGACAGGAGCTGCCCCTGTAGTTTGAGGGTGCGGAGCCACTGAGCAAACCTGGGAACATGGCCCGGGATACTTACAAATTCATTGCTCTTTTTGTACATGTTGTCCTCCAGGTGGCACTGGCCGTCATTGGGGGTCAGAATGGCCCCGAGCTTGCCGTCACCAGCAAAGTGGAAGCCGTCATCGGTAGCATACACCAGCAAGCGGGTCACATTGCGCCAGCCGATCAAGTCCTGCAAGTGGCATGGATGGCACCGAGACCTGTCCCTGAGCGGGGCTGGGGCAATGGTGCCTGGGCATGGCACAGCCATTGACAAAGTATGGGACACATCAGCCACGGCAAGGGGTGGAGGGCATGGAGGGGGGTTATAGGGGATCAGAGTCAGGAGGCTCTGGGGTCAGATGCACTCTTGTACCCAGCCTGGGTGTAACCTGCCCCGCTGCCAAATCAGGACTTTTACACAGACTGCAGGCCTGAAGTTACACAACAGGCACCTGCAGCCTGCCCAGAGAGGGACAGAGACAGCTCTTGACGGAGGGGCCGTAAGCAGAGGCAGCAGCCCTCACACCTGCCCACAGCTGCAGGGAGCAGGGAGGACATGGGGCTGGCCCATCAGGGACTCACCCCGCACACCGCTGCCTGCATCATGGCATCCAGCCCCCCCTCTGGGGCATCCAGGTTCCCCGAGATGAACTGCTTCCCCACTTCGCTCTCGAACCTCTCGGCGTTGTCGGTCAGCGAGAGGATGTGCTTGAAGGCAAAGGGGGGCTGGCATTGCTTGTCCTTGTTGGGGCAAGGGTTCTGCAGCTTCTCAGGGTGTGTGTTGACGAAGGGCAACACCGTCTTGTCCACGAAGGAGCCAAAACCTAGGGTGCCCAGGACTGCAGTGTTAGTGGCAGACGCAGGCAGGGGCTGGCGGTTGTCCCCATGGCACCAGGCATGGACAAGCTCCTGGCTCCCATGTGGGGTGCCAAGTATGTGTCCACGTCCCTTGCCCTGGCACACTCTCCAGCCTGGCAGAGGATGGATCACACTTCCTGCATCCTGCTCTGCCCTCTGGCCTCATGGCTCTTCCTGGCAGCAAACAGCTTCACCAGGGCCCTGTGCCAGAGACAGGCTCACCTATGCGGCGGGAGGGTGTGGTGCTCTCCAGTGCTCTAAGCAGTTCCCCTCCCAGCTTCTTCACCTTCTCCAGGTCATCCAGCATAGAGTAGGAGAGGTCCATGAGGTAGTACAGATCAATGGGGTACCCCATGGCGCGGCGAAACTTCACGTCAAATACAGCGGGCTGCCCTGCAGGATGGGGACAGCAGGGTCAGCTGCTGTGCTGTGGTCATGTCTTGCCTCATTGCCCACCACCTGCTGGGATCCTTCTCTCTTTGGGAGGAAATGTGGAGGAAATGTGATCTACAACATGCTTCCATGCCCCAGCAGAGCTAGAGGCTCCATCCTTGCTCTCTCTGAGCTGTCACCTGTCCTCACATCCTCACTGGGGCTTTTCCTCTAGGACTTCTCAGCTCCTGTGATAACTTTCTCTCCAGAAGGTCCCTCAGCTCCCCTGCAGGAGTGATCTCTTGCCAACAGCCCATTCAGTTTTGAAGGGGTGGGGGGTGGGGAGGTGTAAATGTAATGTGTAACAAATCCTGGCTAGCTCTAGTTCCTACCCAGCTGAGCCTGGGGAAGCAGAAGACTATTAGCAACACTGCAGAAACCATACCTATCCTCAGCTTCAGGTGCACTTCCTGGGGAGTCAGCTGTATCTTGTTGCTCAATTCACTGTCCTGCGTCCTTCTAATTTCATTGACTGGAAACTCAATCTCGCTCTCTGGGCATCCCCTCTGCTGCAGTTGCTCTTTGTTGTCACAGCGGATGGAGTCTGGCTCACCAGCTTTGGTGAAATTCTGCATGTTGCAACATCAACAGGAAAAATCAGAGGAGCAGGAGATAAGTGGGCACACTACCAGATGACCCAGCTCCTGAACCAGGTGTGCTGGGCCTCTGGGATATCGATGGAGAAAGGAATGCTGAAGCCCTCCTGGTCTCATCCAGCAGGGAGGGCATGAAACCCTCCCAGGATGCCATCCCAGGGTGGTTGTCCTGCTGCCCATTTGCTGACAGCATGGGAGACTACATGGACCTACCGGCTTCTTACACCAGGCACAGCCAGGGCCAGACTGGATGCAGTCCTTGCATGTCCCCACCTTGATCTTAGGGCACTCCATGGCGAAGGCTGAAAGCAGAGAAGGTGGGTTTGATATGGGGGACACACGGGAGAGGCCAGTCTGCACCAGCAGCAGCTGTGGAGTGCTCAGAATCCCAGTGGCAGGCACCCACACCGTCCCACCGTCCTTGGCCCATTCTGCCTAGAAGACCCATGCTGCAGGCCCTGTCTTGCTGTCCCTCAGCAGGGTGGGCTTGAGTTAACTCCAGATCCTGGGAAATGCAGGGCTGGCCCTTGCATGGCTCTCAGTGCCATGTTCAGTGCCATGTTGGGTTTCTCCCCCCTCCAGCACTGTCTCACTGCCCACATAAGGTGCCAGGGGAAGGCAGGGAGGAAGGCCAGGTGGGACTCACCCATTGTCACCAGCAGCAGCACCCAGGTCACTGCTGGCAGCCAGAAGCAGCACTCACGTGGCATTTTCTGAAAGACAAAATGCATCCCTGTGACAGCCTGACACACAGTAGCCACAGGGAAGGGAGCCCTCAAACCCTATAGAAAGTGGCTGCAAAGCATGGTGGCACCAGGAGCACGTCTCCTTCCCACTGCAGGGTAGATCTTGAGAGCGTGCCCCCTCTTGAGAATTCACATGCTCTTAGAAAAATAAGTTGGTCTGCAATTAAATACAGCTTTTTGACTAAATGCAAAAGTTAGCAGAACAGGAAATTGCACTGTGTCAGTACATATTCAGCTAAACTACTACATAGCTTGACATGGTATTTATCTGGGCTCTTTTACATCTATGTTTATATATATATATATGTAATGCTGGAAAATCTCAAGCACTACATTTAGTTTTTTCTAGATGTGAGGTTTTTCAGCTTCTGTGTCAAGCTATGTTTGGATGGAAATTGGAGTCAAAATAAACAAAAGCACTTCTACTAATTAACTAGCATGGCATGGAAAAGAAGTCTATTAGTACTTTCTGTACATTTAACTGATACATCAAGGAAACAAAGTATTTCATGTAGTGAATTAATACAAGTTTTCCTACTGAGGGTTTCCAACAAGCAATGCAAACCTTAAATACAGTTGTTGGGTAAGTGCTGGAAAAGAAAAATTCTAACACCCCCTTTCTCATTACTGCCTGGTTTAACTTTAAATGAGCTGAACTAGTCCAGCTGGCCAAAATGACAGAAAGATGCTCTCTTCCCCTGCAGAAAGGCTCCCGCAGCAGGCACCACCCCGCCAGGACCTGGAGCCAGGCAGCTCCAATGAGGGGAGAGCAGGAGGGAAAGAGCAAACACTTCTGCTTCTCCACAGGGAGAAACTGATGCTGTTTCAAAGCGAGACTGGGAAACTTTACACAATATTTCCTTCCCCGGCTCGTGTTTTTCATCCAGGCTGGATGAGAGAGGCTGGTGGCATCTTCCCACCGGCATGCCTGCGAGTCCCGTGGCGCATGTGCTGTACGGGATGGGTCACCTAGGTCCTAGGAGGGCCATGTCCCATCTCCTGTGTGAGGCCACCGGAGGGAAGTGGAGAGGCTCACTCCAGTTGTGTGGCGGGGTCCAGTCTGCCAGTGTGGCAACCACTGGGCTGGCTCTTGTGCAAGAGTGCAGGATGAGGAGGAAGGGCAGGATGCTGGCATCAGATCTGTACTGTGTTCCGCAACAGGGAGGGGGCCAGGGGGTGACACCATGGGTGGGAAGTCTGACCCCAGGGGTGGGGTGGTGTTCGCGCATCTCTGACCAGTGTGCAGGGAAGGACACCCAGCATACCGTCCAGGGCCTCTGCAAGCCTCCAGGTGCCTGATGTCCTCAAGCTATCACTTGTGCTGTAACACCAGCAGTTCAGAGCATGATGGCTCTCCATTAACTTGTTTTCCGAACGCAAGTTGTTCTAGCAGCTCACACTACTTACTTCCTGTCCCAAAGTACATCTCCCAATCCCAGAAACTAATGCTAGCCATCCAGTGGCTAAATTGTTTTCAGGAATCAGCAGAAATGTGAGCTGGTAAGCAATGAGCATGCAGCACCCTGGGCTGCCTCGGAGGACAAGGTGGAGGTGTGCTGCCACCACCCACCTGCAGCGTGATGAAGCAGGGTGGAAGCAAGCTGACATGAGCCTGCATGTTTCTCAGTGTGGCCACTCTGGACTGCACCAGGAGCAGTGCTTTTACCATGCTTTTGATAAAAACATGTTCATTATCACCATTGTTTCTCATAACAGCTTTCCCCCAAGCACAGTCCTGGAGCAAAACCCAACAGAATTGTGGCCTTACAACATGGACATATTCGGGGAAGTGAGAAAAGAGGAATTTGTTAAAAGAGAAAAAAGGAAAAAGAAAAGCATGGAGAAACAATGAACATTTCCCTTTTTAGCAATATTAGACACAGCATCAGAGACAGTTCATTGGTTTTGAAATAGCTCTTACTCTGTCCTGAGCAACTGAACAGCCCCTCCCTAGTTCCTGCAAGTGCTGTAAAGCACCATCACCTTCTCCCACGAACCTGCCAAACTGAGCAGCTCTGAGCGAAAAGGAAAAGGGGGGCAAGAGAAACCTTCAAGAGGCACTGAGGCCAGAATGGTAAATACGGCTGCTCAGATCCACATCAGAGGTGTGAGGATGTCTCTTTTTAGCTCGTCAGCCGCTGTAGGGCACCAGGGAAATAAAGGATGACACTGGTCAGCCTTGAATAAAGACCTGGTGTCCTCCTGAGCGCAGAAAGAAGATCAGATGCACCCTTTGAGCTCGATGAGGGACATAGATGGGTGTCATTTTGTGACAGTTGCACAGTGAGGTTTGGTGCCTAGCTGTACTATGGACTCAGAGACGTGACTGGACTGCAATGGCTGGCTGCCACCACTGCTTGTAGTGAAGGCCATCTGGATGTGAAGCTCTGCAGCCTTGGGAGACCCACGTTGGAGCCAACCTCCATGGCAGCACTCCAGCAGCAGTGTGATCTCACATCTGCACAGACAGGCTGTGGTGCCTCTGTGGTCACCTGGTCAAACCCCGGTGGTGACACAGCCCAGGACTCTGCTCTGCTGTGCCATTTTGTGAAGCAAATGCACGCCACAGCCCCATCCCTGCCTGTGACCATGCCCGCTGCATCTCTGTGGGCAACCCACAGGTGACAGGGACAGGGGTGAAGAGTGTCTGGCCCACATGAGCATTTCCCAAACAGGCCCACATCTACCATTTTTCTAGTTCACAATAGAGGAACGCATATTTAGCTGCTTTAAATGTCATGGTAAGGTATGAACTCAGCCCAGGTGATGGCGTGGCCTCCACCAGAGTGCAGGCATGAACTGCACTTGCACAATGTGCCATTTGCATGTTGCTTAGCTGGCCAGTGAATGCATTTTTGTCACCTCCAAATTCTGTCAGCACTTCTTGGGCTTGTGGCTAACAGGTAAAAGCTGTTAAAGTCATGAAAGGAAAAGGGTCTTAGCAGCAAAAGCTTCCGGCAGTGCAGGGTGAACACCAGCTGCCTGCAGGACCTCCTGGCGGCACCTTGCTGTGAAGTGACTTTGGTCACTTGCTCAGGCCATGCTGCCCTGTGCCCAGGATGCATGTGGTGACCAGTGCCAGCCCGGCCTGAGGCATCCTCCAGAGCTGTGCCACGGGCAGGGCTGGTGCTCGTACAGCTGTGTTGGCTGTACCCATCACTGTCCACACTCCTCATCTGGCACGGGCAGCTGCTTGCATCTGCTTTGAGGCGTGTGCCTCCTGGACTGGTTTCAGCAGCAATATGGCAACACCCCACCCCGGTATTTTAAGACCACCCAGTGTAAGTGTAGGAAGTGCAAGCAGCTTTGCTAATTTAGGAAAGTGCTGGCTCAAACGTGTAGTTTTGCTCCCAGTGAAAGCCTTCCAGCCCTGCAGTAAGCTACGGCTGCCTCTCTCTAGGTCTGTAAGAAACTACTCTTTCTTGCACTGTTAAAGGCAGATTTATTACTGGCAGAGATCCTCCTCATTCTGGTGGGAGCACAGTGAGGTGCCCTGGGACAAGGTGCTGCCCACAGCTCAGCAGGTCAGAGTGCTCTGGTGTTGCCCAGGGCTGAAGAAAATGCGTGAGCTCATATTTCTGCAAAGCCCTTGGTGCAAGAGGAGGAACTGGGGCCATGGAGGCAGGCTGTGCCCCTGCAAGAGCTGTGGTGCTGGCAGGAGGGAAGAGCCTCTCCCACTCTCGTTTCCTGCAGCACTCCCCCGATTGACACCCAAATGTGCCTAATGGGGCTCCAGTGCTTCTACAAGCCACAGAGCTGGTCCTTCTCTCTGTTAAGCTCCATTTTTAAAGGCAAAGCAAAGGGCTGTAGATGTTTTCCTGCTACTCTTCCCCATGTGTAAAGCTGGCTTAGTGCTGGGGTGGCAGCTGTGAAGGGGAGATGCAGGAGGGCAACTGAGGGGGGCGGTGGTGCTGGGGGCTACCCTCCCTTGTGGTGGGGTCAGAAGGGATTTGGCCTCGTGAACTCAGGATGGCGATGCTTGCACTTGGGCTGCTCTGCAGGGGTAGGTGTGGAAGGATAAACCCTTGATGTTCATACAAGGTAGCTCCTGCTGGGTTTCACAGCAGGTGCCTCTTAAAGGGATTCCCAACAGCAGCTTTCTCCCTCTTGTGGAAGAAAAAGCCTGTGCTTGTGTGTGGGCATGTGCCCTTTGCACTTATTTAAGCCAGGAGGAAGCTTGTATAAGCCAGAAGCTCAGCTGTGGACTGAGGCTCTGCGAGCATCTTGTGCTTGGCTTGCTGGAGGCAGTAGGTTCATACTTACAGGCTCATTCCATAAAAGGGAGCAAGTTTGCAGTTACAATGGGATTAAAAAACCCTCCCAATCCCCAGAAATAGACTGGAAACCTCAATATAAGCCCAGCTCTGCTTGCTAATGCGTTTTGTACTGTAGGGTTCATTTTGTGGGCTGGATTTAGATGCCTTTATAACACTAAAAATCATTTCTTTCCCCACAGCAGGGGTGTAAAGGGCAGAGCAGCAGCAGAAAGCTCACTGCTTCTTTTTCTTCTGCTGTGGTGGGAAATTATTCACTGCTATGTGGGTGGATGAGTGTGTATGTGACGTAGGGTGACTTTCAAAGGGAACAAATGGGCTTCTGCTTTTGTCTGCCTCCTCACAGCACTCAGAGAAGGGGTAAATAGTTTTTCTGTCTGACTCTGTGTTAGAAGGCAGAGGCCCCTGCAGCATTTTCTCTGTCCACCTTTGCCATCCATGTGGCTCAATCCTGGACTTGCACTGCCACAGCTGGTCCTGGGTAAGCCGCTCCTGCCTGTGCTCTGCTGGGGACAGGTTTGTTTCTCCCCTCTCTTTCAACAGTTACAGCAAGCAGAGGGAGGCACACAGCTCATCCCCCTGCCTGGCAGGGTCTGCGAGCCAGGCAGTGCGAAGGCAGACCCAGAGGATGTGCACGAGGACAGGGCCAGGTGCTGTTGTCCCACACGCTGGAAGGAGCAAACCTGGGCGAGGCAGCCTCGCAGAGTGAGGCTTGGGTGCTGGGGTGCCGCTGTGATGGAGCAGGCTGGAGCACAGCACTGGGCAGCAAGCTGGGATTTATAAATAGGGCTGAAGGGGAAGTGTCAAAGCTAGCTGCAGTCTCGTTGCTATAAATAAGACAAGCGTTCAACAGCAGAGATGGGTCTTGCACGGCTGCAACTCTCCTTTGCTGCTTTGTTAATTATCTACATTTTCTTGCAAAGTGGGAGCACGTTCTCCCATGCCCAGTATACCAGGAGGACTCTTGGAGCATTTGCACCATCTGCCTGTGGCGGTGAGGCTGCCATGCACGTGTGATAAATAAGCAGCACGGGGCACAGCAAGGTGGGGAGGTGGATGTCACTCGGCTTGTGGCAGTTTCTTCTTTTGCTTAGTTGGGTGAGATGGATAGTTCCCATCAAGGCAGACAGACATGGGCTAACCTCTGGCTGAGACACGGATGCACCCCCTCTGTGTAAAATATGTGTGTGCATATGTGCGTATATATATATATATATACACATCTCTCTGTGTATGTGTGTATATATATATATATCTATGTGTATATATATCTGTGTGTGTGTGTATATATATATATATATATAAATAAAAGTAGCCTTGCAGAGTCTGCCTGTATCACCTATCTATCTATATACATCTATCTATCTATCTATAAATGTATATATAGAGATGGGTAGATACAGATACATAAAAACAGCCTTGCGGGGTATGCCTTGATCACTGATCAGAGACTGCTGCTGTCACTAGCGCCAACATCCTGTTGCACTTGTCCTAGACTTACCAGGGACATGTTTACCCACACACTCTTTAGGAACAGACAAACTGTTTCTCGTGTCCTCAGTGCTTTCTGACTGCAAGCCTCCCGGTGAGCATCCCCCCCATTTGGCAGTGGCATGAAGCAGCAGCGTGCCTCCTGCCTGTGGTGACCCAGGCTGGGGCACCAGCCCAGACACCTCTGGCCCCAGCACAAGGGGCTGCACTGAGGGACACAGGAGGGATGCTGCAGATGTGGGAGAATTCTAGCATCTTGTGCTTTGTGCGATGTGTATTTCTCTGAGAAAATAAGTCCTGCACTGCAGTCACCAGCTCGCTGAGGTCACTTGCAATTGCAATAGCCCTGGGATGAGTAGGGTCGGCAGAGTGTAAAACCACAAAGTGAAGCAGGATGTGAAAACCGTCGTAGAGAACTGCAGCATTTATAGCTTTCCCACACTTTTCAGCAGCCATGTACCAGCACCCGTGTCAGCCGCAGGGCGCGGTATCTCTGTGAACGTTTGTGAGTTTGCTTTTCATCTCCCTGTGAGGCTGGGAGTCAGGCTTTTAAAAATCATCGAAACCAGAAGTCTGTCTGCTTTAGTCTGATTCAAAACTGAACACTGGCTGTCTGTCCGGCCTCTCCATCACATGTGGGGTATACTTCACGTGCCCTACATTTTCCCTTTGCTGCATCAGCAAGCAAGCTTCTCCCTGTGTGACTGAGACTTGGTGAAGGACTTGCTCTGCCCAGGAAAAGCTCACCTGCAGCCTCTGCTGCTTTCCCTGCCTCTGCCATGCATTTTCAGTGGTCGTTTGCAGAGTGTGATGCAAACAGCATACAGAGAGATGAAGGAGAAGAGCAAGGGTCTCACCCGCTCTCCTAGCTCTTCTTCCAGGCTCTCCCCAGCCCACAGGTGCAAAGGCATCCTCATTTAGCAAGCCCTGACCCCTTCTCACAGCAAAGCCAAGGTTGTTCCTGGGTGGGAGGTGTGACCTGTGCTCAAGGAAAGTCCCTGTGCCTGTGCGCTGGCAGTGGCACTGTGCCAAGCATCCTGCCGCCCTCGCACCACGCCATCACATGCTGGCTCCCTCTTCCGTCTGAGCTATCACGTCCTGCAGCCACGTGGGGGTGGCCAGCGGGACGGGGGCTGCTCTGGGTGGCTCCCACGCAGGAGCTGGTGCAGCCCCCAGCAGTCATATGGGAGGGTGCAATGGGATCACCCCAGGTCAGAGCAGGAGCGGGCGGTGCTGCACCAGCTCCCTTCTGCTTTCCAGGCCCGCAGGCAGGCGAGGAAGGAGCTGTTGGGGGTCTGACACCTGTCCCTAATAACCACCTGCACGTCCAGGCTCACTCCTACCTCCGAAAGCAGAAATGTTGCAGACCAGTCAAGTCTGCCTTTGGGAAGGCTGTGCTTGTCTGGAGGGAGGGATGAGCCCCATGGCTGTGCATCAAACTGCAGCACGCCTAAGGACTTGCCTGACAGGAGGTTGGATCAAGACTTACAAAACAAATTCCCTGAAAATCCCATGGCTATGAAACTGCCTTGTCACCCACCTGCCTCCCCCCCTGAAAGGAGGTGTACAAAACCGAAACGCAGTACTCACCTCACACCAAACCCTCTCTTCGGCTCCTCTGCTGGGACTGGGGTGAGGCTGGTGGTCCTCAAGCTCCCCTGCTTGGCTGGGAGCAGCAGCCAGTCATTGGGAGCTCTGCACCGTGCAGGTCTGTCCTCCTTCTGTCTTGCCGCTGGCTAGTGCAGAAAGGAGGAAGTCAGAGTGGTGGCTGTGGGCGGGCGCCTTCTCCCCAAACCCAACTGGCCCTGCGCGCCCCAGTTAAAACTGAGCCCCACCCCTGGACCTTGCGCCCCAGCTCGCCTGGGGAAGGGACCTGCCAAAAATGCCCTCTCTGCCCACTTTGACCTTGCACAGCTACGCCAGAACCAGCACGGTGGGCAAACAAGGCTGGTATTGGGGAAACGGGAAAACTGGTCCCATGGGGAGCTGCTCGTTCCCTTGGCTCAGGGGGCAGGGGATCGAGCTCTCCCCTTCAGCCCCAGCCTGGACCTGGTGTTTTTGCCTCGCAGGTGAGCTGCTGGCACGGCAGGTCCTGCCTGCCTGAAGGAGGATACCAGTGCCGTTCTCGCCACGGCACTGCTCAGCTCATGACACGCATTTTTTTTGAGCAGCCTTCAGATTTTGTCATGCAGGCTACAGTTACTCCTCCCGGCACACCCACAGCTGTATTTCCCTTAGCAGAGAGGAACTGGCTCCAGGCAACTATCTCTTAACCTCTTCAGGGTGCTAAAGTAAAAGACACATGGCGTCTTAGATTTTTTTAAAGATAATTAATGTGGGACTCTTGTTATTTGCTACGTAGGTTTTAGACGAAGGGGTTGCATCTGTTGGCCTTTCAGTGAGGACTGGTTTCAAAAGCCGGTCAAAAGTGTGCACAAGGTGCGCCCATTGAGTATAGTGGCAGTACATTGCAGAGCACTGGTGTCTCGGTTCCAGTGACCATGATGCATTATCAGACATCTATGCATGCCCTACAGTTATGGAGCTGGGTTTACTTTTCCTGAAGCTCCTGCAGCAAGTGGACAGAATCACGGTGTCAGCAGCAAATTTCGGAGCCCTGACAAATGTTCTACATGTTATGTTTTTATGAAGGAAGACAACTACAGGGCTCCGGGTTGGTTTCCTGGTGGCCAGGCACTGGGGATAGCTGCAATGTGCCACGTACAGGAGCATCAGCATGGCTGTAGCCTCGCTGGTGTGGTGGGCCATCATGGAGGGAGCTGGGGAGGCTGGCAGGGCTTCTCGCCTGTGCCGCAGACCTGGCAGAGGAAGCGTGGGCAAGTGAGAAGAGCTGTTGTAATTCTCACTTTGACATTGCATCAGGCTTGTGTAACCCCTTACTGGGCTGCTGTTTTGTTTCCTATCCCTTCATTGGCTTTGCCAGCCCCTTCTGCCCTGCTGCTGAAGGGTCAAGCGAAGGGTGTGGGAGAGCTGGTGGCAGGGGGGAGCTCCAGGTGTGGGCGCATGATGGGTCCCTGTAGCGCAGAGCTGGGGCTTGCTGGTGTTTCCCCCATCCTGCTCAGCTGCTCCTCATGCTCTCTTGCAGCCTGGCCTGGGTGGACGTCCACAGGAAAGCACTGTCCACAACATTTCCCAGGGAACCTTACCCTGCCTCCCCAGGCACATCAGTGCTGGTAGCTCATTAGTCCGGGCTATTTATTATGTGCATTAGCCAACACATAGTTAATCCTATGCTGATGGGGAAAAGAGGCACGAGTAGGATCAGGCCAGGGCTGGAGAAGGCAGCTCTACCAGTGCGGTTTTCATCTGCTTTAAGTTTTAATCTCTCACACTTCCTGATTCAGGCACAACTTCCACTTCTTAAAGGGTGTCTTTTTATTTCTACATTTTATTTCTCCTTGCTGCTGCTGTTTAACCCTGCTGCACATGGGCACCTGTAAGAGGCCTGTACATGTTTGATCACGGCCCATCACCACAGAGTCACTGAATGCTCTCCAGATTTACTGTTTCAAGGTTTTAACCATTCCTTATTATTTTCTTTCAACAGCTGCCTTTATTTTTACTAGTTCCCTTTGGAACTAGCATAGATTACTGCTTCTCGCCCTTCCCGGCTGTGGTTTTTGCAGGATGTCTCTCGAGCAGGTGGGGCCAGGCTGCGGTGGGGGCTCGACTGAGAGCTGTCTGGCAGGTGGTGTCTCTGGCCAGCTCCTTCCGGAAGCTGTTGGTTTTGGTGATCAGAGACATCAGTGCTGGTGCTGTGCTCTTGAACAGTGCTCCCAGCCTACGGCAGGGCAACTGAACTCTTCCCAGTGTTATTTTCTACTCCTGATGAACGTTAATTCTTCCCTGGTGTGTTTTGTATGTGGGAATCCTTGGCTGTGAGCAGGCGCCTACACTGGACTTGCCATCGCCACAAGCAGCATCACCTTGCCAGGAACCTCCGCCTGCTCTTCCCACATCCTTTGTCCCCATGAGAAGGTCACCAGCTCCTCCCTGCTGCACCCCATTGGCTTGGTGCATCACTTGCTGCCCACACAGACCAATGCTCATCAGACCCCATGGCCTGGCATCAATCCTTGCCTGCCACTGCGGTGGGAGACAGAACAATCACTGCTGGTCTTCCTGGCTCAGCTTTCTCCAGGTCGTGGTCTCCTCCTCATTCTCCTGCAGAGCAAAATCTTGTAGATGTTGCTTTGGAAAGTGTGGGTGATAAGCAGCGACTGCTGTTGTGCTCCGAGCTGCCTCTTGGCAAGCCCTTGCTCATCTGTCTGCATGCTGGGGCTGAGCAAGGATCTAGCAGAAGGAAACGGGAACCTCTTCCTTGCCGGTGGGAGAGGTTTCTGTTTGAGAAACCAATCACTGGTGAGCACAGTATTGTCACAGTGTTTTCTGGGATTTTGAAAGAGCAGAGAAACAACAAAGGGTAAAAAAAAAAGCCCAACGCCCAGCAGAAGCAGAGCGGGGAGATGTTCTGCCCACCCATCCTGGGGTGCCAGGCCTGGGGGGCACCACAGGGCCTGGGGGTGTTTTGGGCAGGAGGTGCCATGACCATGTGGGTGTCAGCTTGCAGGCAGACGCTCCCTGCACATACATGTTTGGGTGCGCTGCTGGGCCATGCCTGCAGGGCAGCCGGAGGTGCTGCTCCCCCTCTGGGCAATAACCCCGCCGTGACTTCAGCTACCAGAGGGGTGCTGGGGGCCAGCAGGAGGCCGGGCTCCCTCCTGACCCAGCCGCCTGTGCTGACAGGCCTCTGCTCTTCCCCTGGCTTACACTAAACTTCAACCCTGGGCTCCAAGTTTAACCTAAGCACAATGAAACCCTCCTCGGCTGTTTCCAGAAGCAGAGCACGGCAGCATTAATTCCGCAGCTGTTCTGCTGCCTGTCATCATAGAATCATAGAAACATAGAATCATTAAGGTTGGAAAAGACCTCCAAGATCATCTGATCCAACTGTCCCCCTACCACCGATACTATCCACTAAACCATGTCCCTAAGTACCACATCCAACCTTTCCTTAAACACCCCCAGGGACGGTGACACCACCATCTCCCTGGGCAACCCGTTCCAATGCCTAACCACTCTTTCTGAGAAGAAATTTCTGCCAATTTCCAACCTGAACCTCCCCTGGTGCAACTTGAGGCCATTCCCTCTTGTCCTATCGCTAGTTATCTGCGAGAAGAGGCCGACCATGACTGCTGATAGACACTGGAGAGGGGCTCGGCAATCACGTCTGCCAGCTAGGAACCTCCTAGACTGCTTCCTCTGGGCTGTATTGTATTTCCAGCAAATGTCTGGGAAGTTGAAGTCCCCCATGAGAATGAGTGCTGGTGACTGCGCGACTTCTGCCAGCTGCTTGTAGAATGCCTCATCTCTCGCCTCATCCTGGTTTGGCAGTCTATTACAGACCCCCACCAGGATGCTCACCTTGTTGGCCTTCCCCCTGATCCTTACCCATAGGGACT
>VXAA01000561.1:81947-129264 GCA_013399115.1 Anseranas semipalmata
GGGGCCGGGAGCCGCGAGCAGGCTCCGCCCCGCCGCCAGGCTCCGCCCCGCCGCCAGGCTCCGCCCCGCCGCCATTTGCGTGGCTGTGGCGCGCGGGTGCCGTTGTTGAGCCGGGGGTTGTGCAGCGCTCCCCGCGCCGAGCCTAACGGGGCGGGGTCTGGGGAGACCGGGCGGCCCCGCCCGGCTCCCCGCTGGGGGCAGCCCCTTCCTTGTTCACAAATGTGGTTCCTAGGGGGCGCGGCGGGGTGTTTGGCCCGGGTTTGGCTGAGTCAGAGCCATCTTCGTCCTCCAGAGTTATAAAATGGTTGTCACGCGCTGTCTCCAGTTTGACTGGGGATGTGTGCTCTCCTTGGCTATCAGCTCAGCTCGTTTCCCCGCGAGGGAATGGCGGTGTGACACAATTTGTCATCGCTCCCTTCTGTACTGAGACAGAGTGTTTCTGCGCACCTCTGCCATCGACCAGCCTCTGCACTGGTGTGTAGAGTATGGGGAGGAGGAGGAAGAGGAGGACTCTTGCAGGAGGCTGGCATGCCCCTTGTAAACCTTCAGACTGGGTTCCTCCGGGAGCTCCATCTCCCGTGTCCTGGCCTTTGTCACTGTGGGGCAACGCAGGTCTGAGTTTTCTGTCCTTTGTGTGTAGTGAAAACTCGGTCTTTTCTCAGCTGATAAGTGATAGGATGCGAGGAAATGATCTCAGGTTGTGCCAGCAGAGGTTTAGATCAGGTGTCAGGGAGAATTTCTTCATGGAGAGATGGAGAAGCGTTGGAACAGGCTGCCTGGGGAAGTGTTGGAGTCTCCATCCCTGGAGGTATTTAAGAGATGTGTGGATATGGCACTGAAGGACGTGGTTTAGTGATGGGATTTGGTAGGTCAGGTTGATGGTTGGGCGTGGTGATCTTGAAGGTCCTTTCCAAAGCAGATGATTCTGTGATTCTATAAGCTGAGGATGAATCTGGCCTCCTGAGGGTGGTGGCAGTGCTGGTCTCTGGGCATAGCCTGTGGAGGAAATGTGGGTAAAGAGCTAGTTTGCTGCGGGTGATCATGGATCTGGCTTTTAAAAGCTCTTCCAGACAGCTGTAGATAAGTGATTTTTCTGTTGTGGAGATGATTCCTCTTGTCTGAGCTATGAATGCAAAGGATCGATATTTTACATCCATTGGTGGTCCTGCTCCATCTCTGTGCAGATCTCTGAAGTTTTTGGGGCACTGTGAAATCTCATTTCGTGGTTACCGGGCATGCTGCCTTTGCAGGTTGTCACTGCGGCAGTGTGACCTCTTGCTGGGGCTGGCAGATCTCATCTGCTTCTTCATGCAAGGGGCAGACTCTTGAAGACAGTCTTCTGCAGCTCCAGGTGTGGCTTAGCAGAGATGTCAAAGGAAGTGGTCCATGACATGGTGAAGTGCTGTGATACAGGCCTACTGCCCACTGGCAGGACCTCAAAATATCAGAAGATTGAGTGAAATTTCCTAAACGTTGGCCTCTATTTCATTCTTAGAAAAGTTGTGTGATACCCTTGAAGCTGTTGTGGCACTTTGCATTGCTGGGTGTCTGCTTGTGTCATCACTAGCCTGAGTGAGCTGACATGGGTAGTGGCTTATCAAAACAGCCAGGAGGGGTGAGACAAGGGACTCTGGCATCATTTGGTCCAGCCTGGAACTTTGGGATGCCAGTGCTTTCCAGCAAGGTCCTGTGTGTGCCCCATGAGGGTCCTACAGTGCTGCTCCAGTGGTTGTTATGGCCACTCCAAAATATTCTCAGTTGGTGTGTAATACCTGGGCACCTGCAGTGCCAGGCTGTGCAGAAAGGAGAGGCTGACGAGGGAGGTGGCAGTGACAAACGTCTGCTAGGACTTCTCCTGCTGCTTGAGGGTGGCAGTACCTGGGTGCCTGCGCAGCCTTGTAGTGGGTAACTTGGGTGCAGTGGTGGGGATTGGTACTAGTGAGCGTCAGGAGTGGAGGAGTAAGAGACTGCCTGGCTTGTTTTGCAGTGTCTGTGTCGATTTCTGGTTGTGGCAGGTAGAGATGAGCTGTTGTTTTATACATAACCATTTAGGAGACTTGCATCATGTCAGGTTTCAGCAGCTGTACTATTAATATGCCGTTCAGGTTAAAGCTGGGTATCTTCCTCCCTTGCAGTAAGGACACAGAAACAACAGTAAATGTTTTTTGTCCATCTACAGCTTTCCTTTGGGGAGGGAGAAATAGGCTGCACCATATAGATACAACTTTATGGAGATATAAAAACGTATGTCTGTGCTGAGAGGTACTGCTGATTAAAATAGTAAGTTCTGAGCAAACCAGAGGGGCTAATGAAAAGCTTAGGACTTATGGAAGTACTGCATGCTTAAAGGAACTCAATGCTGAAGCTTTGGTAAGGTGCTAGTAGTTAGTCACTGAATCTGCTTAATGTCCACTGACATAGGCAATGATTGGTGAAATCCTGTTTGTTTCATTCTCTACTTACACACCTGTTGTAAATCTGGGTTTTCCTAGGGGTGCAGTTCATAATTCTCCTAGGAATAACTCCTGAATTCAAATGAGTGAGGTGAGATGGGACTGAGGTAGAAATCTGTTAGGAATCCAACAGCTTTGGGTTTCAAAACATGAAAATGGGAGTGCTTGTCTTTGTGAGACCTCCTCCTGGGTGGCAGAGCCCTGGGGTGCCAGGCCAGCAAGATGACTCAGCTACCCCTGCCCGCTCAGGAGCGGTACCTGCACATTAGTGCTGGAGTGTATGCCCAGCTCCTGGTGGGATGGTACTGGGTTTAATTATTATTATTATTTTTTTTAATGAATGTTGTTTGGTGGTGTTGGTACTGACTCCTGCATAATATATTTTTTTTTGGATAAGGACTGGGAGTTCTCATCATCTGACATCTTTTCCGAGCTGAATATTGACCCTGATACTCTGGTGAAGAAACTTGACTTGGACTCCAGAAGCATTATTTCATCCAGAACAGGTGAGAAGCACAGGACTTGATTAGCCAGAGAAAGAGGCTACGCATGTCCAGCTAGGTGGGTTGGCTGGTACTGTGGTCACTTGCCAGGATTAAGTCTGTGGTAATGAGGCACCCTCTGTGCTGTGGGGTTGGTTGGGAACCACCTGGTGCCTGAGCAAACTAACCAGGGGTGTCTCAGAAAGCCATCAGTTCTCGGTCCTGCCTTTGTACTTCTAATGCTCCTTCTGTTTGGTGACTGTAAGGGTGGAAAACATGCAGTTAACACAGGACAAAAATATACATTGGGCCGAGCTGCTGTATTTTGAATGAATGCCATATTAGGTTGTAGGCAGAGACCCATTTGCCTCACTTGGGACTGCATTTGCAGCATTTGGCCTGGCAGTAGCCTGACGAATATTGGCCCAGCTTCCTGTGTTACTGCAGGGACTTTTAAAAGTGGCTTCAGTTTGGGGCTGGAGGAGGCAGAAAGGCACATGCCCCATCTGTGCTTAATGTTCAGGAGCTGCTTCAGCCTAAGTGACTGCTGCTGGGGTGGGTTGGGCAGCTGGAGCCCCCACGTGTGGGCTGTCCTCACACAGCCAAAAGCCTGCAGGGTCTGAGGGGACAGCAGAGCCTAGGCTGTCACCTGATCTCCAGGCTTCTTCTACGGCCACTTTTGCCTCACCAGCAGGTGCAATTCATGACCCGATATTTTGTCAGCAAATCTCAATCTCGTTCTTTGTCCTGTCCAGGCTAATTTTGCATGTTGTTTCTCAGCAGTGCTTTACCCATGGCAGCCTGAGAGCAGCCAGTGCTCTCCTCTTGTCCCCTGCTGTTGCTAGGTCCCCTGCTCATGGACTCCTGGGAAGGAGAGTCCAGCTCAGCAGGGAGTGTCTTGAGTGAGAGAGGTAACAAGGAGGAGATGACAGAGGCTTTTGTTTCCTGTTCCACAGCAAGAAAATGCTTCCTCTAGCTGCTTAGTGGCTGGTGGAGCTTTGTATCTGAAACTGTTTTTCCCTCCCTGAATGGAAACTGATGGCACAGGCGATCTGACCTGGTGCAGAAGTCTGCTTCAAGATGTGTGTGACTCCCAGATACCTCGTTTATAAACTAAATCAATTTATCTCCATGCAGATTAATACTGCTGCAGTGACTTTGCATGTACCACGTAGTCAGGGCTATAAACAAACCCAGCAGTTACCCGAGGGCTGGTGGTTACCCGAGGGATGGTGAGCTGTGGCAGCCATAGCCTGTCAGTCACATTTTGGTCATAGAATGAGGGATTGCGAAGGTTGTGTGAGGACTTGTTTGCTCAAGATATTTGTCCTCTGCACAGAAACCTTTAAGAAATGTATTGTTTTCAAAACTCTGAGCTTATTGTTCGGAACTCTCTTGGGAAAAGGAAGTGCGCATGTGAACATGGCCATCTTTTTAATTAAATTAGACAACATGTTGTTGAAGGCTGACAGCCTGCAATCTCGGTCTTTCATTGCTGGCTACAGCTGTACATGTCTGGTTTATAAATAGACCTGCTCTGCTGGTCCTTGTGCAGTGCTGATGATGCAGATGTGCGATGCCTGGCAATGTTTAACCCTCTCTTGAGGCTGCATGCTGGCTTCTGCAGATAGCGATGCTGACCCAATCCTTTGTGCTTCCTCACGCTTTTCAAACGATCAGCTAAAAATAGTTGTTCGCCTGAGCACTCAAAACTGCAGTTCAACGAGGCAAAAAGTGATTTATTTTTTTAAACCTTTCCAAGCTGCTGTGCACTTTCTTGTATCACTCTGGATCCATGTGGAGGCTTTTTCATTATGGAAATCAATTCGTTTTTTGTATTAATACAGTGAACTGTGATTAGGCTGTTTGTACACTGACAGACATCCTAGGGTTAGAAAATAGATTCTAGGCAGATGTGCTATGTCTCCTCAGATCTCTGGTCAGCTGAGAGCCTGTTCAGCAGAAAATTCAACCTGACTTTCCCCCATCTTCCTCCCATCCTCCCCTTAGCTTGGCGCATAGGGCAGGAGGGTAGGATTCTCCCACACACTGTTATTTTAAGATCTAATAGCAAGACAAAGAAGTGTTTCTCTCCCACTTGCTTTTCAAGCTCTGAGAAGGTCAAGTTGGCAGACTGTAGGTAGGCTTATTCTCTCTATCTCCTGTCCTTTTCAGAGCTGAAGAGGGTTTTCTTTTCTCTGTCAAAGATGCTGTGTGGCAGTTGAGAAATCTCATATATTTGTTCTCCTTGCTTGTGTTGTGTGCGTGCCTTTGGAAGCTTAACACTACTCAATGTCGCTGGTATCTCTGTGTTTTGTTACAATCTGGCATGTACTGTGGGACACATTAGGGACGGACGGGAAGACTTCAGTGTGGGCTTAAAGAGGCCTACAGGGCTTGAATGCAACAAGGAGGTGGTTACAGGATTTGGACCCAGCAGGAAACTCTGCTGGGTTATGAAACCCAGCTGGCTGCTACTGGTTTTGCCTATGTTATCTATCTTCCAAAGACCCTGCATCCCTCTGCTTTTGGAGGTGTAGCTCACAGAAAACCAGCACTTTACTCCATGGCTGTGCTTCCATGGCACTTCAACTTTATCAAAGGTGTCTGCATAAGGTGTTTCCTGGTAACACATTCAACCTTCCTACTACTGTCCTGCCTCTGTTCCTTTTTCCACTTAGACTATTACATTTTGTCTCTGGGCTTGAACTGTGGGACCCAACTGTTGTCTTGGCAGAGCCCAAGCAGAAAGGTTGTGTGCTGGAATGCTCTCTTGTGCTTCTGAAGGTGTAAGATGTGGAGCGGCCAAAAGGGTATGTGGGGTTGAGATCTTTCTTGTTGCAGGAAAAGTAAGGAAGAAGAGACAGTGATGCTGGCTTGCAGCTCCACATGTCAGTGCACACCCTCACTGTTTAAGAGAGGATAGTGGCTGGCTGAATCAGCAGAAGAGACCTGGAAAGCCTGGTCTCCTCAGATTGTGGTGCAGGACCAGTTTGAGGTGGGGTGTTGGGGGGAAGAGCCTGCCAGGCCTGCTCCTATGAGGCTGCCTGGGAGGCTTGGAGAGTCGTGGTGCTCCCTTTCTTGTCTGTTTGTCCTTCTCTGCCTTGGATGAGCAGGTTATTATGGTGGTTCATCATTGGCTGGATACTTTACTCAGGTTTCTTGGCGTCCCTCTCTACCTTTCATACACAGGATGTATTTTATGGATCCCCTCTTTTCTCTGTCCATCCTTTGCCCATTTGACATGCTCGAGTGACTCCTTCCTCTTTCCCTTGTGGCATGGGCAGTCAGCTTGCACAGCAGGCAGAGTAGTAACATTTTGAATTCACTGAATTACCTAGCGTATTTGTAAAATCAGCTGGTAGTGGCAAATAAAAAAAATCCCTTTGTACTGAATTTCTACACTGTATTTCATGTGCTTCATTTCACAGGCCTGGTCTCTTTCAATTAAACATCTAGTCTTGGGAAGAGCTTGGAATTGGGTTAGATTTTAGATGATGTCAGCTTGGAAGTCAACAGTGGTCAGAAAAAAAGCAATCAACTGTTGGAAAGTAGGAGGAAAAGAGAATGAACTGGAGAGCATTGTTACACCAGTTTATAAATAAATCTATGGTACCTGCAGCTATTCAATACTGTGTGTGGACCTGCTCCCTTCTTCTCAAAAAAGATGTAGCAGAGCCAGCAGAGGTTCAGAGGAGGGTGGCAAGGAAGCTCAGAGGTCTGGGATGCCTGTTTAGTTGTTCCTAAAGCAAAAGCCTTGGACTCTTCAGCTGGGGAAGAGCAGTAAGGGAGGGTGCAATGGAAGTCTGAAGAGCTGCATAGTGAGGGAGGGTGAGTGCAGCTGTCTGTGGTGTCTCCCAGTACAATCTCGTGAGAAGCCATGAAGCTAGCAGATGGTAGACACGTACCAAAACAAGGCATTTTGTGTGTCGTGTGGAGAATTCAGCTCTTGGCTCTGTATCCACATATGATGTGCATGCTGAATGCTTCTGTTGGTTCAGAAAGGTGTTGCTTGTATTAATGGAGGGGTCCATCGAGGTTTCTTGATGCAAGGACTTGTCTGGTTTGGAATGTGGTTGGCTACTGGGGGAGTGTGGCAGTTCTGCTCGTACTGCTGCTGGTGCTGCATGGGGCAGCTGGTGCAAGAGGAGTGGTCCAGGTCGGGGCTGTGGGGCTGTGTGATGCACTAGGAACCAGCTAAACAACAGCAGAGCACGGGATGCTGCCAAGAGATGAAAGCTTTGTCTGCAAGTCCTGCTCTGATGTGCTGGAGTCAGAGGGATGCAAACCTGTAGGAAACCAAGCTGCCATCCATCTTGCTGGGGCTTAGGGGGCTATTGCCCATAGCCATCAACAGGAGAGAATACCTCTTTCTCTATTTTTTTTTCCTCCTTTTCTCCTCAGTCATTTAACAAATTGACAAGCTTTTGCTGCTGTTTTGGCTGTGGATATTCTGAGAGAACAGGGAGGAACACAATACAGAAATTAGGAAGGTCGGTGTCTGTAGCAGGGTTATCATCTCAGTTGCAGTCAGTGGTTGTGTGTACCTGTGCTGATGTGTGATGGGACTGAAAGGAGATGCAAGACTTCTTGTTTTGGGAGGATAAACTAGTGGTGTTGTTTCTTGGTAGCTGAAGGTCGTGTTTTCCTGAGGATTTCTGAGGATTCTTGGTGGAGGCCAGGTGCCCCGTCAAAATACCTGCTATGCTTGTGGCAATGGTCTTGTTGCTTTCCTTGGATGCAAGGCTGACTCAAAATGCCTGTTGTGTTTGCTGAAAGGTATCAGTTTAGTTTGTTTGGAAATCAGTAGTTCTTGCAGCATGAAAAGGAAAAGGTGGAATTGTAATAAAAAATGTCACCAAAATGGAATTCATTTTAGGTGACCCTTGCATCTGTGATGGTAGAAAGCCAGTGGTCTAAAGCGGAAAATATTTTAATAGAGGGAGCTCTAAGCCATGCCCTGATGTGAAGCAGACCTGCTGCAACTACTTTCTCCTGCTCTGTTTCTTGTCTTTAATCATTAGCTCATCTTAACACCAGATTCCAGATGATTTCCACATGCTTGTAGGTGACAAAAGCCAGCAACGTTGCTGTGAACACTGGGGTTAAGTCCATGAGTTACTTGCTTGCTGAATGATTGCTTCCTATCAGTGTAGTTTACTTAGCCACTGACATAATGTAAATTAAATGCTTTGCCATAATCTAATTCATGCAAGGACCTCCGTTACTAGTGTGAGTGAATAAATCTCATCTGGGTAAGCCTTTGTAGCATAGAAATTGGATGTTTCCAACTAAGACAGAAATAATGGCCTGTCATATGGGGAATGTATGTGGAGTGGGGGTTGCTTCTTAATAATAGAATCATAGAATATCCTGAGTGGAAAGGAACCCACAAGGATCATCAAGTCCAACTGCTGGCTCTGCACAGGACCACCCAAAAATCAGACCATGTCTGAGAGCATTGTCCAAACGCTTCTTGAACTCCAGCAGGCTCAGTGCCGTCACCACTTCCCTGGGGAGCTGGTTCCAGTGCCTGACCGCCCTCTTGGTGAAGAACCTTTTCCTAAAATCCAGCCTGAACCTCCCCTGTCACAGCTCCATGCCGTTCCCTCGGGTCCTGTCGCTGTCACCAGAGAGCAGAGCTCAGCGCCTGCCCCTGCGCTCCCCTCGTGAGGAAGCTGCAGGCCGCCATGAGGCCTCCCCTCAGCCTCCTCTGCTCTGGGCTGAACAAACCAAGGGACCTCAGCCGCTCCTCCTTCATCTTGCCCTCTAGACCTTTCACCATCTTTGTAGCCCTCCTCTGGATGCTCTCTAATAGTTTTGTCTTTCTTACGTTGTGCTGCCCACAAGGTCTTATGTTTATTATTTTGAACAGTTGCTTTAGCTTTCCTTCCTCAGCATTTACTCCTTGAAGCCAAGGCCTGTTCAAGTGTGACTCCGGCAGATTACTTGCCTAGGAAAGTCTCTTTTTTTTTTTTTTCTGGAATGGATAATGAACCAGTTGTGGAATTATCTGAACAACTGGACTGGCAGCTTCTGCTTTATCTTCAGCTTCTCCAGAACGGAATTGTGACAAGATGTGTTATTGAGAAGGTAAAAGTACTGTGGGAGCAAGTACTACCAGGTCAGAATTGCTTGCAAAACCTTAGATTGTCACCTTGATTTCTGAGGTTGTGGCAAGAGTGGCTTTTCCTGCAGCTTGCACTAGGCAGGCAGATGTGAAACACAGATTGAAACTATTTGCTATGTCTGATCCTCCACCAGTTAAGGATCCTTAAGGAGACCATAAGGGAGTATGGCAGGAGTTAACCAAGGTGAGGGACAGACTGACATTAGACTGAACCTTGCTGTTGTTGAAGCCTGGACCTGCACATGATGCAAAACTATAGGTGCCTGAGAGGTTTGGTCCTCAGATGACTAGGACACTTTTGCAGTTTAGGTTGCTGCAACAGTGGCATGGATAGTAGCAGAGGAGTGAGATGACTGAGCTCCTGACAAAGAAGAAAGTCCCTTTTCAGCCTGAAGAAACGTGAAAACGGGAGATAATAAAATCAGGCTAGGCAAGAACTGGACAGCTTGGAGTTGCTGGAGTCTTCAGACTGTGTCAGAGCCTTACTTTTCCGCTTTCATGGATAATCTGTGAATTCCTTGTGATACCAAGCCTGCCTCTGCAAAGTTGTTCACTATCCCCCTGCGTTTGCACCTCAACTTCTGCTCTGGTGTTCCCGATTTGCTGTGTATATCAGATAACTGCTTCTTTCTCCTTGGGTTCTGCAGCTACTTGTCCAGTTCTGTTCTCCTTTTGTAGCCTCAAGCAAGAAGTAGAAAAGCTGTGGTTGTCTGGTTGTTTGTGGCCTTTATATGTTTCAGTTCTTCCTCTTCTGTCCTCGCCTCTGATCATGTTTCTGCATGAATCAAAGTTGTGCTCTTCGTAGGAGCAGGTTTCTCCTGTTGGGAAGGTGTTTGGTGTGTCACCCTGCAGAGCATGGTGCAAGTCTGCCCTTCCTGCTGTGTCTGTAAAGAAGGCATGGTGTGCCTTCTTTAGGCAGATTTTTGGTGATGTGATATTGTCAGAACAGCCTGGAGATGTTGGCAGTGTTATCAGTGTGAACCTTTTAGGCTTCTTCACCTCCTGTACAGCGTGCTGCCTGCCATGTAGTGTAGTCTCCTGGAAGCAGCTCTGCCTTGTGTATTATGCAGTGCTGGCCTTGTGCAGCTGAGTTTCCAGTAATTTTTTTCTTTCCTGGCGTGTTGGAGTGCTTAGAAATAGAATGACTAAAAACATTTTAATCCTGTTCTGTTTTCATGAACACATCCTTTGTGAATATCAGTTTTAAGCCTCTGCTGCTTTTTCTTAATGCAAGTTTGGGGTATTGTTTAAATCTTCTGCTTGTGTTGGTCATTCTTCACATCCCTGGCACAGAAAGCTGCTGGATCCTCACGATTCTGCTGCTGTTGGCTTTCTTCAGCATTTAGTTCTGTACCGGTAGCTGTCATGTTTGTTTTGTGGGGAGCTCCCTTCTTAATTTGTTCCCCACTGTAGCGCTTTGCAGATGGGAAGGGGTGAAAGTGGTTTGCTCTGCAAATTGAGGATGACAGTAAGCGGCCTATGAGGAGTTCATGTAGCATCTCCAGTGTGTGTGTAAAATGTGCTGTGCTGTGATAGTCCAAAATGACAAGATGTTTCTGTTCCATCTGTCTTTGTTATTAACTGCCCAGGCTTTGGTCTGTGTGAATTCTGGGGGTGTTGAAATGCTCTCCCTTATGCTGGTATCAGAGGTAGGTTATTGATGATGCTCTCGGTTGTGTTGAACTGAAATGATTTTTAGTATCTTTGAAAAACTCTACTTGGCATGTGGACACTCCCCTAGGAGAAACTGCTATTTGAGTAGCATTTGAGCTGGGATTTCTTACCCACGTGGTTGGAGACTGGATATCAAGATGAAATCGGGTACCTAGACTCCATTAAAGGAACTCTTGCAGTTTGAATAAAGCTCAGCCTCGATCATTTGAAGCTGTGCTTCCAGAACTTGTGCAGGACCTAAACAAATAAAACGTGGTTTTCTTGTGGGTTTTGTTCGTCACAGGTGGATTCAGGGATTTCAGAGAGATGGTCTTGTTCTGTCCAAAGCCTGAGCTGGTGAGACCTCATGAGCTTGTATGTACCCTTTCAGCAGAGCAGGGGGGTTGGCTTGTGCGAGGGGGTGCCGTTCCTTTGAAATCCTGAAGGCTGCGTTACCTGATGCTTCCCAGCAGCATGGGCAGCCCCTGGCTGGGGGGAGAAGCTGCCAGCTGCTGCCACAGACTCGAGTGGCTGTTGCTGCTGCTGTTGGTTGTGGTCACAGGGCAGGTAGAGGAGTTCTGCAGCATCCCTCACCTCCTGCCCCAGCAGACTCTGACAGTGCCAGATGCTTGTGGGCTTTCAGCCTGTAGTAGAGATCGGCTTCCCTTCCCTGCACAGGCTTGAGGGAAATGGGGGAAAGAAGGGCTCTGGACAGCCAGCAACCGTTTTGGCAGTTCCTTATTTCTTTTTCGTATTATTCTGTCTACTGTATCTTTAGACAAACAGCAGACATGAATGGTCAAAGCACAGCCCCCTTCTTGCTGCCCTCAGCTCGAGCGCTGTCTCCCAGGGCAGCCGTGTGCTGTGTACTTCTGCTTTGCATGCCTCTCTCCTTCCCAGCCGTGTGTCTTGTGTAAGGCGTTTGTGCTTTTTGTGCAACCTGTACAGGTCAAGAATGTGTCCCAGGACTTCAGTTTGTGAACTGGCCTGTGGGCTGGTTGGGCCTCTCTGCAGAGAACTGGCAGACTCTCAGGCTGCTGGCTTTCCCCTCCTCCTCTTCAGATATTCTTGTCTTTCATACGAAGGTGGATCTTGCTCAAACAGCGGGGAAAAAATTGTTCTTATGCATCCAGATTTTGGCTTTTTTTTTTTTTTTTTTTTTTACAGGAGGGATAAATTGAATTGTCTTTCAAGACTAGAGTCTACAATGGGAAAGAAATATGCAGAGTCTGGCAGCTTTTGCAGGACCTAGAGAGAGGGTTGAGGACAGAAAAAAGTGCAGACATGCATCTGGCAATTGACATCATTCACATGCATAACTTCACTCCATAAGCTGGTGTTTTCTCTGACATTGTGTATGAAAATGCTAGAAACCTCGATAAAAGAATTTGCAAGAAAGCGAAAATTCCTAGAAAAGGGGAAATGCTGGATGGGGATTAAGCAGGAAAAGTGATACTCTTTATCTCTTCCCCCAGCCCCAAGATTAATGGCATGGTATCTAGAAATGGCTGTGAACGATGCTGCTTGTGTATCTATGCCTGTGTCCCGTTATCTGAGGGAGCAGTCCCTCTGTCTGTCTGCAGAAGTGCAGTCAGCAAAACACTGTTCGTTTCCTTGGGTTGAATTGAGCTGTAACTAAGCCTTTCCATCATTGCACCCCGACTGGTGCGACGCACTGCAGCAAGAGCCTGCATTGGTGGAGCTGAGATGAAAGCAGGGAATACATGCTGTGCAGCGCCCTGCTGGCAGACTGTCCGTCTTGGGCTGTTGTACAAGTGCCACGTGGCCTCCAAAGCCGGTGTCCTTAGCTGGAGCTGTGACTCCTGTGGAGTCCTTAGAGCTGTGCCTTAGAGGTTTTAGTCTTTGACTCCATGTGTAGCAGCATTAACCAGGTTGGGTACATACATTTTTTCCCTGCACAGTTTGCACGATGCTTTGTAAACAACCTGCATGGCAAAGGGCGCTGACTGGCATGGAGCAGGTGGGAGCCCAGTTCATTTCTTGTACAGCAGCAAGCAGAAAACTAGAACCTCCTGGAGAAGGAATGTTTTTAACTTCTGATAACCCAGTATACCGCTTATTAATAGGTTTATGGGCTCGATGGTAGCTGAAAATAATGTCATTTCAGGCCTCAGGACGACTGGCAGGCTGCTTTTGACTGTGGCCAGGAGTTCCTGTGAGGAGACTGCCATGGCTTGAATTAAAACGGAGAGAGCATGTGCAGAGTTGAGAACAGTCTGTGCTGGCCAGGCTGGCAGAATGAGGCCAAGTCCAGGATGGTTTTGTAAGGCAACATGTGGCAATTTACCATACGTGGGTAAATTGCTCGAGATAGCAGTTTACCATACTTTCCTACTTCATTGCTTTTTGGCTAAAATTCTTTTGGTTTTTGGCTGTGTCCTTGGGAGCTGCTCGTACATTGACAGAGTTAGATACCCTTGTAAGGGCAATTTTGGTGTCTGACTAATAAGCAGGCTTTTACAGAACTGAATAGTGTTTGAGAGGAACTCTGACAGTGGTTGACAGTGGTATGGGAGACCTCTCCAGTGAAGTCAGATAATATCAGTCTGCATAACCCTCAAACAGAAGCCTGGAGGTTGCAACAAATCACCTCAAGGGCTCTTTTGTTGCTTAGGTCTAAAGGATAAAAATCGGTGGGGCTTTACTTCAAGAGCCAAGTTGTCCAAGTGTAAAACTGCCATAGGGACTGCTTGAAACAGAAAACAGTGACCTGTTGCGGGTAGCTTCAGGGAGAATTTGGAGTGGGAATCCTACTGTAAGCTAAAGGCACTGGTGCCTTACAAAAAAAAAAAAAATCAATGCTGCTTAAAATCAGTTTAGCAATTCATTGGCAGCGTGGTGTCCGCTGTGAGAATAGCTGTGTGGAACTCCAGCCTAGAGTCACTGCAATTAAATGAAAAGAGCTAACCGAGTGTCTGAAATCTGCACTGCTTCGAGTGCTTTGACTTCTCTTCTGGAGACAGACTGTTTCCATGTTGTGAGTGCCTTCTGTCAGATCACAGAAATCAGTTGTGTTAATATTTATGGAAGTAATTAACTTTTTTTCCTTCCCCTCCCTCTAGCTGTGGCTAAGTCCTTATTCTCAAAATTAATGTTTTTAAAAAAGAATCCTACAATTAGCTAGTGGTCATGGTACTCAACACTACACAAACAATAACGTTTTCCAGAGTGTCTGGAACTGCCAAGATGTTTGCAGTCTGCTTTAAGGGAGAGGAGGCCATCAGTAGTAGGAAGAGCCTGGAATGAGTCTTGGGAGTTTGCACAACGTGTCAGATCCTTCTTATTTCATATTCTGGTTGATTCCTGTGGCTGTGCCTGCTGCTTGACGTTCACCACCAGTGATGGAGGAAAGTGCGTGTGCTCACCTGGATGTGAGGGAGGCTCAGCCCAGCTGCTGTGGCCATCCTTGCGGGGCAGAGTGCTGTGCTGCTGGGGGAAGCAGCCCCTATGTGCTGCTCCTGGGGCTCCGAGGAAGCATTAGAGCAGCGTGGTTGAAGAGGAGGGCAGGGCTCAATGAATAGCGGATTTGGGGACTCTTCTGGGGAGGCTTGTGTTCTGGGACGCTCTTCTGTGCTGTTGTGAAGCCAAGTCCTCTGGCCTTCGTAAGACTTGAGTGCCCAAGCACGTGCTTTGTGCCTCTGAAGGGCTCTGCTGCACTGCGACCAGGGTACCCAGGTCAGGCGTGATGAGGCATGGCAGCCTGCACGTGATGCGGTGTCATGCTCTGTGTGGTTATGATTCCCAAACCTTTAAAAGGATGCTAATCTATCATGGTTTTCTCCTGCTAAATCAATTTAATATGGTCAGACATCTTTACTTACACAAGAATAAATCAGCCCTGCTTAGGAGAATACTGGAGCTGCAGTGTTACAAAAGAGCATTTTGAACCAAAATCCATGTCTTTGATGTTCTTATGTTACAGCTTTGGCATAATTGAGTTGTACAATTACAAATGCTTCAAAAGAGAGGAGGCAGAGTTCTGCACTGGTGGCAGATGTCAAAGATATCACCCAAGTCCCAAGGTGGCAAAGATATCACCCAAGTCCCAGTAATGAAACATCCTCCCATGCCCCAGGAGACACAGTTAAACGCTGGGCGAATTGAGAAAGAGAATCCCGTGAGGGATGAAGAAGTGCTTGTGGAGAGGGCCAGACTGACAGCTCAAGAAGTTAGAGCCTTTCTCTTGTCACCAGAACAGGTATGGAGTTGTGTCAAGCTGTCAAACATATTTCTAAAATATGCACCCTGGAAGTTTAATATTTAATATACACTCTATTTAGAATATTGGTAGAGACTGGTAAAAGGTGGATGAGAAGAGAGGTCTCTCTCTTCTGGGTTGCCCCTTCTGGCTTGCCTTGACATGCTTTTGGGGTGCAAGAATAAGTCAGTCTCCTCTTTCCTCTGATAATACCAGTGGAATATGTCCATGTGAGGAAGGTTATTTTCCTTGGGTATTCTTTCAAAGGGCAACTACACTAAGATTGCCATCTATATAAATCAGATTGCTGACTTACTGAGAGAGAAATCTCTGCCTTGCTAATGTGGGTATTATCTGAATTATAGGCTGTGTGTTTAATGGTAGATCTCAAGAGTTGATGTCTATAATACAGCCTAAGTGGGATCTACAGTATTATTGTATGTAAGTTATCCTTTAATGGGATAGTAACAGGTCTAGCTTGTCTGAGTGGTGGTGTGGTGTTTTTCTTTTTTTTGTGTGTGTGTAGAGTCAGTTAATAGGGGCACTCACTTGCAGATAGTTTGTAATCCTTCAGTTACAGTACTGATGGCCCATAGGTTGTAATTATAGGAAAACTTGATACTCTCCTGATATTCTATCTCAGTCCGCCAAAATCTCAGCTCACACTTCAGAAATAGTATATAGTGCTGGTTTCTGTGCTGAGATCCATTCTGCTCAGGGCATCCTTGGGATAGAGCGGTATTGAAAGAGTCTTTGTGAACAATTTATGGACAAGATTTTCTTTACACTTGAGTAAAACTGTGTACCAGTTTAAGTTCTGTTTGCCCACTGAATTGTTCCAAAAGTGACATTATTGATGCTCGTATGTGGCATAACTGGTAATGGAACATAATTTGGGTTTAGCTTTTTAATCAAGTGGCTTATGGAAAGTAAGGATTTTTTTGTTTGTTTTTTGATAGAGGGAGATTTTTACACTGTAAATCTTGATGGACATTGTATATGCTAAATGTAGGAAATGAGAATATAGAAGGATTAAATACAATGGGTTCTGAAATATTCTGGGTAGTTGGAAATGGTAATTTGGACAGGTTTATATTGACCTAGCAGTGTTATATATATGCCATGAAGCTAACCACAGAACATGGATCCTGCAGAAGAACAGGCTATCAGCAGATGCTCAGGCAAGGACTGTCAGCTTGAAGGTACTCTGAAAAGCATTACATGTAGTGAGTGATATTGGCAATGAACTACAATGAAACATGGTGTTTCAGAGGGCTTGGCAGGGTATTCCAGGGAAAATGGGAGAGGCAAACTTGTTTCCTGGCCCACTGGTGCTGCTTGCTTGATTGTGTGTGAGAAGTGCACGGGTAATCAATAGATTTGCGTAAAGAATTTTGGCTTCTGAGGATATCATGGACATTCATGCCTTATGTAGCTGTGTATGTGCATGCTTTGTGCTGATTTGTTTCTGGTGCATTTCCTAGTTACATGACTTATTTTTACTTACTTACATCTGTTTTCTGCTCATTCCTTTCAAAATAAAGATTATTTGTAAATTCAGGTCAGCGAGTGTTCTTATGTAACTGGGAAAGGGCTTCTTTAACATGGGTGGGACATTACTAGCCACTATGAATACAGGCTGTCTATACATGCAGGAGATGTTTTGCAATGTGTTTTGAATTGAAATAACCTGGTATACTTGTCTACAGGGAGGTACATGAAGGCTGTTCCAGACTGCAGGAAATCTGGAGGCAGAAACCACAATTTTGAGTTTAAGTTCATTCAGTAACACTTTTATCTTTAAGTTTGGTTCTCAGCAAAGCTTCTGGCTATTGCTCTTGGTTCTTGTCTGTTGTTCTTGATCCCAGGGCTGGGCTTGCGTGTATTCTTTTGCTACTGCAGGTACATGTGATGCTCTAGTGCCTCTACCTGTGTTCTTTCTATTTATGGAAATAGCATACAAATTTGTAGATACTGTTTATATGGGGTTATTAAAACTTCATGTCTTTTCTTCTTCCACAACAGAGGGTGTTGACTTACCTGTGTTGGATGCAGGTGGCAAGGTTTTGCTAACCGGAGGCTGCAGGGGGCCTCTGTGGGAAGACACCAGGGCCGTCCCATGCTGGACACAGCTGGCTTCATCAGATCCGCTGCAGGACACGGCTGAGCTCATCTGTAAAGCTGGTGGCACCTCTGGGAAAACAGATAATGAGGAAAGGGGTAAAAATGCTGGACAGGCAGAGGAGTGGGAAAGGAAAGTTAGAAACAGACCTGTGAACACCAAGATCACAGAAGGAGGGATGGAGGTGCTCCATGCACTGGAGCAGAGATCTCCCTGCAGCCCATGGAGAGATCATGGTGGAGCAGGGGAAAATTGTAAGGAGGAAGAAACGGCAGAGACGAACTGTTAGAGACTGACAGCAACCCCCATTCCCCATCCACCTGTGCCACTGGGGTCAGGGGGAGGAGGTAGAGGAGTCGGGGATGAAGGAGTGAAGTCAAGCCTGGTTTTCCCCACGCTTCCCCCTTTCCCCAGGAGAGGGGTGGGGGAAACTGTTTTAGTGTTTCTTTGTTTCTCACCGTACAGCTGTATTTTAATTGGCAATACATTAAGTTAATTTTCCCTATGTCTGTTTTACCCATGGCTACAAGCAATGAGTGACCTCCCTGTCTTATCGCAACCCATGAACTTTTCCATCTTATTTTCTCCCCCTGCCCTGTTGAGATGGGGGAGTGCAAGAGTGGCTGGGTGGGTATCTGACAGCTAGCCAAGGTCAACCCACTACATTACTGTAGCTCTATAGAAGTTGTGATTAAATTCAGTACCAGGTAGAATTTTTGCTCTGTGGCTGTTCCTCTGCCTTCCTCACTGTCTCTTTTAACTGAATGTCACAGAATCACAGGACTGAACGTCCTCTGAATATTGTCCATTGGACATGGAATTCCTTTCCTATGACTCACTTTTCATTAGTGCAAACAGCTGTTGAAGAAGGTCATTCCTCCATGTTTATGTTATACCTGAGCTTAATGATTTAGTCATGTCACACATACTTGTAGCCATGACCTACTCCGAGTGGTGTGTTCTTTGAAAGGCTTGGCATCTCTTGTGCCACATTACAGCCTTCAAAAGTGGGCTGGAACTGAAGGACAGGACAGGTTGCCTTTGCTGTCTTTCCATTGTGCGGGTTTGGCACACTGGTCTGTTTGGGTTAGACACACATGCCAATTAATTCCAGTCTCCAGTCCAAGAGATAACCATAGAAAGTGAGAGCCTTGGAGTTGGCAGATGTTGCCCCCCAAGTTAGTTATTCCTCACTCCTTCAGAGGCTAGTTGAAGCTGTAAGCCAACTGTTTTGTCGTATCAAGACACTCCAGAATTAGTTATTGTTCTTTTCTCCTCTCAATTCTTGCTGAGCATTTGTTCTTGGCAACATCTTGGCCCTCTCTGGCAGTGGAATGAATGGTCTAACTTCAAATCGTGAGGTTACAGTATTTTCTTTGCTCAGTTGAGTGAAGAGATCTAGCTTATTAGTAGCATCCAGATGGGCCCAAGGAAAGGACACAAAAGGTGAATACAGCAACTGTATTTTGGAGAGAACTTTGGTGGAAGGATTGACCTCATGGAAGCTGCAGAGGTGAGTTGGTATACTTGCTTGTGTCCTGAAGGTTGGAATTAGGAGCTTCTCCCCTCCTCCCTCTATTTGGGGAAGGAAAGGGGAACAGACCAGAGCATGGTCATATACTCTAGTTAAAGCTCAGGAGAATACGGAATAGGTCTTGGATCCATCCAGGTGTTGCTCTTGCATGTCTGTAGGATGTGCTGTCTTGCTCCAGCTGCGACCATGTTGCTGACAGCTCTGTAGCAGGAGGATGTACCTGTGGCAGAACAGAACATCCCTCTGAGAGCGCTCTTTTTTAGATGTTAGATGTGCTCATTAGAGGGCAGTAGAATAACTCCTCCTTTTTCTAGGTCAGCTCTGTATTTTTGAATGATATTTTTATGCTCTGCAGGATGCAAAACAAAATTTTCCAGTTCTTCCTTCATTTTTCCTAGTGCAATAGGTGTGTAAAACGATGATGTTCGTATGAAAACATTACCCAGTGTAAAAGTGCGTAGAACAACTATAGTAAAATCTGCTTCTTAGAAGCTTGTAAATGTTGCAGACTCCAAGGAGATGGAGCTTCTGTAGGATTAAACCACAAGCAGCTAACGCCCTATGTGGAAAAGCATTCAAAGGAATGTTTGACAGCTAACTTGTTTTTCACTCAGCCTAATTCTTATATGACCTATATGTCCATATGGACCTATTGATTTGTTTGCTGTACCCCAGCTGCTGCTTCCACCTTTTTCTGCTTGAAGAAAATGTTAAAGAACCAGACTTCTTCATCTAAATGTAATCTTTAAATGAGATCTGACAGTACCCCCCCACACACACTGTAATATATAAATACTATAAATAATTATGGCATAGTGTTTAAAGGGTAAGTGAGGCTGGGATTTGGAGCCAAACATCACAATATTTAAATGCATTATTTATTATGTAACATGCACAGAAGAAGGCTGTAGCCCTGTTTTGGCTTTTGCAGCTAGTGTATTTCTGCTCTTCAGAAAGAGCTGTGTAGAAATCCTGGCTAGGAGTGAACATCTCCAGCGCACATTTTGTTTATTAGCAATATTTTGCACACTTGTGACCTCTCTGGAGGATGTAAGCTGGTTCAAGGCAGCTGGGATAGCAGGAAAAATGGATTTTTCAGTTTTACCAGCATCAGCCATTGGTTTCCAACAGATGGCTCTGATTTTGCAAGGTCCTCGGTGGAAGCAAACTTAACTTAGCAAAGTTAACTAGAAGAAAATTAATATTTCAGAAGATGTACAAATAGGTTTTGCGTCTTGAGAGCCTTAGCTGAATCTTCCTCTTTCTGAAGCTCCTTGGCCTACAATGGTAGACCATGGGTGAGGGTTGGCAGGGGAGAGGTGACACATTTCCATCTTTCCCAGAACCTGTTGGGTGTCTGCACATAGTCTTGCAGATTTCTGTTCCTCCCTCTCCCTCGTCCTAAGGGGCACATCTTCACAGGTTCTGCTGGGGCTTGAGCCACGGGTCTGTCCAGATGTGGTAGTTGCTGTGCGTTCCTCACTTGGGTGGGGGACTCTAGCACAGCACTTGGCTGCTCTTCTGTCCTACGTTATTTTATAGGGTGGCAATATTCAAGCCCACAAAGTGGAACAGCCTTCTTAATACTGGCAAGCTTTGTTCCTGGCACAGCAACTTGGATCAGTCCTGCTTCCTGGAGAAGTCCAAATTGTGCTTTCCACTCTGGGTTTGGGATCCGCCGAGAAGGTGGCATTTCTTCATGTCTTAATTGTGACACCTCAGCAAAGTTAGGACTAGTGGGTAGTTCTTCGTCAGGAAAGGGGAACTGAACAAAGCCAGGAAAATGTGAAAAATATGGCATAGCACTGGGCAGCTCTTGGCATATGAGATAAAAAATAATATCCTGTCAATAGGATAAAGAGATTAAACAGGCATATCTCGGGGCTCTCTGTTGTAGTGCTGAGAAGATCGAGGCAATGCCAAATGTCTGGCGGCCCTGAAAGCAGCGTGTGTCACGTAAGCACCTACTCTGTTTTCTCACCTCCTCTGTCCTTCCTCACCCCCTGCTTTCTTTTTGTAACATGGTTGTTCTTACAACAGCTTTCTCCTGGCAGTTGCTGATCTCATCGGTGTGTTGGGTAGATGGAGTTGTGGTGAGAGCACCCATTTGTGCTAATACAGGCCCGTTATGGATGCTCTGAATACATTATGAATACATTATGAATGCTATGCGGCAGTGCATGCCATTTGCTGAGGGTCTGTTGTTGTCTGTGCATGCTGCCGGCAGCGTGAAGTACAAAGTGGTGGAGCCCTGTCATCTTGTAAAACTTTGCTTTAAAATAGGTTCTGCCATCAGAATGTCGCTCCAGACTGGGTGACGTATCCCGTCCTGCAAGCTTCAAATAAAGGAAAGGGGAAGAAGTGATAGTCTGGAGAAAATAATAGGTTCCCCTTCTCCTAGAGGGCCCTGATCTTCATTTTTCTTTTTTAAAATTTCATCTTCGTTGAAGTGAGCCGAATGGGCATATTTGATTAGAGAAGCTTGCTCTAATTTAAGACTTGTTTGAAAAAAGGAAACTGTCTTATGTGAAAATTGTTACAGAAGAGATGAAGGGTACCCGGCAGGGTCATCAAGTCCAGCTTTGGCAGGAGGCAAAGACGCTGGACGAGGGGTCCTGTGAGGTTTGTCTGGGGGCTTGGTCAAGCTGCAGGGCTGTGTCCGTGTGTCTCCTGGAGCCAGGCGGAAGTGCGGGTGGGAATGTAGGTCCGTCCAGAGACCGAGACGATGTCAGACTGTAGCGTGTTGCATAAGATGGCAGAACTGGTGATCATATTAGTGCCTCAGGGCTTTGGGGAGCTCTAATTGTTTGCTGAAGCAGAAGAGCAGTTAAGACAGCACAAAACCAGCAACAATTGGACATGTCGGAGGCTGGAAGAGGTGGTTAAGCTGTATTTGGGCCAGTTCCGCTTGTGGGGCAGTCTGTACCCGTGAGGAGGGAAGGAGACTTGAGGTGCTGGGCACCTCCTGGAATGAGAGTTTTCTGCATGAATTTCAGTTTACCGAGACAGAAGGATTGTGGGTTAGGCTCATTGGACTGTGTAATCAACGGCAAAATAAATAAATAAAATAAATAAAAGAAAGAAACGGGTAGGTCATTCTGTCACTTTCGAATACTAAGAATTAGTCAGACCTTTTCATGGTTAAAGGGCTGTTCCGATCATACGATCCTAATGCAGGCACTGGATCACCTTGGCCTGTGCTTTAGGGGCTTCTGTTTGGCACTTGCAGCCTTCACCTTGTGGTGAAGCATTAAATTATTGAAGGTAGGGTACCCAGCTGCAGCAGGTGCTCAGGATTGGGATCACGTCACCTCTTCACCCTATCACAGATCAGAATACCCTGGATTACTTGCCTTGTACTTCTCGCAGTGATTATTTCTTTAGCTCGATTCTTTGAATGCCTTTCAGTTTTAAGATCTGTTATACACGCTCCAAAAAACAGGAGAGGGGAGGAATGGGTACGGACGGCACCGTGTGCTGCTTGTTGCTTAACTGCATGTAGGCAAAGCCAAACGGTGAGTTGAGGGCTGGAGGTCACAGATGTGCCTGGCGCAAACAATTTGGGAAGCTTTCCCGGTTACTTTCACCCTCCTTCCTACTTTATGTCAGTGTTGCAGTCCTCTGTGTGCGTGGCGGTTTATAAAGCCACTTACCATGCAAGTGATGTGGGAGCCAACTGATCAAAACATGACCAGCATCTAGCTAACAGGTCTTAAATTATGTAAATAATGAAAGTCTGCAGGCATTATACAGGCTGAGTCGTTGAGCTCTTCTCCACGTATAGAGTCACAAATCATTTTGTTCATGTTGACTGAGCAGGCTGTCAGGTAAAAGAAGTCAATATGATTACATTTAATGTATGGGTGTTAAATGCCAGAAGATAGGGTTGGCCTTTCTGTTCCCTTGGTGCTCCCAAACTGTTCAGTGTTTGGCTTTCTGGTGTGTAGGCACTCTGACAGCTGCAGATGGATGGATTAACTCCTTGACGTGCGGTTGTGCAATAGATAGGACAGCATGGGGATGGGGGTAGTGCAGTACACTAATCTACTGCAAAGACTTAAAAATCAAGGGCAAGCTCTGACATGTGATTACTTTTTTCATTTCCCTGTCAATGCGCGGCGTGTTAGGAGTGGGGAACAGAATCCATAATACAGGAAGCCTAAGAACAGACATGTGAAAGAATCTAAGAAAATCTGCCAGGAAATGAGAATTAATCAAGAGTTTAAATAACCTAGTAGAAATTTTGCTGTGGTCCTAAAGAGCTCTAAGTAAGGTTCAGAGCAATTACTTCATGAAAACTGGTCAGAGCAGTAAGGAAACATCTCTAGTAACTCTGCTCCTGCTTTTATTTCCACTGGTGAACAGGCATTGCCTGAGTACTCGTGGCTGTAAACATGTCGAAGGTGATGCCAAGGATCACCGAACATCTTGAGCACAGGGATAGAAATAGCGCACGTGCCTTACATCAAAGGGAAAAGCTATTAGCTGACCTGGAGATCTGAACTAATAACACCATTTGCAGTCAAATGCAGTCCTTTCAGAGCATTCATGTTTATCTGTAGTTCAGTTTTTCAGCACTGATGCTAAAGGTGTGTAATATGAGTGACGATTAAACGGATCAGGGTGCTATTGCCTGGGAAAGATGACTGTCTGAGAAAAGAGGAGCTGATGAAATGTAGTAAAACACGATTGTCACAGATGTGTACAGAAATTAGACTTGTTCCCAGTCTCTTCCAATGAGATATGTGCAAGAAATGAAGTGAAACTAGAAGATGCTGGGTTCAGGATGGGCAAAGGTCCCAAGAGGAGTGTACCAGAGGATGTATGAGACTTCTTGTTTTCATCTCTTCTGCAGTAATGTCTGTCCTTGCAGCAGCAGGAGGTGTGTAGCCACATGCGTCACAGCAGTGGTGCTCTTGTCATGCCGTGTGTGCTGTGAAGAGCCCGTAAGGATCCTGGATATTCCTCCTAACCCACAACTCCAGTGGCTTTTCTTTGTCTCCTGAAGTTGCAGAAACCTACAGCTTCAGATGGAACCAAGGGGACGTCAGGGGCACAGCTGAACAGCTCCAAAGCAGAATTTTTTGTTTCTCTCCCGATCCCTGTCCCAAATATGTTCCTGCAGTAATTGTGCCGTTTGGCTATATTAGCATAAAGTTGTCATTTTATTTCTAGTGCAATTTAAAAACTGAGATAAAAGTGTTAATAGTCTGATCTTGCACAGTTGCCTTTAATACAATTCTATGGCAAGCCTACTGGAATTGAGAGGAATTGATTTAAAGTATGTCAGGGGTACAGGCTAGGCTTTGGGCTTCTGTCTTTCCTTCTGTCCATAGCATTCTTTTAACTGGATGAAAATCACTAAATCTTCCTTCCCAGTCTGTTTTGCAGTCATTAGTATGTACTTATTTTCTTTTCTCCTGGCCTTCAGGTCTATCATGGAATTAATTAGTGAGGAAAAAAGAACATGGAAAGAAATTCATCCACTGAACGGGGTAGGGGTTTGTTGGCAGCACTATCTCAGGTGAAGTACAGAAATGTAAAATACTGACTTTCTGTAAGGTATGGGGCAAGGTTGCCACTTACCCTTTTTTTTTTTTTTTTTTCCTATATAAAACTGTTAAGCTACTTGGAAGGGAGTTTTAGATGGAGACCATTTCCAAGCACTGTTGTGGTTCTGCCAGTCCTATTCACATGGGTGTAGCAGCGGATTTTACACTGATTTCAGAAAGATCTGAATTTAAATTTTTTTAATCCTTTTATGTAATAACAATATTTCATATGTTTCACTACATTAACACATGCTGTTAAAGGAGCTTGGTGCAAACAGCCAGGTGAGCAGAATAAAACCGACATGCTTGGGCTGGCTGTCATCACTACCCAGTCTGCGCAGAGCAGTGAGGATGTGAGAGTGTATTTTCGGGTACTGGCATCAGCCATGCAGACAGAGGTATGACCTGCTCAGGCTCTAAACATTGTTCTGTGGTAACTTGCTAATGCACAAGCTTTTAGTTAAGCCTTGAGGAAAGAGTACATCTGCTCTGTGTTCTTGCTTCAAGATAGCTTGTGTAGATTTTGTCTGGAAATGGAAGGGTATGGCCAAGACTGGAAGAGTCTGTTGCTGTAGCACTGGGGGTAGAGGAGGGATTATGATTAAACAAACAAGCAGGGAAAAAATACAGTAGGCAATAGAAATGCTGACCCTCCTGGCCTGAGAAAAGGGTATCCTGAGCCCAAGTTGCTGAGAAGCAACTGTTTGTCTGAAGGCTGGGTGGAAAGCAGATGCAGAGATCAGTTGGAAAGGGCTGAGGTTGGTTGACTGGATTAACTAGCATGGCATTGAAAGGTGAAACTCTTCACCAATTATTCATGCTCTTCCTGAAAGAAAATAAGGTGGGGCAAGCTTTTTTTTTTTTCCCCCTTTGTTATATGATCTCGCCCAGGATCAGGCACTGGAGGTTCCTGTCAGCTTGCACAGAAGAGGCTTTAATATGCTTCCTGTCCCTTTGTCCCAGCAAAGGACAAGTCTGGTACATGTTGAGTATGGCCCTTCCTGGAGCCTGGGATCTTTGGGAATGTGATTGTGGGAAGACAAAGAATAGCTTGTTCAGCACTTTAGGGCAAACTGAATTTATCGTGTGGCTTAGACCAGACAGCTTTTGAGTATCTCCGAAGAGTGAGACTTCTGAGCATCTCTGGGCAACCTGTGCTTGGTCACCTGCATGGTAAAAATAAAAAATGAAAAAAAAGTGTTTCCTGATGTTCAGATGGAACCTCCTGTGCTTCATTTTATGCCCGTTGCCTCTTGTCCCGTCGAAAGACTCGGCAGTTCATTGTGCAGTTAGTAATTTCCTTCCTATGCTTTGCTGGGTGACAATTTTTATTTCTGTGATTGCTTCATCATGACAAATACAAAATAGCTATTTCTAGCTTCCATTGTTATAAAGCAATATTTGATAGAAAAAAATCAGAATCTTACGCTAGATTTGAAACACGCAGGAAATGGGATCTATATTTCAAGGCAAAGATTACAGAACAGCATTAACAAATTGCAGGCTATCCTGCAAATGCTCAGTCTGTTGGTCCACTGAATTAAGACTTACCTGTTTACAAAAAACCACAAAACAATCTTGAATAAAGATAACGTTTCTCATGATAACTTGTGTTTTGTAGGGTGAAGGCATTTCCATATCTGTTTCAATATGATATAACTAGTCCTGCCTGCGTGTACTGCTTACTTGCAGGAAATGCTGTTTCCTTTTTTTGACGTGAGCTGTCCTGCGGCGAGCCTTGACCTGAAGGAAGAGAGATTTCCTGTCACGTCCTCCCTTCTTCCCCAACCCTGCCATGGCGTGTCATGCCAGCAGGAGAGCTGCGGCGATAATAGATTTCCACCCTATAGTATATGGCAGGATTTTTGCACCAGTTCAGGTCTGGTTAAATGTTATGTCCGTTTTGTCGTGGTAATGATGTTTAACGTACTGTAATTGCTTGGTCTTGCTCCACCATCCAGCTGGAGGCAGGACATGCCTTTCAATTTCACTGTTCCTGTATTCTTGTTCTCTGCTAGGTTAATTAATCACAAACTCCCCCCTTGTTATCTGTTTATGGGAGGTTATGTAGGACTAGATTTCAGCCCATCCTACACAGAGGACTGGAAGGAATACGAAGCTGCCTGACCTAGCTAACAGAGCTGATGTCCACATGATGACTCTGGAGAATGCAGTTCTGATGGTCAGTCTCTGCACACAGCAAAATCTTAGGTTGTGTGGCTACCTGCCCTAAGGATCCTTCTCGCCTTACGTCCCTTTCTAAAACAGACTACAGATTTCAGTCCTCTTCTGTGTATCTCCTCCGTTTGCAGGGGAGGGGGTCTTCACCTCTGCATGCATCTTTGAAGCCTTTGCATACGAGATGCTCAGGTGGCATGCAGTAGGTCTGCATAGAGTATACCTTTTCTTGCAGAGGGAAGGAACTCTCTCTGGCTTGCTTCTCTTCAGCTGGTCCAAAAGAGCCAGTTTGGGCACTTTCTTCTGTCCCCTTTCATCTGTATCTGAAAGCTACTGTATCCTTGGTGTGTTTGCACAGCCTCTTAACACCAGGTTCCTGGCACAATCTTGAGCTTGTATTCTTGTTGCGTTTTGTTAGTCTTGGTGGCCTGCTCTCTTACCAAAATCTTCCTTCTGGGTTTTGAGAGGAAAGCATTGATATTCCGGTACCCCTGGAGAGCGAGCAGGAAAGCAAGAGAATACTGCGTAAGTGGCTCATTCATAGGACGATTACGGGATTGTAGGAGGAGAGACACTTGTGCCCTAAGAGACTAAACTATTCAGCTATTACCCAAGTAATCAGTGAGGAAGAAGAAAGGGAGGAGATCTTATAGTAGTGTTCATCATAACTCTTTCAACAGGTGGATCTGGGAGATATGGTCAGGGTTCATCCTGAAAAGCTCTCTGTTCAGAGCATGCATTCGAGTTTTCCCGTTAAGATTCCTCTGCCAGCTGTTCCCCCCTCTTTAACTCTCTCTGTGATCTCACAACATGGCTCTTCTGGAGTCAAAACAGAGAGAGCCCGAGTCTGGCTGGGAAGTGAAGCCATGGTGTCATGCCGGCTCTCTACCTCTGATTGCCTTCCTTCTCCCATGCCACTTGTTGCCTTATTCTCCGGAGGAGTTGTGGAGGCTGCCTTTTGGCTGTCTGTTCTTCTAATTAGGTCCTCAGGAAGAGGCAGAACCCAACTGAGAAATCTGTAGCTGGAAACATTAAAGGAAAATGTGAAATGGCGGAGGACGAAAAATTTTTCAGGCTGTGGGTGAGCTGGTATTAACACAGGTCAAAAACTGCTGGTTTCATGTTGACCCTCAGAGCTGTTTCGGAAGCTGCTTCTGTTTTGCACTTTCAGGCTGCTGTTTGGGGTAGAAATTGGTACTGGAATGTCTTAGGAGCTTAGTTTCTTCAGCTTGTTCTCTGATGGTGCGAATTAGGCATTCCTATGGTTCCTTTGGGTGGGGGAGCTCTGTCTGCAAGGCGAGGGATGGCATAGGTTGGCCAGGCCCTTAGGCAGTTGACTATGGCATTTGCTTTCAGCAATGTGGGGGTTAGACACAGTCTTGGCCTTCGAAACAGCACAATTGTGCATTTTTATTGCTTGGTTTGAATGAATCTAGAAGAACCTTGAAATCAGGACGCGTTTCAGGATCCAGGTCAGCCTTTCTGCTGCTTTCGTCCCAAAGTATAAACAGCAGCTTCACACCTGGGCTCTTGATGGCACGCAGGAAACAGAGGACAGGATTTCTCTCTGCCCATAGAACAAACGTATCACATGCCATGGCAGTTCAGCTGATCTACTTAGAGTAATTTAGGTGTAAAGTAGTAATATTCCCAGATTGCTGTTTTTCATCCCCTCGTTATTTTTTTAGCATGATTTTAGTAGATCATTGAGGGCTTTCTGATCTAGAGACCTCTGTGGAAGAAACCGTAGTAACAACAACAACCAATAATAATGACCTCCACTAATCAAACTGCTGAAATTGTACTTAATTTCCAGTGTCTTGCCCACTGCTGGAATTAACGAGCTAGATCTCTAGGCCAGAGGCACAAAGCAATGATTTCCGTGCTTCTCTTGTTTCTCAGGGTTTGGTCCTAGCAGATATGTGTTGAAAGACATCTCAATGAATTGTTTATCATGTGTAATACTTTATTGCAGATGGGCACTTACAACTTCCCGTGCCTAATAACAGTTATGGAAAAACTAGTGAGCTTGAAGAAGGCTGTAGATACCGCCAGTGCCAAATCCTTTGAGCCCCTCTGTTCCTGCAGCACCAAGCGTTTACTGCAGAAGTTCCCTCTGTCCTCCCTTGAGAGCTCATCCAGGGGATTTGGAGTGTTCGTGTGCTCATTCATGTCCGGCTGGAATAAAGGAAACAGTAGGCCTGGAGACATGTTGCTAGTGATATATTTCAACTTCTGTCTGTAACACATTATGGATGCTTCGGATCTCTGGGATGAAGTCTGAATGATCAGTTCAGCTGTCTCAGCACAACTCGCTGCTGCTGAAATGAGGTGGCCTGCTCCTGACCGTGTGGTCTTCCTGGCCTGACGCTGACTTGATTTGGTTCCACTCACTAAACTAGCAGAAAACTAACCCAAGTGGAAGTGAGCTACATTTTCCCATTGCAGGTGTATGCCAGAGCTGGGGAAGGAGGCCGTGGGGAAGGCATGGTGGAAGGGCATCAGGACTGCTGGTCTGGTGCTGCAGCAAGCTCTTAGGCAAGCTAAGCTCTCATTTCCCTACAGCTGGAACCTCTCTCCCCTGGAGTCTGCCTGCTGTTGTCTCCGTGCCAAATTTCCAAGTGTCATGTGCTGATAATGCCGCTGGTATTGATACGGCTGCACATTGCATGTCGATCTTTCCAGAGGAAACAGCCCTGTCTCTCTGTCATTAACAGAGCAGTCGATCACAGTTGATTTTTTTTTTTCTCTAGTTCCATTAGAGATGAGCAATCCAATATCACATTCAGTGTTCCCTGGGGCAGGTCAGCACCTTGCAGACCTCTTCCCTGCTCCCCAGGCTCCCGCTGAGCCTTGCAGCAGGGTTTGAGGAGTGTTGGCTGCATTGGTAGTCCCACCTTTGTAGTAGACTTGCATCCTGGCGGAAGGCCATGCTAGAGGTGTAAATTAGTTCTCTCCCATTTGTGTTGCAGGTAAGTTATTCTGATTTTTAACATGAATGTTGGGTCCCTGAGTTTTATGCAGAAGCAACTGGTCTTGCTGTGCTGATGGACGTTAGTTGGCTTGAGGGGAGCAATCTCTTTACCAACAGGCGGGGCACTGGCATTTTGAGCGGCATGCTGGAAACATCCTGTACGAGCATGTGGTGGAGGAGGCTGCTAGTGTGCCAAGAAATCAGATTTACTGAATGAAGAGTTTGTTCAATCAAGGCTCCTTCGCTGATGTACAAGTCTATCAGAGGCTGAGGACTGCATACCTTAGGTGTGGCTGCCCTATACTGCAGGCTTTTTGTCTCTTGCCTAACATGTTTTCCTGGAACAATAGTTGGTAGAATCCCAGCTTGATAGCTGGGATTAAGCACTATTTCTGCTTAACGGAAGGTCTTTGGGGGTGGAAAAGCAGAGAAGTAGCATTTCAGCTTCCTGGTCACATCTCTGCCACCATGCTTGGAACTTAGTGGCAGACTGAGCCAGAGGCCATACAGTTCTCTGGACCGTGGAGACAAGGTGGTCCTTCCTACTGCTCGAGTGTCCCCTCTGCTTTCTGAGAGCAGAGCCTTGCTGAAAAGGCATTCTGAGATAGTTACTTGCTGTGACAGTATTAAAGGAGTGTGTTCAGTCAGTGCCACCTGGCAAATCCCTTTTCTTAGGACTAAATCGCAATATTTGGGTAGGGCTCATGGTTCTCCCAGCTGAAAGACAGTGCAAACTTCAGGTGCTAATTTCATGAATCTCCCCAGGAGAGACAGGGAAACCAAACGCTTATGTGGATCTTCAAGAGTTCGGATAGGATTTCCCTCAGTTTCCCACACATGCTTCCTTTCTTGCTTAATGACACGGAGATCTTCATTGTGTTCTTGTATTTCTGGATATCTGTGAAACAGAGAGGGCTGCAGGAATAAATTTTAGGCAGTCCTCTCCTAGTTTGGGCAAGTTCATATCTGTAGTCTTTATTGCCATTGAAACAGTGGCTGCCACGGGGACTGGCTGGGATGCAGAGATCAGGCTTGGATGTTACTTTGGGGACAGCTGTCCTGTTTAAGAAGTAATGGGTTCAGATTTTTCTGACAAGCACCTATTGGCATGAGCATAGCTATTTCTGAAAGGGAAGGTGCTTGGGTAAAGTATTTGATGTCCCTGGAGCAAACTAGATTCTGAGGAAATAATGGAGGGGGAAGAAAAACCTCTTCTCCCAGCTCTTCTGCGCCTTCTGTTTTGCCTCTGAATACTTATTCCCTAACCACTAAAGAAAGAAGAGGATAAAACTTGCCTTATCTGTGCCTCATGTACCCTGTGGGGAGGAGAAGGCTGAGTGGATAGCCTCTTTGGGTCACCAGGCTGGGAAAGCAATGGTCCCCCTGCCCTCCTGAAAGCATGGTTCCCCCCTTCCTTCTCCCTGTCTGCCCGGGTGGGCTTTCTGTGTACTTTGGATTTACCTTGTTATCCATCGCCTGGCAGCCCTGGGCTGATCTGTCAGAAGACAAACCTCGTTGTGTATTTAATGTTGCCTTGTGGATGTCTCACTGCGCTTAATGTCCATGTTTCTGCCCCTTCCCTAGCTGGTCTTGCCTTTCTCCTCCTCCTCTTTGCAGAAGATCTTTCTGTCACTTGAACCTATACTTTCAGACAGTTTTGACATTCTTCTGACCTTCTGTTCTCTCTGCTCTGCGTGTGCTGCTGAGATTCCTGTACAAGTCCCACTTATTGCTGCTCTTGTGATGGTTTTGTTTTTACCCTGAAGTTATGTATCTGTAGTCTACGCAATTCAATTTCTGGCTGACATTGTTGTATTGCCTAGGAATATAATGAAATATTGATCACTGTGCACTCAGCAGGCAAATTAGTTAATATATTTATTATGTGTAACAACGTGTCATTCCAATAATGTTTGGTACCTACCAGCTTAAGTAGCAGCATGTGTGTGCTGTTTGCCTTCATCCTAGTCTTTTAATAGTTCTAAGTCCCTTTGTCAGTGATGGTCTGGACATTGCTCACTTGCTGGCGCTGTCATTTCTTGCCATGTTCTTGCTCCTTATTCTCTGCTGGCCATAAACTCCCAGGAGAAGATCTACACCAGCCCGCTGGTTCCTGCTAAATCCTCTCACTTGCTGGAAGTCAGGCTGAAATACTTCCAGTTAATATCCTGCCTTTTGGGGGCTTCCCAGAAATGCCAGCGTCTCCTTTACTCGGATGGAGTGAGTAGCTTTCAGGGATTGACCTGACCGGGGAGCTGAGCGGCTGTTTGCTGTAAGATGCCTTCCTCTGCCAGGTCTTGTGTTCAGAGGGTGCAAATAAATGGAACTTGCCTTTGCTCCCTGGTGGCCTCCACTCTGCTCAGACTCTTGTGCCTCCATTAGACCTACGGAGAGACTACAGAGAGCCATTGTGAATACAGGACTGAAGCACAAATGGGGAGGGAGAGTTTCTCTACTCCGACGTCTTGGTACCAGATCACATTGGATTCTGCCCATCAAAAATCTCTGGTCAGAGAAGGTCTTTAATATGAGCTGTGTGCTTAATGTGGAACTGTGTCCCTGTGCTGGCTTACCAAGTGCTACAAGCAGCGTAAAAGTATGATGTATCCTGACCTTAGTGAACATGGTGGGAGATGCAGAGCTTTCCTCTTTGTGTCCCTCCCCCTTAGTTACTGTGGTCTCTCACGAGCTAAACCCCGTTTTATTATGAAGATTTTAAAATGTTAGGGGGGTTAAATGTGGGGCTAGCCAATTACGTGGCTGTTCAAATCAGCACAGTTGTTGTGTAGCAGGTGCTTGATGATGAGCTGCAAACATTCAGTTATTGTAACCGGGCCATCTCCCTCTGTGGGTACTGAGACTAACCAGTCTTGGCCAACTGAACAAACCCGACGGAAGTATTTTCAAATTCTTAAGTCATTTTTTTCCTAGAATAGAGTGGGTGGGCTGTGGAGTGGAAGACCACAGTACTCATGGTATATACCGCTGTGTATGGAGAGGGCTGACCTGTGACTTGACCTGTAGGACATGAACGTTGGGAGAACATTCAGATTCAAAGCTTGGAAGTAGCCATAAGCGAAACCAGGCTTGTGCTCTGCTTGGAGAAAGGTGGAAGGGTTTGTCATTAGAAATACCATTTACAAAACGGTTTGCTGAGTAGTTTTCCCCATTTGGAGAAATGCTGTTGATGTCTATTAAAGCACACAACTTTTGTACAATTGTTTTTAGTCTAGTAGTGTAGATACAGCAACTTCTGTCTGTGTTTAAGATGCCCGATAGAGTTGTGCTGCAGGATGTCTGGTTACTGTGGGAGGATCTTAGGGATGTTTTTTTTTCTTTATAGAGTTGTTCCTGATTTGCACTGTCTAATGGAAAAACTGCCTAAAATTCCATTTGGAAGCCTGAGTTGTTTGTGAGGAAGAGTCAAAGAAAATGGGGAAAAAGCTTTGAAATTGTTTCATTTTGCAACATCGCATTTTCCAAACAAATGACCTAAAGTAGAAAGCATCAAAACAAAAGGATTTTGATCGAGATAGTTTTGTAACCTCAGTTCCCATTTCCTTAAATTCTGAATTTGTTTGAGTTTGGAATGTGCTAATTTGGAATGTGTACTCTATCCACAGGTTTTCCCAAGCCGGGGAATGAATTTGCCAGCTATCGTTAGTGTTTTTGCAAAACCCATGCTGAGTTGCAGTGTGCTTCTGCGTGGAGAGAAGACAGCATTCAGCAGCCAGCCGAAGGGCAGGCTGCTTTACCGAAGATGCTGCCGAGTCCCTACAAACTCTCACAGCCCAGGGATGCCAGTGCTGTCGCTGTTAGTCTGCGCCACATTTAAACGCATGGCTTGTTCTGACAGCCTTGGTTTGTTGTGCACTGCTCTGGTAAATTCCTTGTGGGGAAGGGACAGAGCAGCTCTTTCGGCCTGTACAGGAATCTTAAGCTGCATGTTACTGGAGAAACAGCATCTCTTTGTACACCTTTATGTGCAGTTACATAGAAAGAGATGCAAAGGGAGATTGAAGGTGCAGCCTTGACTTGAGTTTTGTATATTTAGCTGTGCTACTGTTCTACTTGTATGTTCTCTCCACAACTCGTGCTGTCGGGTGAAGCATACTGCTGCCTCCACTCAGCAGTATTTGCAGGGCTGAGCCCTTGGTCTCCTCCTGCCTCTTTTCCTCCATCTCCTTCTGAGAAAAGGTTGAGGTGCAGCTCTTTCTAGCAGCTGCATGCCCGTGACTTATCATTCAGGTAAGGCAGAGGTGCCTGATGGCACGTGTTTTACTGAGTCACTTAGTGAATGCTGTCCAATTACCTGTCCTTTCTGATTTCAGTTTGGTGTACTTGATGGAAATAATTGCAGATGATACTGTCCATCTGCGCCTGTCCCCTGTCTTGTTTTTTTTGGCCTTCTCAGTAGGGGGAGGGAAAGCTGCTGCAGATGCAAAACCTGGGTCAAGAGAATGAGGAAAACTCAGTGCTTTAACACTAACTCATGACATATATTCTGTGGAACAGCGAGGGGGAAGGTGGTACTCAACACATTACACATTGTTGTGCCTGTTGCAGTCACTGAGGAACAGGAAGAAACTCCACAACTCGTTCTAGATATTGTCTTGTACATCCTTCCTTGGCTGCTCTGCTTCCAGGGCTGCAGTGGTGGCTGAAAGTGAAATATGTGTCTGTCTGCCTCAGAAGTTTCATTCACCGAACTTTCACGTGGATTTTTCTTCTCTGTTTTTGATATCAGACTTCCCTGGATGATGCCCATTTAGTTATCTAGTAGCTAATATACTGTTAGAAGACAAGCAAATTAAGGTAAATTAATGTTTTCTTACATTTTGCAAAAATTGCAAGCACCAGGTAAAATAAAAGTGTACTACTTTCAGACTGAGATCTTACAAGATCTAACACTGCAGAAGGTATTGAACTACTAAGTTCTCAAACTTTTCAAAGGAGAATATAGTCAAGCATAATCTTATTAGCAGGAATGGAAATTACATTTGGGGGAAAATCTCTTTAAAATACCAACCTGCGAGGTATTGTCAAAAAGCTTAGCGATGTCTCACTATTCCTCCCTAAGTAAGCTCTAAGGTTGGCATTTCCCCATTGGCAAACATGAATTGCTGTTGGATCGGAGTAAACCTCATTCCAGATATTTGTTGCTATCTAAGCTTTTATAGCAATTGTATTTTATTTGATCCTTCTGTTCCTCCCGCTGCTCCCTATCCAAAGTACTGTACTAACACAAATATCTCTTCTGTATATATCTTTTGTTGTTGTTAAAATGTAAGTTTTTATCCTCTGCAGATGGGGACTTATTGGACTGTCCAGGTTGTGCTTTGCTGTGGACTCCCTGGAGTTTGCTTTGGTGGTCCACGTACGGGGTGCCCGGGGTTTTCTACAAACCTTAAAAATTCTTGCTGCAGGAGGTAGGCAGCTGAGAATGACACCTCCCTGTGCCCCCAGTACCTTGTTTTCAGGTTGTGATGGCAAACCTATGAGTCATTACCTTATGGATGCATGCTTGAAGGAACTCTGTTGCCAAGGTGACTTTTCAAATACTGTTTTTGCAAGGGCAGGTCTTTTCTGAGAAGGGAGCCGTGGATCTGTGCGCTTTCCTTCCTGCACACGAACTGAGGATGGGCCCAAAATAAAATGGACCTGTCCACATCATACTGACCCAGCCGGGAAGGAGGGTTGCGTTCTGCAGCAGAGCTGAGAGGCTCTGGCTCGAATGCTCTGTCTGTATGGAAGACAAACCAGAAAACAAAACCCTGCTACTCTGCGTGATCAGGTGTTAAGGGAGTGGTCAGGTCTGACCTCCTTGGTTTGTTTTTGATCTTTCTCAACAATTGTGCAGGAGTCTTTTAACTAACTGTGTTATGATTCCGCATAGAGTTCAACGGGGAGATTCCCAGTACCTTGTAGCAATGTGTGGTCTGCCCTTGCTGCAAGCCTTTCTCAAAGGTCAGGGCTTATAAATGGGGACTTAGCCTCTCTGTCTTTTCCCCAGCCCTTTTACACGTGACATAACACTTGGGGCATTCATCACTACCTCTTCTATGGCTGACCTCCTTGTCTCTAGTCTTTTCATGTTGAAGGTATGACTACATTTGTCAGTCACATTTGCACAAGGAAAGTATAAAAACAGAGGCCCCCTTATAAGCTTCTTTGTGCCCCGATATGCAATCTGGAAAATGGTATGGATATTTTGAATTTATTCGACTAGAAGCATGGCATTTGAGAATGCATGCTAATAAGAGCTGAGGGCCTGAACTCTTGGATGTCTAGGGATTTTTTTAGAAACTGTCTCTGCAGAGAACAAGTGCCAGTCTTCTTGCTGAAGGAAGCAGAATTTTATTTTTCTGTTGCATTTGAAGAAATATCACATTGTATAATACTTGAGAAAGAAATAGGCCAGAAGTGTCTGTGGCAGAGGTGAGGACAGTAATGTGACTGCTCTTCATCCTAGCTTCCACCACATGTGACCCAGGCTGCGAATGCATGGACTACCATGTAGTGCTTCGTGCCCCAAGCACCCATGCTATTTCACAGAAATAGCACGAGTACAGGAGGAGAAGAGGAGCAGGAGGAGCGACTTCCACGGACAAGGTTGGGAACTGGCAGTGGAACAGACACTGTAGATCCACTTGGGCCAGGTGTCCTTCCCAGCAGGACCAGGGAGCAGGGATATTGGGGGTACTCCCAAGGGGTTTTACATGCTGCTTGTTTGCAAAACTTGCACTAGGGCTGGGTGCAGTTACACTGGAAGGTTGGCATCCTTGAGAAGTGAGGGCTGCCCACGCTCTCAGTGACTTCTCCCCACAGGACTTAAGGGCTTTGTATAGCACCATTGTCCCCTGTGTTTGAATTATAACAGAGGAAGTTGCTTTGCCTCTATGGTAATGCTCAATACCGGTGTACAAGCTCACCAGCTTTCTAACCTGTGAGCTGGCAGAATTACACTGGTTTGTGTTTCGTAGGGCATATCTTGAGCAGATCAGACTTTTTTTCCTGTAGGTGAGGGAAGGAAATGCATGGTGGCACCCCGGTGCTGCCTGGAGCAGCCTTTGGCCTCAGCTCCAATCTTGTACTTCTTGAAGTGCAAGTGACTCTTAGACTTCTATGGAGGTGAAGAAAGCAAGTCAAGCCCAGCTGCTTCTCTTCCCTGCGGTGGCTGGGGCTCTGCTGCAGACCTGCATCTCCTTGTGTCTGTGGTCTGAGACGTACCCTTGGAATGGAAACCTCTGTGATGGGAAGGACTGCTGAAATGGGAGGAGACCGAGGACTCCTGGAGAGTGAAAAACATCTCAAGTGGAGGAGGAGGAGGTACTTTTTTGTGGCAGAGGTTGAGCATAGCCATAGCACTTAAGACATTACTTGGGTGGAAAGTTTGTCTCCAGAGCCACCTTTTGCAGACTGCAGTGTATATTGTGTTTTTTTTGGTCACCTCCCAATGGGAAGTGCTCCAGCTTCAGACAGCACTTGTGTGGCTAACTGGAGATGAATCTTCTTCTAGAGATGAATCTTGTGGGTTTCGTGCCCTTGCTGTAGCTGTTCGGAGCCTGGGAATGTTTACCAGGCCTGATGGAGGCATGACCTCAGCATGAGGACATGAGTCACACTGCTCCTCCAGGTTTGGGGTGCGAAGCAGTGTTTGGAAGTAGGCTCTATTTTAAATAACCAGGGGATCTGGAAGGATTGGGAATGCAGATCCCGTTTGAAATAGGATGCCTCCCTCACTGGGGGAAGAAGGAAAGCTTGTGTGCTGGTGTAATGATTAAACACGATCAAAAATAATGTAGCTTGTTTTGGAACATAAAAAGCCAACGCTGTATCCATGGTGAAACCTGTCCTGTCCTAGTAGGGGCTGTCATCTTCCATGTTGTTTTCCGGGCCTACTGTGGGTGGCAGGACTTGGACTCGGTAAAACCCAGACACTCCCTACCATGGTCTCTGTGCATTGTGTGCAGGCTACCAAGCTGTCTCTGAGGGCTTCTCTAAGAAGAAGGGGGCAAAGAACCAGAATATCAGCCCCCTGCCCCTGGCCTTGCCACCCCAGGTCTAGGTCCCACTAGTTCCATGTACCCTGGTCTCCCCAGACACTCCTGGAGTAGTGCTTTCTGGAGGAGCAGAAGTTGAGGTCACCTTGTTGGGAGCTGAGCTACTGAATGGGATGAGGATACCCGTGGAGTGCTGGTGGTAGCATCTCATTGCTGGGGAACTTTTTGGCTGACTTTCTTCCTGGCTTGTGCTGTCTGTCAGTTTTCTTGCAGGAGGAAAAGAGCACCTTCAGTGCTTCTGCATGGACATCTGTCAGGTCACACAACAGTTGGGTTTCCACCAGGAGACTGGGAGAAATGCAACAGTGGTTTGCTGTTTCCCAGTCTTCTTTCAGAGAAAAAGAGTAACAGACAATTTACAAGTAACACTCTAATTTTAAACAAACAAACAAACAACCCGACAACCAGAAAACCCACCCAGTCTTCTGCTTTTGGACGGACTCTTGGAATTTCTCTAGTGAATTCATTCAGCAGCTGTAGCCACATGCTCATTTTTGCTGCTGTTAAACAGCTGGGGCTGAAATTAACACAGCTGTTGTTGTTTAACTTCAGTTTATACTGTACCCTGTTTTGCCAAAATACTGTGTTTCAAGCAGCAACAGCCTCACTGTTACATATCACCAGAGTTCTGGGAATACTGCTTAATACTAGGTGCTATTTTTTAATAGTTCTTACCAGAAGGGGACTTGGTGCTTCGCTGTAGCTTTGTGAGGAGGGAGCAGATGCTGGTGTTGCAGAATCCTCTGTTATAGTGCGGTATAGCACAGGTTCAGTTTTGTCTGATATTTTTGCTCACAACTGAGTCCTTGAAGCAGTGTGATTTCCTGGAACTGTTTCAAAACGCCTGTGAAGCCCCTGTTTTTAGCTTCTTTGTGGACTCGAACTTGAAAAGCGGGACCCCAGGGCTTAGAGAACCCTGTGGTATTATGCCTTTAACCCAGTCTTGTGTCTGTGCCAGGCTTGTTTCTGAATGCCTAGCAATGATAAACGGGGAATTTTTAAGGTAGGAGATGTATGTATTTTTAGTATAAAGACCTTGACAGCAGTCCTTTCAAAAACAAGAAAACAACCAACCAAAAAAACCCAACCCATAACTGTTTTTGAAATGAAGTCATACTGAAATAACCTGCTTCTCTGCCATGAAAGCAGGGTCCTCAGAATTGCCAGGAGTAGTATCAAACACTTGATGTAGGAGGCAGAAAGGTGTTTATATTTTTTTAATTTGTTGATATTTAAGATGATTTGTACTCTACAGATCGGAGGGAAGAAAAACACATTCTCACTAAAAGGAATAATTGTCAAGTTTACAATATGTAAATTACCTTCAGCTAACATAAGTGGTTTTGCTAACCTTTTTTTCCTGTGAACACAGTTTCAAAGGCAAGTGTTGTTAAATTACATGTAGAATGGGCTGGAGGGAGGGGGAGGAGCCAAGCCCTTCTGATTTCATGGAAAAATAATTAAAATGGAGCTGCAGTCTGACTTTGATCTCAGAGGTGCTTGCAAGCTAAATAACAATAAAGACTACCTGGAGACAGCCTGTGCTGTTAATTAACTAACTAAATTCTGCCTCGTCTGTAGGAGAAGTTCTCCAGTGAATTTCCAGCGGCTTTGGCACTCAGCATTGCAGCTGGAAGTTGCCAAACACAACTTGGCAACTTCCAACAACAACAACAAAAAATCCTTCTCATGGGTGTGGGGGGATACACAAAGTGAAAATATCTGTGTTATATGCAGTGCTGTTCTTGTACGGCTCTGGCTTAGTGCTGAAGAGCGGAGGCTGGCCGCTCCATGGAATCATGGAATGGTTGGGATTGGAAGGGACCTTCAAGACCACCTGGTTCCAACCCCCTGCCATGATGTCATGCCTGATGTGGTTTTTAATGTGTCGGACAACAACCAAAAACTCCATAAACACAATGCTGTCAAGATTAATATTGGCCCATAAGATTCTGCTCCCTCCCCCCCTTAAAATTAGCCCCAAAAAGCAGATGGATAGGCTGCCCACCTAGCCCATGTCCCATGGACAGGGGAGGGATGCTCCTCTTCCCCAGCACTGCCCTGCAAATCTGCAGCTGAAGGCCCCAGCGCTTGCAATCCTGCTTGTGGAGAGGTTGGGCTCCTGCCAAGAAAACAGCTTTTGTGTTTCCTTAAATATTCTGCTGCTGTTTGGGGAAAAAAAAATAAATATCTGAATTGATGTTATTACTAGAATTGGCCAGCTGGCTGAAATTTTTTTCATTAACAAATCCCGCCAGGCGCTGTTTTCCCAATGAAGTAATGAGCATGTTTTCAGACAAGGGGGCAGATCTTCCCAGTGCTGTTGCTGCTGAAATCTGGGACCGCTCAGACAGTCGGGGTCTGCTAGAAATGCAGGGAGAAAGCTTCCAGTCCCAGCAGCCACTCGGACATTGTTGGGGTGTGTTTTGTGATTCACATTTTGACTTCTTGTGATCCATCCTTGCTTCCCTGGCAGTGAAATCACAGGAATGAGGGATGATGGTGTGGGGGAATGATGGCTGGGAGCTGGTTACTGGGAATGTGCAGTTATGGTGGGAGACTGGTGCCATGTGCTCGTCTTGGCCTGGATCTCTGCTGCTGTGCACAGCATTAATCCCGGCTGGGACAGAAGTCAGGAGCGTAGCTGCTTCAGACATAATCTGGGATCTCGTTCTTTCGGGAAGATGAGCAGCAGACTGCAGTGGGAACCTTGGTGCTCATCTGTCCCTGGACTGGATAGGGAGTCCAGTGGGCTTCAGTCCCAGTTAAGACAATGTGGTGGGAAGGGGAGGCACAAGGGGGGTCCTAGACCCCAGTAAAACAAGAGAGGGGGGCAGTTGATCGCGATTTAAATTTATGTAAGTCAGTTGTTTTAGCATCTGCTTTGATGCCACAGCAAATGGATTTATGAAATTTACCCTTAGATTAGATGAGCTTGTTTAGATAACTGATCACTTCTAGGTATGGTTTGTTTCTTGCTTCTAAGGTACATTAACTGCAGTAACATTTTTCTGGGACAAGAGGCAGTGAAAGCAACAGCTTCATTCTCTGTGTCCCTTAGAAACTCAAACTCAACTTGTTTCTATTGCTGTTACCTTTATGTAAAAATCCCCCCGACCCCATTAGGCTTGTTCTGATCTTCACACATTGAAATTATTAAGTTGTGATCCTGCTTTTGTTTAAATCATCCTGAAAGATTTGAAGCTTCAGAGAAGTTGTCTTCAGTGAATTGTTTTCAGAGTTGAATTGAATTCCTTTATCCTGTTTGAAGGGGGAGAAAAAGGATATTTTTTTTCCTTTCCAGGCTTAAGAATAGCCTAAGGTGAGAGGAGTAGTGTTTGGGTAGCTTATTCCTCTATTAGCATTCCTGTAGCAGTATTCACAGGATGTTTCAGGAGAAAAGTTGAATAAAGTCTTCATTTTTTTAACCGCGAAAGATAAGATAATATTTTGTAGTGTCTGCAATGCCTCTCCAGTAAAAACATTTGGGACCTTTTTTTTCCTTAGTATTGGATATCAGCAATCAACATCTGTTTTCCAAATACTGAATTTAGTATATAGTAGGTGTTAAGTCTTTTTCTAAGCTATTAGTAATGGGCTGCTACTTAGGGATGCCCCAGATCTGTATTTTTCTGACCATTCCCAGTCCTCCCCCTGCCTGCCACATGCTGTCTGGGCAGAAGCTGAGGATGGGCCAGTTGCTTATGCGGATGCCCAGCAGCTGTGTCAGAAGGCCTTTCCTTCTGTCCCTGCATGCCTGCAGTCTGTGTTACTCATCTTCCTAGTTTTATCAGTCTGCATATTTTCAGACTGAAACTTGCTTTTTGCTTCCACTTCTGGAAACTGTAGGCCCTCTGTGTCTGTCCTCACTGGTTTATTAGATTTATCTTGTTTTAGCAGTCTGTTGCTTATGCAGCCTCAAAAAGGAAATAAAGCCAGGCCTAATTGAGATCTGTGGCAACTTGTCTTGGTGCAGGATGCCTGTGGAGTGATCAACAGTTGTGGCTAGCTTTCAGAAGGAGATGCCAGCTGCTCAGGCCAGGTTCCTGTGGGAATGCAGAATATGGGGCACAAAGTTCTCTTGAAAAGCCTTGAGAGCTACCTGGCCTGAGAAAACAGGGCCTGTGCTGCTGTTTCTGCTGATCTGATCTCATTGCCTTCTTAATTCTTAGTTGGCAGTGAGCCAGTTTTGATTTTTCAGCTATGAGTTGAGGTGCAGTGTAACCCCCCAGTCTGTGTGCAGCCTGTCCAGCGTGCTGACACATCCAAAGGTGACAAAGGCTGAACAAAAGATTACAGACTCTGCAGCACTGTCGTTGTCAAGTGTCCGCCAGAGAATTTGTGTGTGGAAGCCAAGCTTCATCTCATGTCTCCTTTTTCTCTAGGTTTAGAAGAAAAAACAATTCTTTCAAAAAAAGAAAAAATGAAGCTGAGGAAAGAAAGATGGCTACAGAGTAAGTACTCCTCCAAAGCACAGTTGTATGGGGAGCATCTCGCAGGGTGGCCCTGGTGGATTTCTCTGTAGACGGGGTGTTGGGCTGTGGCAGGACAAGGGCTGGGGTCCAGGGAGGCTGACTGCTTCTCAGAAACCTTCAAGTCTGCTCCCCAGAATGTGGGATAAAAGTCCCAGGTATTTTTTTTTATTTTTATTTTTATTTTTTTTCTCCCCAGAGGGCATTTACCACTGCGATTGTCTTTGCCCCAAGGCTGTTTTTGATCTTCCTCCATGTGCAATGTGATTACTTAAAAACCTTCATTTATCCAGATAGGTCATTGTGCCAATGTAGGTTTGGCAAAGTTCTTTGTATCTTTTAAGGCTCCAGTAGAGATATGATGAGCTATATAGTTGCAGCATGGGCTAGACAGCTCCTGAGGAGCTGTGTGGATGGTTGGACAGCCTGGAGTGGAGCCCCACACCACCACCAGCCTCTGTGAACAGTGGTAAAAGTCTGCAGTGGGGCCTTCAGCTCTTCCACGGGGGACATCTCTGGATGCTGCTGGCTCTGTTACTGCTCTTTCCCACACGGCCCGGTCAGTGAACCTACCTACCAGACAGGCTTGCCTTTCTATAGGCTGTGAAATAAGAGCCAAACAAAACCAGCCCATGGCAGAAATACTCTTGTTTCCTGTGGGAAGAGTGTCTGTATTTTTGCTAGAAGTATCTCAGCACAGGAAGACTTTCAGCTGTGGTACACCAAGATGCACTGCCTTCATTTAGCTGTCTCCACATGCCTGATGTGCTGGATCATTTTTAAAGGTCAGGTCTTACCTGTGCAGCTGTGTGTGGGACCCACTTGCAGGTGTCAGTGGGAGCCAAGAGTCAGGGAACCTCATCCTGCAAGACAGTTGGAGGTGGTCTTGTTTGGGGACCTTCTGAGAGGGTGTGTGAGAGGCTTGCTATTCCTCACCTGGTGGAGCAGGGACTGTCACAGCTCCTGGCTGTCTGGCATCTCTGCTGTCAGCAGAAGCAGCCTCTCCACATCAGTTTCCAAAGTACTGCTGTGGGGTGGGAAGTAGCAGAGGGATTCTCTTGCCACCTGGAGCTGTTCTTGTGACAGGCTTTTCCCTTAACACCTTTCTGCCCAACAGAATTGCTGACAGACTGTGTTTGGGGTTGAGCAATGTGGCTTTCTGCTGCACCATATGCTCTCTGCTCCTGAGCTCTCACTGCACTTTGAGCAGTGCATCAACCTGTGGTTTGCGTCAGTCACAGTGAAGGTGTCTCCCCTTACATAAGAAGCTGGTAATTTTAACATCATGACTGCTAAGGAAGCCTCCTCCCTATCATCAACCAACAACTTCCAAATTCTGTTCACATCTTCAACCATCAGTGTCCCTTTTGAGCAAAAAACCATAAATGGTTGTGGTAGTCCTAACAGCTGGCCTGCCACTTGCAGTTTTGGTGCTCTTAAAGTTCTCTGTTTGTGTGTGTATTCAATACTGTTGGGGGAACATTGGAATGGATCGCTGGAGCACAGCTGAGATCTTCCTGGCCTGATATCCTGTCTCTAACCGTGACTGGTACCAGATGTTGTGGATGAATGTAAGCCCTCAGCAGCTTTCTGTGACACAGAATCAACAGTAAAAGGGGTACATGGGACTGATTTCTTCTGCAAGAAAGAGGACACGCCCCTGGAGCTAGGTGACAGCAGTGCTCCCATAGTCCAGGTCAGTCACTTTGGAGGTAAGGAGAGCCTAAGAGCAGGCTTCCTACACTCTTTTAGTCATGCCCTCCTACATATACATCTTTATAGTATCAGTCTTTCTCAAGATTGGGTATGTTGCTTTGGCCCTGCAGTGGCCTCTTTTCTCCTCTCTAGTCTCTAAAATTACTAAACTGAGGGAAAACAAATGGAATGCATTGGCTTTGCTTTTGGGAGAACACCAAGACAGAAAATTTCAGGCTGAACTACTGCTGTCTAAGAAGATACTAGTTATTAGGAGTGCTTCAGGGATACAGAAGTATCTAAATTGCTGGCTGTCTTTACTTCCTCACTAAACCTGTGGCCAGCTGGCAAATGGCAACATTCTCAAGCATGTGCTTTAGTAAGGGTAGGAAATCCCCTGAGATTTTTTCAAAAAAGTCACCAAGTGTTTATACGAGGTGTGCAGCTTTTTATTGCAGAAAAACCGAATAGCTGGAAAGAGCCTGTATTAATAAAGAAACTGATATTATTAACTGGCAAAGCAAAATGAAATGGTATTTCTAGGGATGGTGATTCTTAAATGAAGCTTGGCATTCTAACATTGTCACAGCTGACCTTAAGGAGCTGCAATCAACTGAAACAAACTCATTGATTTTTATTTGATGCAGATAACTTATTTGTTATTGTTGGTTTTGCAGCATTTGCTTGGCCTGCTCTCCTCACCCTCAGAAGGGAACCCAGCTTTGACTGCTGAAGTTATTACTATTAAATCTCTGTTTTCCTAGATTTTCCCAAGAGTTTGTTGTTTCTTCTTATCCCAAGGCTGTTTTCTTGACACTGGATGCCGGGACCCTGAGAACTAAATTTCAGTCCAATAGTGCAAATGCAAAACTTGGAGATTTCTTTCATTCCAATAAATCATCGTAGGAGAGACTAGGCAATGCCTCAGACATTAGGAGTATGCACATTTCAAAATACATATATCGTATGGCTCCTCAGACGCAGAAGACTTCATAGGAAAAGAATTTGGGATGTTAGCGCAGAATCAGGTGTCTGAAAATTTTGAGCACATACTGTTTATGAAAGCACTGAAGTAGTCAGCTTCATAAAGCCAGACCAAAAAAAGAAGTGATGCAGAACAGAAAGCTGTGTTCTTGGCAGGGATTGCTGTGAGGAGAAGCATTTACAATCCAGATTTGTCACAAACATCCATGTACAGCAAAAATTACAGTTCATCAAAAACTGTTGCTCTTCAACTGAAACAGCTTAGCTGGGGGAGTAAATGAGGCAAAAATACTAAAGGAGCAAGCAGCTAGCTAGTGAATTTGAGTTCAGCTTTCTTGAACGTGAGCAACTGGGTTAGACCCTGAATCCCAAGTGGCATCTTGCGTGTACTCTGTAGGCTGGCTGCTTTCATGTTTCCACCAAAAATTCTTCTACTGATTTAGTCTTGCTTCTGTGGCCATGTTGCCATTGGAAGCCCTTGGCCTTCCTGTGTCAAGGGACAGATGGGGGCATCCTGCAGCTCAGCTGGAGGTTTGTCCTAATGCTGGGCTTCTGTGGGCTGTCCTGGAGGAGAACATGTTCTTCTGGGGCTTGCCAGGAGGGCTGCTGGTTCCATAAGGCTTGGGCAGCTGCAGGACCAATTTCTACACCAGGGAGCCTGAAGGACAGGCAGGAGCCTGCAGCCTTCTATGCCCAGCTCCCATGGCTCAGAACAGAGACGTCTGTAATATGCTGGAGCCTTGTGTGCCCACAGCCTTGACCAGGGCTGCTGCAGGGAGCTGAGTAAACATGGTCAAAAGGAAAAGGCAGCTGCCTCTGCTGGCCCCTCGGTGCAGTGCTTTTCCAAGGGCCCAGTTTATCCAGCATCTGCCTGCTTGAGCTCTGTCATGAGGCATAAAGGTGAGACCCTGACTTGCCCAATCCTATGTGAACAATGGAAATTAAGTCCTTCTCCTTTGTCTGCTGTATGCCTGTGTGAGGAGATCGTGGTTTGAACAACACTTCCACTTACCTGAATAATGTCTTGTTTCTGATTCAGAAATAGAAAGTGTGAAGCTAGCCAAGCAGAAGCAAAAAGCTGAAGCAAAGAGGAAGGCGACACCTATTGTGGGAGACATGCAGCCATTGATGGAAGCCCTACCTGAGCTGTCTGACCTGACCGCAGGTGTCAGGGGCAGGAAGCCACCCAAGAGGTATGTATCTTTTAGGAATGGGCCGTGTATTTCCCTTCTTCCTGCAGGATAAAGTGGCCTTCAGCCCAGCTTGTAGCTACAGGCAATGCTTGGTGCCCACAGGCAGAACAGGACTTCGCTTTCAACTGCATTTCACCCCTTTCTATGCATCACTTGCTGCAAGAAGCTTAAATGTGCCTTCTGAATCTACAGTTAAGAGAGGAACTGTATTGCTTAGATGAGACTTGGCATGAGACAGGCTGGGAGAAACTGGATGTTCTGGGAGTTGCAGGACTGACACACAAATGTCAAGAGTGTAATGCTGCTGAGCTCACCTGTGAATTTGCATTTGAGGTGTGTTTTTTATGATGAAATTTGTTCTCAACATCGCTTTCAGCAAATGTTGTTAGATGCAATAAGAGAAATCCTTTATCTTTTAGCAGGTTATATCTGTACTATTCAAACAGTACTATTTCTTGTTTTACAAGTGCTGAAGGTGGGGATGATGGCTTACCCAAATTCACGCAGCTGTGGTGTGACAGAGGAGAGCAGATCTGGAGAGCTAGGATTCAAAGAACAGTGCTGCCTGCTAGGATTGTTGGCTCCCTCCCTGAATGAGCCTCTGGCCATGTTGCAGCCTGGCGTTCTGTCCTTCCAGACCTTCAGGCTTCCTCCTGAAGCAGTTTAAGCCCTTTGATCAGAGCTTTACTCTATGGCCAGGCTCTGTTCACCCTGTTAGCTTGGAACTTGATTTTGGATGAGAGCAGAATGATGTTTTTTCCCTTTATTGTACTGAAAAAGAAGAGCTGTTTCTGATCCTCTGACACTCATATTTCAACCATCTCAGCCAGCCTTAGGGTACGTTCTGATTGCCCTTGTGTTTTTTCCTTTTCAATGCAGTGCTCTGCCTGACTATTGGGTCAGTGCTGCAGCTGCTTTTGCATCCCTCAGTGCAGAATAAAAGAGCTCTGCGTGATGCCCGAATGCTCACACCTCTTCTCCAGTTGCTCAGTAGGGGTTGGAACTAGAGGCTTGTTTTGACCATAATAAGCAAGCATTTGGATTAGAGAACAGCCAAGTATAAGGCTGCCTGGCAGAACACCCTCTTCTTTGGTTGAAGATCAAGGCTGGAACTACCATGAAATGTCTTGTGACTTGCTAGATGCCCCAGAAATAAACTCTCACCCAAATGGGATGCCCAGCTACAGAGCATGGCTGAGCTGGCAGTTCTGTGGTCTTCTGGAAAGTCACCCCTCAGACAAACAGCAACTATGTACCTTGCATCTAAGCATGGGAAAATATTTTCTTCCTTAACTTGTCTCCTAATTCTTTGAATAACATTTTTGTTTGTTTGTTTGTTTGTTTTAATGCGCCCGTTCAGTCAGTCCGTCCTCTCAGACGACACCAAGTTAGGCACACGTGTTGGTCTGCTAAAGGGCAGGAAGGCTCTGCAGGAAGATCTGGACAGGCTGGACCGATGGGCTGAGGCCAACTGTATGAAGTTCAACAAGGCCAAGTGCTTGGGTCCTGCACTTGGGGCACAACAACCCCAAGCAATGCTACAGGCTGGGGGATGAGTGGCTGGAAAGCTGCCTGGCAGAGAAGGACCTGGGTGTGCTGGTTAATAGCCGGCT
>VXAA01000561.1:130608-153614 GCA_013399115.1 Anseranas semipalmata
AGGGGGAGCGGAGGGGCAGGCGCTGATCTCTTCTCCCTGGTGACTAGCGACAGGACCCGAGGGAACGGCCTGAAGCTGCGTCAGGGAAGGTTTAGGCTAGATATCAGGAAAAGGTTCTTCACCGAGAGGCTGGTCGGGCACTGGAACAGGCTCCCCAGGGAAGTGGTCACGGCAGCGAGCCTGACAGAGTTCAAGGAGCATTTGGACTGCACTCTCAGACACATGGTCTGCTTTTGGGTTGCCCTTTAGGGTCCTAGGAGTTGGACTTGATGATCCTTGTGGGTCCCTTCCAACTCGGGATATTCTATGATTCTATCTGGGGGAATGGCTTGCAGAAACTATGTACAGGGGAGAGAGAACAGGTAGGCTGCTTCCTTTGAGGATTGCTTTCCCCAGTACAAATACACACTACAGTGTTCTGGACCACCTCACTCAGGCTCAGAGAAGGCTGACAATGATGGTGGTGAAGGGTCTGTCACAGCTTCTGCACAAGGTGTCATTTAGTGAGCTGGGAGTCCTCAGCCTGGACAGGAGTTGAAGACAAAGAGGCTTGGGAATGTAATAGTCTATAAAATCAAGTGTGATGATAAGGGACATCAAGCAAACCTAGCAAGTTGCAGATTCAGTGCAAATAGGAGGCTCTCTGTGCTGCACCATTCCTTGCTGTGGGATATCGTGGCTGTGGGAAGCCTGTGGCTTCAGGTGAGACCTACAAATCCAGTGAGGAGAGCTCTGTGGAGGGTTACTGCATGCATATAAATTGCAACCAGCTCAAAGTCTCTGAGCTGTAAATGCTGGTGAGGATGTGGCCATACGATTTCCTTGTTCTTACCCCTCTCTGGCCATCTGCTGCAGGCTGCTTCAAGGCAGAATACTGGCCAAAATGGTCCTTTCAGCTGACTCACTACAATTACTGTTCTGTTCTGTAATAGGTTTTATGGCAAAGGATGTGTGGTACTCATGGAAGATTTCTGTGGTCTTGCACAAATCTGTAGCCCAACATCCTCGGAGAAGCACTGTCGGCTCTCTCTCTCTCCAAACCCAGATCTTCTTGTGCAAGTGTGGCAGCCCCCCTCTCATGCTGGAAGCCTGAGCTCATGCTGCAAGGCTCTTGATATCTAGAAAGCCGAGCGGGGCTGTGGCACAGCAGGGTAGAGAAGCGCTGTTTTGGCTGAGAATTTTGGGATTGGTCAGCACCATCTGCAGGTGGTACAGCAGATGTGGGAGCTTGGCATAGACTGGTGTCACCCAGATTGCCTGTGATGTGTCAGCCAAAAAGCAGTCCCCCTTGGTAGTAGTGTGAAGGAGCTACAGTGCTTTTCTTCCACGGAAGCAGTCTGCTTGCTGGCTTGTGGTTTCCTGTACTGCATGAGGATGTGTGTGCTTAAGCGTTTGAAATAGTCAGAGGAAGCTTTTATAGGATTTGAATCATTACATAAATGAAGGGTAATACTCCAGTGATTTGTCAGCATTATTAATAAAAGATTAGATTCTCCAGGAATTTGATCTCCTGCTGGGTAAGAGAGCATTACAGTGAGGTTTTATTCTGTTTTAAAATGGATGAAGGCAATGAAGTGTAATGAAGTGTAATGAATGGGCTACCATTCACAGTCCAAGTGAGCAGGCAGTGTGCTGGTGGTTTGGTGTGGGAAAATCAGGCAACAACCTTTCAAACATGTCAGACCAGTGGGGCAGAGCTGTTGCATAGCACCGAAAAGCCTTCAGAAGCATTGAGTCCTTTAAAATAGTCGAGTGGCTAAAAGCAAAAGTGGGCTGGTACACCCTGAAGCAGCCTCGGTTCTCCTGGTACGCTGCAGAGGCAGTTATCCCTGTGGGGCACACGATCTTGTAGGGCCTTGTAATGTACGCGAGAAGGGCTTTTCTTCACTCATAACTTTCTGCAGAGCTGCTCATCTTTGGAGGGCCTGCCGTGGTGACTTGGTGGCACATGCTGAGTCTGCAAGCCCCTTCTCAGGTGACCATGGATTGGCATCCAATTTCTGAAGGGTTTTCTCTATGCTGCCATGAGCAAGCCAGGCAAACTGGGATGGTGACCAAGAAGCTGTTCCTGTGCCAAGTAGTTAATGAACATGAAGAGAGCAGAGATGCTTCCTGCTCTTTCTGCATCTTGCAATACCAGTGGATGCAGCGGCATGATGGGAGCTGTTTGTCTGCTCTTGCTGATTGCTGTTCCTCATGTGCTGTCAGGTCTGTTGTGTAATGCCAGCAGTGCCGGGATGACCTCGAGAGGGACTGAGGTATGTGAGCAGTGTGTGGACATCGATCTGCCTGGCTCCCAGTTCCTGTGCAGGCTGTGTGCTACAGAGGCTGGCTGACGTACATTTACCTTGTTTGGGTTTGTCTGGTTTGGCAGGGAGCTTTGGCACTGGGGCACACTATCCTGGGCTGGAGGGAAATCAGCTGTGAGCGGGGCAGTGGTGAGAGCAGCCCTCATCAGCTTGAGTCCACCAGGATCCCCCTTGAGGAAAAATGAAATGGGTCAGGATGGGGAGAGGGAGAGATGAGGAGGAGGAGCAGGAGCTGATCAGGTGGAGAGGGATGATGAAACTGTGTGGGGTGGAGGGGCATGGGGCAGGTGGGGAGGAGGAAAGGGAGGATGGAAAAATAGAATAAAAGGATGGAGGGTAGCAGGTCAGAGAGAAAAACAGAAGAGGACAGTTTTTTTTCCCAGTACACACTCTCAGAGGTGACAGCAGGGAGAGTAAGGTAGTCCTGCTGTGGCCAAGCTGGGAGCCTGGTGCATAGGCTTAGTGTGGGATCAGGCTCCTGACTTTTGGCTTATTTTTGCTGTGTTGCCCAAGGCTTTATGTTATGAGATCCTTTGGTAGGAGCAGCTGTAGGTGCTGATATTGCGACAGTCAGCGCCTTGTGCTGTCTCTTACTAGTTCTCACCTTCGGTCAGATCCCTTCTTCCCCTCCGTGGTCCTACTTTTCTCTGATCTCAGAGCACCTGCACGCAGAAGCTCTGCCCACCAGCTGCCACTGTGCCATTGCTGTTCTAATTCAGAGGCTTATTTTTCTTGCTGTCTAGTTTTCCCACAGTTTTCCTTCCTTGTGCATTTCTAGTCCCAAAAGCAGCCACTGCCCTTCCTGCGTGTCCTTTGCTTGGGCTCAGCAGTTGTCTTTGTTATAAATCTCTGCTGCTGCTTGGCATTAGGCATCACATGCTTTCAGCATCTGTGTAGGATGGAGTTACACCTCTGGTCTCCTTGGACTTTGCCCAGGAATAGGAAATGGGCGCAGAGAGTGCAGATCTATGTCTGCCACTGTACCTCAGCTGCACATAGTACATCATCCTGTGTTCCTGAGAATCGGTTGTGTAGTAACTTTGTGGGTGTTTTAGGGCCTATGTTTGATTGCAAAAGTGAAAGCTCTCTTGTGCTTTCCGTTCACCTAATCTGTTTGCAGGTAACTTATAGTGGTAAACCTTTGGTGAGGATATGTGTTGACAGGGAGAAAGGAATACTGCCATTCTTAAAATATAAGTGATGCCTTATACACCGGTGGTCCCACTGCAGGACTTGTCAGTAGCAAGGCTGGCAGCTCCTTCTTCTTGCTGAGTTACCACGGCACTGCCTATAAACAATGTGTAAATGCTGGAGCTCTGCAGTCTTAGCAAGGAACATGAGATGTGCAGAGGTGATGTGACTGGTGGGGAGGGGAAGTTCCCTAGGATCTTTTCTCTAAGCAACAGTATTAGTTTGACCTGGAAGTTAGTGGTAAGCAGAAATTAGGCATCCAGGCATGGTCAGCTAATGACCAGTTCTAGAACTAAGTGATCTGATTTTTCTTTAGTGCATTTACCTCCTGCCTGTTCAGTCATGACACCAGAGCTGTTATCAGTGCGTGGCAGAGAGAAGTCTACATCTCCATTACTGTCTGGCTGTGGAAATAATTGCCTTTCAGGACAATTTCCACACGGGACAATTACCTATAGTTTCTGGGAAGGCAGATGCAGAATCACTGGACTCTTTCCATCTCCTCAGCAATTGCTAAATTACCTCTCCTCTATAACATTTACTCACTTGTGTTGCTTCTTCTCTCCACAGGCATGTAAAAGCACAGGCAGAACCAGCAGACTTCTGCCTGATGAAACAAGCTCAGAAACACAGGCTCTTGTAAGTACCCCGTTAACAGATGTCCAGTCTTCCTGCTCAGCATCGCTGTACACTTGAGGTTGGCAGGGACCTCTGGAGGTCATCTGGTCCACCCCCCTGCTCCAGCAGGGTCACCTAGAGCCAGTTGCCTAGGACCGTGTCCAGCTGTGTTTTCAGTATCTCCAAGGATGAAGATCACACAGCCTCTCTTTGCAGCCAATTCCAGTGTTTCAGTCTTGCACACCTGAAGGCCCTAGAACTGGTGGCAGCTTTGAATCTCCCCTTTACATAGTGCAGGATATTTGCAGGTGTCCTTCTGTTTCAGTCCCTACCAGACTCAGTCAATTCTGGATGGATTCAGTCCATTTGCACTTCTGTCTCATATAATATCGAAGAGAGCACAGGAAGCTGCACTTGTTCCTTAAAGAGTTCACTTTTCCTGTCTCATTGAAAAGAAGGTCCTGGTTTGGGCCTCCTGTGTATGATCTCTGGGCTTTCAGGACAAACCCACACCAACTGTTCCTACTGGACACAGTTGTCTTGATTTCTGGCTGTACCAAGTGACAATGCACGTGCTGTGTCCCTCTGTGTGGCACAGACAATGTGATTATCAACCAGGCGGTGCGTGCCTTGTCTCAGCTTGCTGAACTGGAGCTGCAACACTCAGCTGTGGCTCAGTCTCTGAAGACACCGAGCTCATGTAGCTTTAGCTGATACCCTTCTGGAAAGCTTCCAGTGGTTGTGTAGGTGAGGAGCTCTTGAATCTCTGCTTAACATCAGGGGTACAGCTGCTCTGCTGGATCACCTCTGGGATGTTAACTTATAAGCCTTACATCCCTTATGGGGACAGCTGTGCATTGGCATCTGCCAAACCTTTTCTTGTAAAATGAAGCACTAAATAGTTTTGAATAAGTCCTGGACTTCATTAACAGTCTAGCAACTCCTTATTCCTCTGTATAATCTATTGGACATTTTATACCACCACCAGGCATCAAGAACTTCATTTCCCCTCAGTGCAGCTCTCCTGGAGCTAGGCCCTGTGATCTGGCAGCGTTTGCTTTCTGTGATCCCTGCTTCTGGGGTTTCCGTGTCAGTTCTGGGCCATTCCGCTTCAAACTGGGGCTGAGAATAGTTGGTCTACAGATCCCAGCATTACTCTTCAGCACACTCTGTGAACATCCTTCTCTGCCTGAAAGTGCCCAGTGTCTGTGCTGCAATACCTTTTTTGCTCAGTTCTGCCTTTCTGGATGTGTCCTTCCTTGGCTCATTGCAGAAGCTGGAGGGTCATGGCCTGGAGAGCCACCAGTGTCCCGTTGTGCTGGAGATCATGGGTGAGGAACACTCCCTGGGGGAGGGACTTGTGTATAGATCCGAATCCAAATAGGCAACTGCACCACCATCTTCCGTATCAACAAGCTGATGTGAGATTGCCTGCATGCTGCTGTCTTCCCCTCTGCACAAAACTGGACAGATGTACTCAGTACTGCTACATTTACTACCTTGGTGGTCTGGGAAGTCTGTGGTTCTTGGGAGGGAAAAAAATTTGGAGGAAGATCTTGAGGTTTATTTCTTCTAGGACTTTAGTTAGGATTGGAGGAAGCCTCCCCACGTTGCCCCCGCTGCCACAACCCAAGCTTCAGGTTTGGCTTCTCTCTGTGTTCCTCTGTGAGGGGTAGGACCAGCACTGAAGGGAAGGGCTGTACTAGGGAGGGAACCAGCTACATGCTGCAAGTTGAAGAGCACTCTGCTGATCTACAGTGACCACTGAGAACATGGAAATGTGTGTCTGGCTGGGGCATGGAGAGTTGGGGAGTCTGTCCAGGGGAGCTGGGGAGGCTTCAATGGATGTAGTTTTGCATAGTGTTGCATGTAGGATTACCAAGCCTCTGTGTTGAGCAATAAACAGTCAGTAAATGAGCTCTAAAGAGCAGAAACTGCTTCTGTGCTCGTGTGCTCTGAAGCAGTTTTCATTCTGAGTGGTTTACCAGATAGGCACAGTCTCTTTTTCCTGATTTACTAGTGAAAAGCTCTAAAAAAATTTTGAAGTTATGGTGGACACTAACGTGATTGTTTCTGTCTGTGGCATGAGATCGAGCCACTGGCTCCTACAGAGCTAGCAGCAATGTGAGCATTGCCCTTGGGTAAACTAGGTCCATTTCTTGCATCATTTCTTTCTAAGGCTTACACTGAGGATAATTCTGTCTGTATAGAAAACCACTGCTTTACACGCTCTTTTCTTATCTGCTCAGTTCCTTTTGCATGAACCAATTGAGTGTTTTCTTTTCTCTCCTCAGAGAGGAGGAAGTGGCCCGGTTTCATGAGGTCATTGCAAATCCCAGGTACAAAGCCAACCCCCTCATGGCCATCAGTGAGCATCTCTCCAAGAGGCTGAGGCAGGAAGAAGAAGGTAAACCCCTCTAGGGCATCAGCTGGGACCAAACGTGCAAGTTGGAGCTGGTGCAAGGGCTCCAGGCCACAAACAAGCACATCACTAACATGACCTCTCAGCCACTTCAGTCCTTGGAAACAGTCCAGCATGTTATTAAACCCAACAGTCCTGTTTTCTGTCTGCAGGAATAGTGCAGTTCTCTCCTGACAGTGGCGGCTGCTCCTTGGCAAGCAGCTTGCGGGGAGCAGGGTGTTCTGTGAGATCTTTGTGCAGAGCTCCCCATGAAGTGTCTTGACACCTTTTCTCTTCTTGTGAGAAGGCACAATTTAAGCAGTTAGTGGCAATGTATCTGTATTTTCTTCCCTCTCTCCCCAATCCTTGCTGACAACTATGAAAAGAGTTCCCAGCCATTCTGTTGTGAGTCTCCAAGACCCCAAGCCCTGGAGCCCATAAGGCTGTTGTAGATCTATGTAAGGACTGATGCTGCTGTTCAGAGACTGTTTTATGTAAAGAATTTAGCTTTGGAATAAATGCACTTTCACACAGTACTGACTTTGGCTCTTGTTTTGGTAAATACTAATTGAAATACGAGCTTATTCCCATCAGTGGAAAAATTACTTAAAAGAATGTTTTTTCTTCCATGCGTATAGTGAACCGCTAGACTGCTGCTGCAGCATGCAACAGAATGCACCTGAAATCATTGCAGATTATGTTTAACTTGCAATGAAGGCTTGCGTCAGCCTGTGGTCATACATGGGTAGGGAGAAAGCCCCAAGAGGGTTGTTTGGAGTGGAGTTGGGGAATCTTAGGGAGCTAATGAAAAATGTGGCTTGGTGTGGTGGGAGGAGTGAGAGAAGTGGACACTGGTGTGGGACCTGGTGGAAGGTGAGCAACCTAGTGTTGTCTAGGTTGTTACTGGAACATCACCTTCTTAAAGAAGGCCTGGTCCTAATTTGGGGTTAGGACTTTGAGAATGTGTTTTGGCAGGCAGTGGGAACACCTCTGAACAAAGGCTTTCACAAGCTGATCCTTCTCCAAAGTCCTTCAGCCCTCTCGCCCTGCTTCCCTAAGCTGGCAAGAGACACTGCCTGCATTCTCCGTTTCATTCCCTCCCCAGTCTCTGACTTCTCCCCCACACTTCCTCTCCTCTCCTCTTTGCTCAGGAAGGCTGTGTTAGCCTCTTCCAATTTCTGTCTCAGCCAGCGCTGTGGTCCGTTGTTGACTTCAGTCCTGTGTTCCTCTCCCTGTGCTTGCTTTACGTTTCAGTGTCTGTCTCCAGAGACTGACGCAGCTGTAGAAAAATGTGTTCCCAGGGGAGCGGAGGGCTTTGATGGATGTTGTGTCTCAGGCTTTCTTCAAGGAGGTACTTGCAGAATAAGGAAAAACAGGATTTTTTTTCCCATCTGATGTGCTTGTGAAGGTAGTTGTGACTGTGGGGAAGTGAGGTGAATTAAATGTGTTAAGACAGATTTTCATGTCAGGCAGGAGCAGTGAACGCTGAGCTTTGTTGGCCTGATTGCTGCCTGCCTCCTAAGCAAAGCAACTGATAAGAGAGAAAAACAAGCTGCTTCCCCTCTGCGACCCTCTGCCTGTGCTTTCCTCCAAGCCTGAGAGCAATTGGGAAGTGGAGGGGGCTGGAAGAGGTTGCTTGGCCTGCGGTTGCGTGGTCACCCCAAACAGAGGGAGCCTGTGGGGTTTCAGGACACGCTCTGTGCAGGCAGCGTGGCGTTGTTTCCAACACTTGCTCTGAGAGCAGCAGAGCTAAGGAAACCATGTCCTCCCCTCCAGGTCCTCAATTCCTGTTGCCCGTGACTTGTGCCGGAGAAGTCCCATGCAGCTCCATCTGCGCCTCAGCTCCAGTGAGGATGAGCAGCAGCTTGTGCCAGCCTCAAAGCTGCAGGCTGTGACCTCAGCTTTTCATTTGTTTGAGGGTTTGGGAACTACTACAGCAGGGGGATGCCTTTCCTTCAACCAAACACCAATTTTCACAAAACTCAGGTGAATTCTCATGGGGACAACTGATGGCAGGATTGTTGCCCATTTGAGATAATCCCAATTTCAAACCCCCAAACAGCGCTGCCTTTTGAAACATACAGAAAGTTTTCCAATGTTTTTTAACCCTGGAAAACTGTGACACAGTGTGGAAGCTGCAGTTGACTCTTTTCCAAGTTAGTGCCTAAAACAGCTATAATGAGAAGTGACAGGCATCTTAATTATGCATGTCTATTGCTTTACTAGTAATGCTGCTTTTTCCCTTCCTCTGGGCTGGCACTGTTTAACAAAGGCAGTTGTTCTAATGCCTGCCTCTTAACCCTGGCAATGCAGACCTTACTGCTGATGCTGCTTGTTACAAAAATGTCGCTGTGCCGCCCCCTCCTCTCACTAAGGCAGGAGAGCCCTGGCAGAGGCCACAGACAGATGCTGGCCGTGTCCCATCCTCCACCTTGTTGCTTGGGCTGGGAGAGGGCCGGCGGTGCTCTCCTCTTCTCCTCCGACAGAAGAGCGTCTGGCTGCTGTGTCAGTACTTGAGGTTAATGCTCCTTTGCGGCTCTTCAGCATTCTGTAATGCCCTGCGGGCCCCAGGCTCTGCAAAGCTGTATCTGCAAGGGCTGCAGTGGTGTCAAACACCCCACCTTCTGGTTGGTTCCTGCTTGCTCTCTTACCAGTTTCTCACTGTTTCTTTTAGCCCATGTTGGATTTTGAGCTCTGAGTGCCAGACCTGGCTGTGTCCCCACTTCCTATGCTCCTGTGATCCAGGCTGGGCACAATGCCCCTGGGACAGGGATGCTGTGCACTAATGGCCTCTCCTGCCAGTGAGGTCTGGCCCCAGCTATGAAGTGCTGGCCTGTGGCTGCTACTGTTGGTTGTGGCTCCCAACAGCCCAAGGTGTGGCTAAGACATGGACCAAGCTGAGGTTTTGGGGTTTGTTTTGTCCATAAGCCTACTGTTGACCCATTTGCTCTGTCTTGTAGCTAGCTGGCTCCTGAGAAAGGCAGGATCCTTGTGATTAAATGGAGGGAAGGCAAAAGAAGAAGGTGAAGACATCCAAGTACAAAGGAAGATGAAGATTGTTCCTCTTGTTCTTGTCCTCTTGTTCACTAACAAGTGAATAGCACATTCAGCATGTCTGGAGGGCAGGAGGCAGGGAGGAAGGCTTTCATGACATGTTGGAGGACTTTTATTGCTTTTCTTCTGTGCTGTGCAGGAGCTTTGCAGCTTTCTTTTTGTCTTGTGATTTTTTTTAGATAATACATGACACATGAAGAGAGAGTCCTGGCCTCTTTGCAGGGCCGGATCATGCAGTAGCTGACCTGTGCTGTTGCACTTCCCTTCACAGCACTGGTAATGCGCTGCTCTGCGCCATCATAGAACGGTGAGATAGTTGGAGAGAAGCTATGGGCAAGCTTATAAAATTCTAACCTGGGTTGTGTGCTGTGGGCATGATCTGGCTGCCTGTATCCCTCCCCTCGGAGATGCAGGCTGTGCATCATGACTGTGCTCTGCAGAGATCCAGCAGGAGCAGTGATTTTGTTTGACAAACACCAATTCCCTGGGCATTGCGCCTGACTGGCAAGACCATCCTTTAAGGCCTCTGAAGGGTTATTGGATGGTCCCATACACATCTACTCCAGAAGAGTTTTTTCCTAATAACTTCTCTCTGGGTCGAAAGGAAATCTGAAAGGACATCAATTCCTGTCTTCCCAGACAACTAGGTTCCTTTTCACAGGTAGTTCCAATTAACTTCAAGTTGAATCAATGTTTGGATGGCTTGAACTGCAGTGTTAGGGCAGATCCTCAGCTGACAGAAGAGGTAGGTACACGTAGGTCCTGGGGTAGATGTTACTGTGGGTCACATGCTGAGGGACTACCTTGTTCTGTCTCTGAAAAAATAAATCCTGACAGGAGTGCATCCTTTTCTTCATCCTGTGCAATTTTTGATAGGAGAAGCCCAGCAGTTTGGGGCTGGAGTGGAAAAGGGATTTCTGAGTGCAAAACCAGACCTGAGCACTCTGGACCCTCAAAAAGCATCGTCAGGATGAAGGGTTGTGTGGTTTGTGTTGCTCTTCCAGGCTGGCATCAAAGCAGGGACTGTCCCCATGTCTCAGCCTGGCGCCTTCAGGTTGCCAGCTGTGGCATTTATGGCCAGAGCTGGTATGTAGAATTGATCTGTCACTGTAAATTTGGACACCAACAGCTCAGTAATCCAGCACTTTTTCCCTACTCAGTGTGGTTGCTGGATCCCATCCTTTCCTTTCAAATCGCTGGGAGCCAAGAGAGCTGAAGTCTCATTACCTGGGAAGTGAAGGGGTGACTGGAGAGGCGGGTGACAGCAGCAGCGGCGATGTTGTGCTGAGCGACCCCGCTCCGTGCTGTACGGTGGCTGTGCCCATGCTGGTGGCCTTCCACCTCCACGTGCAGCATCACTGTGTGCCACGTGCATGCCTTTTCTTCACCTCAGATGGGCTGATGCTGTCACTTGGCTGTGTGTCGAGTTCTTACATTGCTTAACCCGATGTTTGAAAATTTTGGTCCCCTGGGTATTTAGCAGCAGTTAAACACGATTGTTTGAAACTGTAGCTTACAGCCTGCTGTTGCAGGCATCTCCTGGCCCCGCCATCCTTGCAGTTGAGCAAAGGACTTAAAATCTGCCAGGAAACAGGCATCTGAGATGCAAAGTTGCCTTCTCAGTTGGCATGTTTTCAGGATGATAAACGCTTTCACGCCATTGTGTTTTTTTGTTGTTGTTGTTTTTTATTTTGATTGTTGTTTTTTGTTGTTTGTTTTTTTGTTGTTGTTTTGTTTAAGAAAGGGTGGGAAAAAATAGCTTCAAAGCTATAAAGGGTAGTTGTGCTGGAGGGGAGGGTGAGGCAGCTCACCTGGCAGCTCTAGACTTTGCAAGAAGTGAGTAAGCAGCGAATGTATTGCAAACTCAGGGCTGGAAAAATTTGGGGCTGCTCTTTGCAGCTGTTTTTCTTTCTTGTTGGTGATTTTGTTCTTAAAGGCTGCTCACAGAACTGTATATTGAAGCAGAAACCTATGTATCCTGCCCAGCTGGTGGTGCCAGCGGATATTTTCTGCTACACACAAAGCACCCAGTGCAGTGGGTGGAATGGGATTCTCCTTTACCAGCAACTCATGGGTAGTGTCCTTGGTTCACAGATTGCAAAGGGATTTTTTTTTATGGCAGCTGTTGCAACACCCATGTTTCTCCCTGGTACCAGCGATGGCACTTCATGCTTTGTTTCTGCTGGAGCCAGAGGTTGCACCAGGCCAGCTGCATGTCTCCTGAAAGCGTGGTGACTCACAGGACCTGGTCCTGACCTTTCGTCTAACACAAGCAAGTCCCTAGTGCATGTGTGCAGACTCCCTCCTCCTTCCTTCCACTTGCTGGCTTGTCAGCCCTGGAAAGCTTTTCCTAGCAGACCTCATGCAAGGAGTCCCCTGGTCCCCTTCCCATACGGAAAATATGATTTATGTCAAGTAGAGAGTACTTCAGTTCATGCTCTGGTTGGAGCTATGAGCTGCATTGGCTGCTTCTAGTCAACCTAGCTTTGTCATTAAATGCTCTGGGCTGGTGTGTTGGACTGTTGTAGAGAGATGAGGGGCAATATCATCATTGCAGGATCTAGACAGGACAGCATTTGTAGGCACTGGTAGTACCTTTTCTTGGATAACAGGAGAGTTGCTGTTGGCACCGTCTATTTCATACCAACACCAACTTGCAGAGGAGAGGAATGGGAGCATGACGGATAACTTTGCTTTCTCTTGAGTCTTGCTGAGTCAGTGAAGAGATCCCAAGATCCTGGCAGAGGGATTCTATCTGTATGATCTATACTTGGATCCCTAACAGCGACCATCATCCTGCCTTTCATCCATGCAGTGACACCTGTTAATGGGGATGAAGCCCTCTCTTGGTGTAGGTGAGGAGAAACAGGTGGATGTGTAATTGTGAGGGATGCTGTTTCCCAGCCATGCAGAGCTACTTCATCCTGCACTTCCCTGAGCTTGATCCTGACCTCTGGCGTGTCAGGGCTGTGCCAGACCCAGGAGTAGCCTCCAAAGTGTGGTGAGACCTTGGTCTGCCCCATGGGAGGCACTCACTGGCTGAGCCAGCTGTGAGTAAGCCTGTCCGTCCTTCCTTCACATGATCTGTCAGAGGCTCTCGGACAGCTCATGGCAACTGCTGGCTGGAGGCAGCAGGTCGGGGGCTGCTGGGGGCTCCTCGCAGTGGTTCCCAAGTTTCTCCCCTCTGCCCCTGGCAGCAATACCTGGGTCATGTCTTGGTCTGGTGCAACTCCAAGCCCTTTGCTGCACTCCTCACCCAGTGCTTGGAGTGCCAGTGGCAGGCAGTGCAGAGCCTGGGAACTGCAGGGGTTGGGAACACTGGGCTTCTGCTTCAGGGTGGTTGCTCATCCCTGGAGGAGTGGCTGTCTGGGACCCAGACGGGCCGTGACTCAGCCTGGCTGTGGTTGTCCGTGCTGCAGCCTGGGCTGTGAGCTACAAGGCCTGTCCAGCTCCACCATTTACAAGTCAGCTCCCCAGGGAGCACAGCGGCTCACAGAAATGGAGATCTCGGGACACGAGGAAGCCAGATTTTTCCTGTGAAGAGCAAGTAGTACTGAACTTCCTTCCTCCATCCCTGACCCTGCATGCTCTGCCTGCGCGGCATGGAGACTGGTCCAGACAGCAAGCTGGCTCCAGCCAGTCCTCGGCAGTCCTGCTGCGGGGTGCATGGCCAGCCTGGCATTCAGGGGGATCTGAGGGGTTCAAGCTACGGTGACTCTTTCCCCTTTCAGTCAAGAAACGATGGGGCAGAATCTGAACATGCCTGGCAGAGCAGAGACCCAGCGTTAGTGACCTCCCTCTTGCATGCTCCAGCAAGTGCAGCAAGCCCTTTTTCTGCATGACATTATTTATCCCTCCAGATAAAATGATATCCAGATATCCACATCCCCCTTTCATCCACATGGTGCACGAGAGAGGGGAGAGGTGAATCACCTGACCACAGCTTTGCTATTGAGTACAAAGCGGCTTGTCCCTGCCTTGAAGCCTATGGTTTCTCCAGAGCTTTTTGCAGCATCCTTTGTCTGTTGCTTTTTCTGCCCTTGGTGGCTGTCCTGCTGAGACATGTCACCTTGCTTTATCCTGCCTTTTTCCAGAGCGCCCAAGGAGATGTAGAACAAGCCAGACTCACAGGGATTCCTTCTCTGAGAGAGGAAGTCCTACTCCTGCTCTTCACTTCCTGACCTTTAACCAGTTTCTAATCCCAGGAGGTCTCTACCTCTTATCCTGCAGCAGCTCAGTTTCTTTAAAAGCTTTTGGGCATTCTTTAAGAGCTTAAGAGCATTGCCACATGCCATTTGGAAATCCACATAAAGCCCTGTTAATTGGATCTCCTTTATCTCTGTACTTACTGTTTGCTTGCAAGGGAAAATCATGCCCTGCGATGGTAACTGTTCCCCAGTACGATAATTGTCTGGGCATCTGCTGATTCTGCTCTTGCAGTTTGCTTCAGTGCAAGGCATTAATCTGGTACCTGGCTTCGTGTTTTTATTTTGACAAAGAGTCCAATTCAGCCATTTTCTCAGTGAAAGACAGCGTTGCCTCTCAGCAGCTGGTGAGCCGTGTTTCAGGGTGGAAGGAGAACAGAGGCGGCTTGAGACCTGGGGAGCGCTGCATGAGGGGGATCTGGCTTGGCATGCCAGGAGCCTGGTGGCAGCAGAGATGAATGTCTGGTCTGCAAACCCCAACTCCTTTGGTTTCTTGGGGAAAAAAAAATAAAACGTTGAAATGGGTTACAGTTTCTAAGCACAAATTTATGTAACAAAGTTAGACTTGTGTTAAAAAAAAAAAAAAGAACTAAATATTTGAAGGTGATAAGATGCACAGATGGAAGACAAATGCATTATATGCTAAGAAAATGTTTCCAAAAACATGCAGAATAAATGGTTGTCTTCAGCTCCCTGAGGCTTGTCCCTTGCTGGCATCCGAGCAGCCGGAGTCACAGCTCGTGATTTCTCAACCCGGCCCAGAAGCCTTGGCGGGTGGGGGAGTTCCAGCAGCCCAAACTGGGACTGGTGTCAAGAGCGACTCTCCTTTTGGAAATTTATTGGATGAACAGTGGGGTGAGGATTTGTGTGGTGGCTTTTTTCCTTCACAAAGTCAATTGTTTCCTTACGAAGAAGTTGTTAAATAGCACAAACAAAACACAGAGCTTTGCCAGAAGTGTCATTAGATTTAGACCTTTGAATCCAAATGCTCTGGGATTTTCCAGATCACTTGTTTCAAGTAGGATACATAAAAATATAATCTAAGGGTTTCTCTCTGCTTTAACGATCAGTGTTTCGTGCCAGAAGGGGTGTGCCTCTGCTCTGGGATGGTGTCAGTTACCCTGTTTGAACTCGCTGTGATTTGTACATGAAACATTCCTGTTGCTGTACAGGTCCACGTGTATCAAGTCTGTGTGGCTCATTGTCCCTGTGCCTATGGTGGAGCTGCGTCTGTCCCCTAATGTCACCTAAGGGTTTGTTCTGCTGCCACGGGGCAGTCGGGGTGCGTTGCTGCAACAGCGTGGTCCAGATCCCTTGTGCAACCTGCTGCCGTCAGCTTTAGTAAAGTGAGGATTTCTGTGTACAGGCTCTCTTTGCAACCAAGTGAGCCATGGCTGGGAGACAGGAATCCAGACAAGACGTCTCAGAGGGCCGTTGTGGCTGGTGGGAAACTCAGCTGTGTGGTGGGGCAAAGATGTGGGGGGGTGGTTCTGTGAGGTTCAGGAGGCGGCATTGGTTTGTTCAGTGTTAGTGAGGCACTGGGACGCTTGATGATGCTTAGGATGCAGTTTACTGCGTAGGATGTTGACAGCATGAAATGTGGCATGTGACACATCATTCACTTGATCTTCCTGGGACAGTTATCTTGATTTCAGTGGCACAAGTAGAAGAGGAAGCTGAGACAAAGAAATATCCAAAACAGGAATCCACTGCAAAGGGAACAAATGTCAGGGCCTGTGTAGGTGAAGCAGACAATGCCAGAACATCCTCCTAGGGGAAGAAGATGGAAGAAGAGATAACCGCTCCAGCGCAAGCACCCCTTTGTCCCATGCTCAGCCAGCCTGGCAGGATGGACGGATGGATGGCAGAAGAGGCCAAGAGGACAGACTGTTCTCACAGCTGAAAACTTGTTCTGTATTTAAACATGCCATTTGTCCAACATTACCCCTGGTTGATGCATTGAGGGACAGAAATCAGCACATGTAAGGGGGAGGTGAGAAGGAGAGCTGCTTATGGGATGCTGCTGTTCCCAGCCCTTGGCTCTCCACAGGCTTTCCCAGGCGGTTGGCTGGTCAAACCCAGGCTCTAGTGCATCCCAACAGCGTCCGCCCTCTCTGAAGCTCCTGGCCTCAGCTCTTCCTATATTTTATCACTGACTTGTGATGGCCAGGGGAAGCCAGTACGTTGCCAGTTCCTTAAACCACAGAGTCTCTACTTGATTTGCTGATCAATGGTTTGGCTTCCTCCTTAGGGAGGAAGACTTCATATGTTTGGCAAAAAAACTTGTGAAATGCATGCGCCAAACTCTGCGATGCTGTAGCTGAAAGGGGAGGAACTGCACTCTGACACTGCTGAGCAGCTGAATGACTGCCCCATGGGTTAATCTCACTCAAGAGCAATGCATTTTTTTCTCTTGGTTGGTCACATGGAGACTCAGCTCTTGCACTGACGGTAGAGCCACTGCCCAGATGCAGCCAGTGGCTTGGCTCTGGAACTGGTGTTGGTACACCGGGACAAGAAGATGTGCCTCTGTTTACAGCTATTTTGGGTATGTTTAATCCGAGTGTGTTTACAGCTGACCTGGGTATGTTTAATCACTGCTCGCCAATGCAAAGGTTAATCTAAACACCTTCCACTTCACTTAGTTAAACAACCACTGCGTCTCATAAACTCATCTGTTCGTGGTTTGGGAGCCAGGAGGTATTACTATGGAAGAAGAGGTTAACTCTTACCGAGCTGCTGATGTTCTCTGATGGTGTACAGACCTGCCTGTTGGGAAGGTCTTCTGCATTGAGGCACACTGAGGGCTGCTTAGAAGGGGTGCCCTGTCTGCACTGCAGGCGTTAGCGTGGGGCTCCAGCTGAGTGCTGGGGGAGCTCTGGATGGCTTCGCGTGCCACACGGGCTGCTTCACGGAACTGGCGGATGCCAGGGTCAGCCCTGACGTCTGCCAGCCCTGCGTGCTGTTGCTGACAGTGGCCAGCCTAAGGGCAGTGGCAAACCAGTTTGAGCAATGCAGCCTCACACATTTTTCCAGCCTCCTGCAGCCTGTGTCTTAGGATTTCTAAACCAGAGATTTTAGTAACCCTTGCTGGATTAGTCTTCCAGTTTTTCCTCCTCGTAATTCACAACATTCACTTTGTGGTTTTTTTTTTTTGTTGTTGTTGGTGGTGGTGTTGGTTTTTTGTGTGTGTGTTTGTTTTTCTTTTTGACCTCTTCCTGGCACAGCTCCATGAAACACCAGCTCGGTCTGTCACATGCCAAGGCCTCGCTGCCGAGCAGTAACGGCCAGCCCAGGGCTGCAGGAGCAGGCTGTCTGGCACGTCATTCCATGGTTATCTGCACTGCATTTCCTCTGCCGCTTTCTTCTGGCCTCCTCAGCCAGCTTTGTAAAGTCTTCCTGCAGTTCTTCGTGTTTGGCCTTGTCTTTACAACCTTGGTGTGTGTACCAGCAACAAACCCTGTCACTCTGCTGACTTCTCCAAGTCATTTATGACAGTGCTGAAGAATGCAGTTGCTATCTCAGATCCCTGTGGGTCTCCCCTATGAAAACTGTCTGTTGCTTGCACCCTCCATTTCCTATCTTTGTAATGAGCAATTTACACCTGCAAATGCCTTTCCCCTTATCCCACTGCAGCCTGGCGCCCTTGGACATGTTGGTGGGTAACCCTGTTGAGCACTCAAAGTCCAATCAGCCACTGTCAGTTGATCTCCCTTATCCGTGTGTAGAGTTCCAGTAGCTGTGTCCCTTCCCAGGTGTCACATTTAATCCTGAATATGCTGTTTCTGCTCTTTAGGATGGTTTGTGCAGAGCTGCCTGGTGTAGGCATCGGGCTTGGCCTGGACTTCCCTAAATTGTAACGATTTTAAAATTGGCTTCTCAGTGGTCACCAGGGTGATTGCAGCAAAATCTGAGTCAACATGCTTCACTCTTCAGGTATTTCACCCTGGAGGAAACTCACTTGGTTTTCTGTGATTCCATCAGCCATGTGCTTAGTACTGGGGGCACTTCTAAGACTGCCACCAAGGAAGTCCTGCACTTTGACATCTCGTCTGGGCGGGCAAGGAGACGATAGCGTTGCTGCTGATGTGAAGTCACCTTGGCCCTGCATCCCCCTTCCTCTGGCCGTGAGCCGGGAGGCGAGCCCAGCGAGCTCTGCTCAGCCTCTTCCCCCACAGCCCTGCTCCCTGCCCGTCTGTCTCGGGGTCGTCCTGCTGCCAGTTCTCCCCTTGGGCCAACGGGCACCTGCACCCTGCCGGTTGCCCCCAGCCACCTCATGCACAGCGGGGGCTCAGTGCTTGCTGCTGATGTGTCCCCTACCACCTCCCACCCATCCATCTGGCTGCGCTGCTAGGTGGAGGCAGCGGCACCTGCAAGAGAGCAGCTCACTGTTTTGGGGGTGGAGGGGCTGTTCCCGGGCTTGCAAAACACATCTCCTGCCCTCAGGAGTAATCAGCCATGCCAGGCATGGCACCCCACATGGGCTGGCAGCCAGCACCCAGTTTGGGTGCTTGTGGCCATATACCAGTCTGGCATCACTGTCCTGCCTGCAGACACAGCACAGGGCATCATGTGTGCATCTTGGTGCCATTCAAGGGTCTGCACAAGTAAAGTACTGCCATGGAGCTGCTGAGCTGTGTTGATTTGTGCACTGGCCTCAGAAATTCATGCTACAGATCATGTAGAAAGCAGAGTTATTGTGTATTGACACAATGTGTATTGACATCTGCAGCTGTGTAAAATCAATCGCACACAAACAAGGCATTAGGAATACAGGCACACGTATTACAAAGTAGGAGCTGGGTTTTACTCTGTCCTTTGCACAGCACAGCTGCTTTGCACAGTGCTGGCTTCTTTACTGGGAGTTGTGTTTGGATTTTCCGTGGGTCTGTCCTCGAAACCAACACCAATTACACTACAAAAAATTTGATATCTCAATAGCATGGACACATCAGCTGGTGAGCTTGAGCAATGGGGCAAGCACGCTGAATAATTAAGGCATTGATGATTGTTATGAGAGTTAAATTACGTGCTCTGTAGTGGCCTCTGCTTAGAAATACAGGTGATTACAGCATTGCCACATGCTCTCTTTCCTTTTAAAGGTGGGCATTGGGCATGCTGCAGCTGGGGCAGGACCAGGCAAGAAAATGTGAGCTTGGGTCTGCTGCTGGGGCTTCATGGGCATGCAGTTTCTGTTGGGTCAGTGGTGCAGGATGGGTCACGCAGTGCAACCACTTCAGCCCATGGGTGAGGATGAGGGCTCTGGATGCAGATCTGGAGGAACAGGCACACTGGGCATGAGGTGCAGCTCCACGGCGGTGGGCACGGGATGGATATTCAGCATTACGTGGCCACCAGGAGCCGTGTGCTGCAATGGCAGGACAACACCTGCCCAAAAGCAACTGAGATGCTGAAATGTATATCCTTCTCCTTGGGTCCTCTCTGTAGGTCAGAGCTTGGGGGCAAGCTGCCTGCAGAAGATGTCAGCACACGGTGCAGAGGGAGCCATTAAAAAGCAGTCAGAGTTTTCAGCCTCTTGCAGAGCCAGTGGTCAGACAAAACAGTGAGGCAAGATTTCAAGGCGAAATTCCCCGAAATCACAGGCAACACTTCTGGGAAGAGCCAGTCATTTCTGAAATGGGTGGCTCTGGCAAGCCCACAGTCATGTCAGCTCTTGAAACCCCACATACCAGAGGGACCTTGAAGGCTGCACAAGCCTTGCCAGAGGCACCACACTGGCCGACAAACTGGCCACATCACGATGGTGGAACAGCAGGCATCAGCCCGCGCAGAAGTCCTGTGCTGGGCAGCCTTATGCCAACCAAGACCTGAAACACATCCCGAGGCATCAAGACCCCAGGGACCAAGGCCAGTGTGCAAATCAAGCTGACCTGGGGTGGAAAACCATTTTAGAGCATGGAAACTCTAAAGCTGCTTCTGGCTAGTTTTGTTTGTAAAGCACCACAAGCAACAGCCTAATCTTTTCAATTTCCCAGGACTTTGATGGAAGCCTGTTAAAAATCCATTTCTTTATTAAAGTATGTTTACAGAAAATGAAGCAGGAAAAAAAAGTTTAAACAAAAGATTTGGATAAAAACTAGGAAGAAAAGGAGCAAACGGTTTGGAAAAATATGATGTTTCATAAATACCAGCAACTGTTTCACAGCTGTGGAACTCCGCAAGGCCAGCACTTTGCAAGGAAGGTACACTTGGTGTCCTAGCAATGAGCAGGAAACTGAGTTAATCAGCGGGTGGTTTGGACCAATTATCGAGCAAGGTGAGAACCTGGGAAGGACCATGCCTCCCACCTCCCACTCGCCCCTGCGCCATCTGCCCCATGTGAGCCATTGAAGGGTCCCCGGTGGTGACTTTCCCCTCTCCAACCTGGGGCTGGAGCACCCCGGGGATTTTGTCCCTTTGACATAAGGGGCAAAAGGGGACGTCTATACGTGCGCTTCTGGCTGCGCTCAAGCAGCGCCGTGGTCTCTGGCCTGGGGAGCAGGGCCAAGAGCCAGCACCTTCCCAACCCCTTCCAGCCCAGCAGCGGGCACGGTCAATCTGCTTTCTGAGTTATGTGATCTTCATCATCGTCAGTGTTACCAGACAAGGTACTAAATGCTCAGTCTTATCCTCCTGCTCCTGCCCTGGTAGTGGTTTCCCCAGTGCAAGTTCCCCAGATGGGCAGTGGTCCTGTTTTCCTGGCAGGACAAACTGCTCTGGCCCATGACACAGAGGTGGACTTGAGGAATGCAGTTTCATTGCTGATTCCAAAAAAAACAATCCTCAAATAGGAGCTAGTGTTAAATTCCTTGAGCTGAAAATAAAATATGATAAGGAAATGCATGCAGGAGGTGAAGGTTTCCTGGAGGTCAAGGTTTCCCCAGCCAAGAGCTGCCTGCTTGCAGCCTGCAGGCGATGCTGCTCCCAGGCAGGGCAGAGGACTCTCTACGAGGAAGGAAGTATAAAAATAGGTTGTTTCCAGCACAGCCTTTTGTGCTGGTCCACTTCATCCTCCCCATGAGCGCGTGCATGAATCCTTACCCTGCCGGGAGCAAACGGGCTGAGTGAACAAGCCAAGCGCAAGCAGAGCAGCTGCTTGGTGCTGTGTATGTGCATGGAGCAACTAGGAAGGGAGCTCGATGCAATGCAGTAATACGTGTGCTGCCACCTAAGCACTCTAAAGAAACGAGTGCTTGCCCAGCTTGTCAGATGGGTGGGCAATGCATGAAATGACCAGCTTGCACAGGGCTGAAAAGACTTACAAAACCAGAGTTTTGTACAAAAGTTTTTACTACAAAAGCATACAGTATAATCAAATTCTGGTTTTTGTATCTTCCTTCCTTTTTGATCCTAACTACTTTAACGAACAGTTTGTTTTTCTGGTGGCTGGCAAGCTGAGTATTGCCGGTGGGGCTGTGGGCAGCCCCATGCAGCAGGAGGACGGATGTCAGAAGTGGTCTTCCAGGAGGGTCCTAGGGCAAGGTCCCACCCTCACTTCACAGCAATTTACTTTCAGGTGCTGGCTATTGCATTTTTGGATATTCCTCTCCTCTGTGCAAGGGGCCGTGGCTCCAGGGTTTTGCTTGTGCCTTGGTGTCTACAGCAGCCTGGGGCTTTGAGCTTTATGCTCAGATTTCATGTTGGGTGAGGAAAACTATTTCCTTTGGTCAGCCCGGGATCTGTGGTGGCTGTGTTTCACAGGGCAGCCCTGCTCTGGAGAGCAGGCAGACTGTGGAAAGCTCTCCAGCTGCCCTCTGCCCTTGGTATGTCTGGTACTTTCCATGGTTTTGGTCTGCTTTGACCCCTTTCAGAGAGTCCAGGTGCTGGTGCACGTGACGGACGTGTGTCCCACTGCTCCCCTGGCAGAAGCATCTTCTGAATACATTTCCAGCAGATATTCTGCATTTCACTGAATTCACACTTAACATCTTGCTCTTTTCCCCAGAAATACTGTCATGCAGAACAGCTATTACTTTTTTACTGTGACAAGGACAGTTTTGCCTCCCGGACGTCCTAGAAATGTGTGTATGCAGTGGTGCAGTGCTGTTCCTTCCTTCCGACAACCTGCCAGCTCTCACTTTGCTTCTTGGCAGAGAGCTGATGCTTTTGCAGAGGGGTCCACCTCTACCCTGAGCTCTCCCTGAACACACACAGCTGGGACTGGGGCTGTCCACTGTCCTCCCCACCACGTGCTGGATGACTGCTCTGCCACTTGGCCTTGCGGGGGCAGCCTGGCCTGCAGAGGGGTGCTGTGCTGTGCAGCGCTGGTGATCCCCAGCCTCTGAAACTGCACTCCTGGCAAAAAGGCTGCAGTTGATAGTGTTTCATGTGGCTTAGATGAAGAAATATTACCTGAGAGCAAATTAAGTAAGCTGACAGCGTACTTAATAACTTTTTGTGTTCATTCAGTAACCTCAAAGGGACAGAAAGCTGGGAAATTAAGATTTCTGCTTGCCCAGTTAATGTCTGTGGTCAGATGCGGCTGGGAACGAGATGACAGGACTTGATGAAGTGCTCAGACGGACAGGAGGAAAGGAGCAAGACCAGCCTTCAGGGCTGAGAAGCTGCAAAAGCTGGGAGGAGCAAGGGCAAAGCAGACGTAGGAGCCACACCACCTTGCCCTGCAGGCTGGGCTTGTTGTCAGGCCTGCAGATGATGAGAACGAAACACGAGTCGCTGCTCAGAAACCTGTTCCCCAGAATGAATGCACGCTTCCCTTCCAAGCCTGGCTGTTGCGAGCAGACTGTGCAAAAGCCTATTTTTGAAAAAATTAAAGACAAGTCTGTGTTCTGCGAGAGGCTGAACAATTTGCCCAGCGAGCCATGAAATACCCGCGCTAGAAGCGCTGATGAACTTCGCTGCTGGTGTTTGAGTGGAGATGCTTTCACGGGATGCTCATCCATCCCAGCCTGGTGCGGTGGGATGCGCTCATCTGCTTCTGAGGTGGTTTTGGAGATGAAGAGGCTTGGTCCTCCGGCCGTGCAGACGCTAAGGTCAGCCTCAGCCCCAGGAGCCAAGAGGGGAGGCTGGGGCGGTTTGCAGGTTTTGTTTTCCTTTTTTTTGAACTGAAGCTGGTATTTCAGTGCCTCTTGACACGAGCTGGCTTCGCTGAAAAATAAAACCGAGGATCTCAGAGGCATCAGGGTGTAAAGGCAAGCGAAGACGAGGGGAGAAGAGCTCCTACGGGCTCACGGGCACCTGGGCGCAGCGGCTGGGCAGCCCTCCGGT
>VXAA01000561.1:154391-242802 GCA_013399115.1 Anseranas semipalmata
GGGCGCGCCGGGTTCGGGCTGCGTCCGGACGGAACCGCGGCTGCAGTCTGTGCTGTCGTGCGGAAGGTCTGGCTTGGTCGGGAGACGGGAACGCACGCTTTTCGGAGCGCCGTGGGGTCCCCTGAGGGGCTGGAAGGTGGCTGCGGGCCTCATCCGGCCGTCCTTTCTGCCTGCGTATTCGCCCTTTATCTCTTGGCGCTCTGGATGAGGGAACGCTTATGGTGCCTGGCCGAACAGGAGACCGTGGAGTGGTTGGGATTCTGTGCTCGGTGTTGTGAAACCACGAAACAGATCTAGGGGTGACGTAGCCTACACCAGCTGGGCTGGTCCTTACAAACATGCAAGCTTGGCCTGTGCTTTTATTTAGTTCTTAAAGCAGATGCATCTACATGCAGGAGCCTAACCTCTTTTTTATCTCTGATAGGTTCCTGCAAGCAGCAGCAAAGATCCCGGTGATGCTTCTGCGTTGCACCATGTTGGATATAATCCTCTAGCATTGAGTCCACTGTCAGGTCATGGGGCTCTGAATGTGGTGCTGCTGTTCAAGTGCTCTTGCCACTGCTCGTAGCATGTTTATTCCTCGGGAATCTCTTCAGTGGTAAATTAAAACTTCCTGTTTTTATAGCATAAACAAGATTGCGGTCTTGTTTTTTGGTGGCACAAGCTGTGACAAGCTTGCCCTGGCTGTTGGACGCGTCTGGACATGCTTCTTGTTCTGTGAGTTACCTGTCAGTGCTGTTAACAGCATTGCACAAGCGAGGTTGTAGCATCACTCTGTGAGCTGTTATGCTTGAGAGTGGCAGCAAGCCAGCCCACAGAGTGCGGAAAATGTTTAGAATAATTAGTGATGGAATACCCTTTTAAAATAATTGTTTGGGTTTATCTAGCACTCAATTGTAGTGATCTCTCTCTCTAAAAATAGGCAGACCTCCTGTGTAATGAGGCTCGTAGTATAAACAGTCATGTCTTGAATGACTGTTGTTACTTTTAGGATGTCTAAGATATCCTTTTGGGGGGGGTTGCCAAATCCTCTGTCTGTTTAGCTTTTTTTTACTACAGTGATTAATGTGGTCTTGGCCCCTACCGCGTGTAGTCTTGCGATGACCAGAGGAAAAGCTTAGTAATGCTCTCGGTTCAGGGTGGTACAATAGGATGGAAAAATTCCCGGCAGCCCAGAGGTGGGGCAGCCCTGTCGTTCCCATTGCATTCACGTTCTGTGCACTGCCACGTTCTCAGAAACGTGGCTAACAGTTCTTGACTGTGCATCATTCTTGATTCGAGGTGCTGTCCTCAGGTAACTGATCTGTGGGCTAGTGTTTGCCCGTGCTGTAGCTCCCTGGTTTTCGTGCGAAGAGGAGCCAGCAGCTCAGCCGAATTGCAGTCGTGCTGCTTGGGCCAGCACGCTTGTCGGGGCCGCCCCGCACGCCGAGCTCTTTGTCATGGAGCTTGGCTTTACGGGGCAGACCCCCGGGGACGGCTTCCCCTTGTTTGCTGAGGCGCAGCTGCACGTATCCACAGTTCTTGCTTTCGGTAATTAGGAAAAAGGATTGGGTGAGGAAATCTCTCACGTTTTACCCTACAGTTTATCAGAGTGTGACGGATGAGTTGTGGCCCTAGCTCCCTCTGCACAAGGGCTCTCAAAGTTTCTTTTCAGCAGCCAGTGTGCTTGCCGAGGCTTCTCTGCATGGCTCCTGTGCTCAAACACCAGCTCTTCCTCTCGGGAGGAACAGCCTGGCCGCTCCGGCTCTCGATGTCTGGTTCATTCTCCAGCAAGCGACCTGAATGGTTACCGCTGCATTCGGTCATATCAGGCAGCGTGCTTTTTCAGCAGGGGGGGAATTGATTTATGAAGACTTACTTTCTGAGAAAGTACTGTAGAGGACGTTACGCTTGGTGTTTGATGGGGGATGTGTTTCACAGCTTTGCTCACGCTGCGCTCACTAGCTCACAAGCACAACGTGAGCAAAGCTATAAACCACGTCCCTCATGCCATTCCTATATTCGCCCCTGGATTATTTAGAAACATCAGCTCTAGGGAAAGTGTAGTGCCCTTTTGTGTGCTGTATTTGGTTTGTGAATAGAAATGCAGTGCGACAGCTTCTGATGGCAGGCCTATCTCTTGCTACGAGCACATAAGCCTTCTAGAGTGCGTTTACCTTGTTCATTGTAAGTAAACGGCCTTTTTTTTCCTTTTCTAAAAGCCAGCTGTGTTTTGACTGTAGCGAGTAAAGCTTTTGAGGTGGCTGGGCTTATTAGCTCGGACCCAGCATCATCGCAGTGTGATCCCAGCACTGGGACTGGAACCAGTTTGGGCACTCCTGCGTTTTGGGCAAACTCATCTGTACTCTCTGCATACCCTGCACTGGTGCCCTGGGTTGTTTGCAGTAATCTGGTCAGAGATCCTGCCTGGGAGCGAAGGGTTCGGGTTCCTGTTAAGTAAGGCGACAGCAAACATTCATGTTGGAGAGCCCTCTAAGAAACATGCATTGATGTTTTTGGGATGCGATCTGTGGAAGTTTTGGGGATGGCAGTGATAGGTGTGCCCCCAGTGAGAAACAATTAATCAGCTGAACCGGTGGATTGGTGTTTCTCTGTGCCGTGGTAATTTGAGGTGTGATTGAAATAGGCTGTCTGTGGGTGCTGACAGAGGGTGTTGCTTGTCAGGTTGGTGCCCCTTACACTGGAAGTCAGTTCAGTGGGTGCAGGACTCTGACATGTGAAGTGAGAATTCTTGTTGGAACATCTAAGGATGCAGTCTGATAAACAGAGGTGCATTGTGCTTGCTGTTTCTGCAACTTCTGAAACCAGAAAGTGCTTGGCACCTTTGAAACTCAGGCCATCCAGCGCTATTCTATGGATTTCAGTTTAAGTTTAAGTACCAAAGATTAAAACTGTGGTTTTGGACTGTATTTATTAGCAGAGGCTGTTATTTATGTACCTTGGTTTTAAAGGAAATACCTTCATAATATAAATGTTGCATGACAAAAAAAAATAATGCTTGATAAATTGATTAGGTAGGTAAATGAAATTATATTTTTCTAGTAAGCTTCTTTCCTGTTTGCATCCAAGGTGGCTATTTTTGCTCTTTCCTCCTGTTTAACCGCAGAGTACATTTTTTCCATCCTTTTAATGAACGTTATTTGCATGGTAGGTGTGAGAAATGTTTTTTTTTTTGCGATTTGGATCCTTGAAGAGGTCGTCAGCAGGCTTTGGAATCTTGTAGGAATCGGCTGTGAGTGTCGGGGTCTGTGGCTGAGCAGCAGTACATTTAAAAGCAAAACCAAAAAACAAAAGAGCAAAACAAAAGAACCACCAGGCTGTTTCAGGTAAGTGATCTTATGTGGCTTCGGGAGCCGAGCGTGGCCAAGAGGGGCGCCCCGGATGGCAGCCACTGGAAGAGTATCAGCCTGCAGGGGGAACTGGGGGCTTTTTGCTTTCCCTGCTGTGGGTCAGCTCTGGGGAGGGAGCTCGGCGTGTCGGCACAGGATGACAGGTTACCTCGAGCTGCTGCGTTGCAGCCCTTTGCTGGCGGCCGCGGGGGCGAGCCGGGGCCGGCTGCCAGTGCCGTGACTCAGTGCCGTCCCCTCCAACGCGCGCCCAGCCCTCTGCCAGCGGACGGAGGGAAGAGCCTGGCTGCGGGAGCGTCCCCTGGTTGCCTGCTGTCCAGGGGTGTCAGGCTGCCTTCGGCAGCGGTGTGTTTCTTGGTGGAAGGATAACTGCTGAAATTTCTCGTGCACAGTACAGAGCATCTGTGGAAGCCCCAGGAAATGCGGAGGCCACAAGCTTCTCTCCTTTGCACTTGACGGCCTGGTGTTATGGTTTTGTATTTTTGTGGTTTGTGTTTTTTTTTCCTTAATTTTATTTATTTTTTTTTATTTATGTGCCTGAAGAGGAATGGCGATAGGTTTTCCTTGATCGGGTATGAATTTCTTGCTTGCTGTGGCAGGGTTAGGTCTCTTTGTGATTCTGTCTCTTATTCTGAGGATGCTGCCTATGCTTTTAAAGCAGGATTGCCTCTGTGAACAAATGTTTTTTCCCCCTGCCACCTCCGTATGTTTCTTGGCTCGATTTCCTATTGCATAAGCATCATGCTGCCAGTGTCCCTGAATGGAACTGGCCAACACATTGAGAAGCTGGTCAAATTTGACAAGAGGGTAGAGATGTCAAAGGTAAGTGCCAAGATTTTGTCTGAGGACAAGCATCTGAGTGGAGGAAATTCACAGATTATCGCTCCAGCTAGAAGAAGAGCTGTTGACTGAGTGCAAATATATTGTTAGACATCAGAGGATCCTGCTGGTAGAAGGACAAACAGGAAAACAAGTCCAGGAGAAGCCGAGCTTCCTTGTTTTCTTTCACGAGGGCAGGGGCCAGCAGTGTCTCAGTGCCGTAGGTGGCGAGGGGAAAAAAAGCCAGCTCTGGGCACCGTCCCTTTCCTTCTGGCACATCCTGGCCCTTGGGGCTGAAGCGGGAGGGGACAGGAGTGAGCCTGCTTGTGGCTGGGAAATGAGGGAATATTTTAAATGTCACTGTAAAGACTTCTGCAGTTCTTCAGGGAAGTGCCCTCGTGTAGGTGCTGCATAACCCCATGGGTCAAGGTTTTTCTGTGTAGAGTGCTTTTGGCAAAAGGAAAGTGTTCTGGGGATTGAAGAGCATTGCCCCTTTCGTGTTTTCACCAGCACAGATTTAAGATATTTACACTGATGGTCTTTTCCAGTTTGTTTTCTGAGGCTTTTCTCTTTTGAGGCATACTGGAACACAAAAATCAACCCTTGCGTTTTGTTTTATTTCTCTTCTGAAGAGATTCTGACAGAATGGAGCTCTCGGACCTGTGTTTTGGGCCTTGTAGGTAAGGTGCTGAATATCTGAAGTATTCCCATTTTGAGAAAGTGGGGGAGGATCTTTAATTTAAAAGAAAATAGAAAATTGCCTCGTTTGGTGATGAGCTTGAATTTGGAGCTGCACGTCGGTGTGTACTGTCTAACTGATTCCCTTGCTGTCTGTAGCTTTTGTTATTATAATGCCTTAAGTTTTGTAAACAATTTTGTGAGGGGGCCTTTGGTAATGCCAGGCTTCAGGACTATACCTTATAATTTTTCCAATCTCTGTGTATACTAGGTCTCTTAATTTGCCAGTGGTTCTCCCTACTCCTTTCTGCTGTTAACACTGTCATATCAGCTCTGGGAAGAGATTAACTGTTTAAAATTTGATCAAAAAGAGAACATGCAAGTATAGAAAACATCAGTTTCTTTCATTTGTCAGTCGTAGCATGTGAAAACGAAGTTTTTACATAGGAGTTGTGAGGCAACCTCAACAAGAAGTTGAGGTTCCTGTTTGATCTGTTAAATTTCAGACACGATTAGTACCTGCTTCTTTCATTCAGAAGGCCTTCTGCTGAAAGTGTTCAGTGTGTCTAAAATGAAGTTGATTTTTATTTAGGTTGATTTATTCAGCTTCTCATCTTTATTAGCAAATGAGTCTAAGTTTGAACTTTCACTGCCTTTTTCCTAGCTTAATTATACTGTAATATCTGGGCACAGTCTGCTGGGAAACTGTTAGAGGAAAAAAAAAAATCTTTGACTTCTTTAGATGCAGATTTTATGAAAAAAAAATGTTTACAAAATCCATTCTGAGTAAAAGTGAGTTTTTATTTTTCAGCTCAAATATTGAGCACAGTTGCTGAGTACTTAATTAACAAAAAAAAAATCTTTATGTGAATCCTAGTAAGAGCATAGTAAGATCTTTAATTCAAAGGCAGGAGCAGCCCTCTCTTTTTCTTAATAAAATTTTGCACACACATGCAGATTAGCTGTGGAATAAAAATCTGGATGGCCCTGGTAGAAGAATCCAGCTGGGGATAATGTGAACACGAAGGTATGGACCATAGCTCAGGAGGTTTGTGAAGCAGATATTGCTGGGGAGTGGGAAAACGAAGGAAAAAGACTCTGCAGACCTGCCCTATTCTTGCAGCGGCCACCGAGGGAAGAGAGCACCCCTCGATGATGGGCTGGAGGGAGCCTCGACGTGGCTCACCCCGGATGCTATTATGGGGATAGTAAGGAAAAAAGGTATGTGGATGGAAAACAGGCTAAGATTACACATTTCAACACTGCTTTTGTTCTGAGACTTGCCATATTTTTCACATCTAAAGATAGAGGATCAGTACTGCTATATTTGAATGTCTGAAAAATGAGAAGTATGAGCATAAGCAGTTGGATGTTAGGTGGCTGAACTGTGCTCTGTCTGTGAGAAACTTCTAATAAGGCTAGCTTGATGAGGAAGCCTGATTTATAACCCTCGTCTGCTGCCCAAGTTTTAAAGCTTGCTCCTGACACATACATGTAGTTCACACTGGGAGACCAAAGAAAGAGGAGAACTTCTGTTTTGTCAGGTATTTGCCTTTTCTTTTCTTTCTTTTTTTTAATTTTTTTTTTAATCCAAGTAGCCTTTGGTCAAGTTTGTAGAACTTTGCAGTGTACATGTTTTATGTGTTTTCCGTGCTTTTGCTTGAGGGAGTTTAGCAGTGTGTTGTATGTCAGAAGAGATCCTGTTTGTGACGGCTTGTTAATCTGTATGAGAAAAAGCATGTATTTTTTCTCACTCAAATTTTGGTAGCTTTTGTAACCTAAACACCAGAGCTGGTTGAACGTCCCCTTTTGGATGCTGATCCAGGGAGGTTTTCAGCCCGTTGGACCTATTGCCTCCGTAGTCTGCACAAAATCTGGCTGCTCTGTGGCAGGTGTGGAGCTGCAGGTGAGGCCGTGCATCTGCCCTGAATTAAGGTCATCTTCCACAATAAACCAAAGAGTCATCTTTTCCAGATAGGCTATAACGCATTCCCATTTTTTTCCTCACCAAGGTTTTCAGAGAAGCTGTGTTGCACTGTGCTTCCATTTTCCCAGGAGAGTTGACTTTGATGTCTGCCTGCTCTTGGTTAGAAGCGCTCTCACAGCCAGTGAAGTCATCACTCAAGTGCTGAGAGCTGATGTGCTTTCCTGGGATTTAATATGTGTTATACAGACATTCCTGTAGTAGTATTTTTACAGATGCTTTTTATCTTCTGCCACTTACCAATGCCAAGCAGTATTCTGTAGTTTGATGTAGTGTGATACTGTGTTTTGATAACAAAGAGGAGCTGGAAATTAATGCTTAACTGGAAACAGTGATTCTGGCAGTAGTGTTTTGGATGTGCACGTTAGCATTTTAATTGGAATCAGGAGTGTGCTGTCTGAAGCCAGCCTCCTGCTTGTCTCTGCCCGTTGTGCTTTGGTTCGCACGGAGGTGCAGTCTGGGAACGTGTGTGGACTCCCTTTGGGTGCCAGCAAGCACGAGGATGAGCTCCAGGGCCACATGTGCCACCTGCAAGTTTGTGATTGGATTGTGCTTCCATCGCTAATGAGCATTCAGCCTTCGATTAACCAGAAGCTAAACTGGGACCATTTGCTGAGTTAGCAGCTCTGAGGAACGTGACGCAGGAAAGTACAGCTGACTCGAGCAAAAGCATGGATGTTCGGGGGCTAGTGTGAGCTTTTGACAAAGTACAGGCAAAGGGGCAAAGTCTCCCAGGCTAAAGAGCTTTCGAGAAAGTGCAGAAAATCCTCTCTTACCCTGCATCCTACCCTCCAAGCCTTAGGTGCTTGGATCCGTGGCAGTGCGAGCACTGAAGTCTCCCTCTGTTGTTTTGTGAGGACCATCAAGTCCTTCCGCTGTTGTAAAGTCAAGAACTGTCTGTGCGAAGTTGGCTAAACATCCCCTGTGTTCGAGTCTCCTTGCAAAAATCAGAGAAGTTACATGAAACCCAGCTCTGTTTGTCCACAAAGACAAAAAGTTGGAAATACCTCCTGGAACGTACCGCTGTGTCTGTGCAAAGGGAGTGTTGGCCTGCAAGCCTTTGGGTAGTTTATCCTGGTACATCAAAGTTGATTTCCATAGACTCCAGCGCTGGTGAATGTGAGTAACGAGAGAGAGTACTACTGTCACTGTGTCTGTTTTTCCGGTGCAGCCTAGTTTCTCTTCTCTTATCCCCTGAAAGCTATTATTAGTAAGTGAGTTTTTTGCCCTTTTTTTTTTTTTTTTGAATTGAGTGAGTGTATAATCAGTATTTTGCTCACTGTCCTTACATATGCTTAAATATAGTATTAACGTAATCTTCTTACGTGCTTTTCCTCCCGCTTCTCCCGAGCTCATAAAGCAACCAAGCTCACTGTTAGTAGGATCCATGAACGAACTTGCCAGGAAGCACAGTGATTATTTCAGGCTTTGGCCTCGTGGCTCTCGCCCCGGTGGGTGGGTGGGTGCTCTCTGTGGTGCCACCGCAGGGCGCTGGCCACGGCTCGGCTCTTGCCACGCTGTGTGTCGCCGGCCAGGAAGCCCTTCCGCGGGGAGCAGCAGCGGGCTTGCTTTGCACACAGGCTCCTTGTTATCCCGGTCTCCCGAAGGTACAGCCGAATACATAGCTGTATTCGGCTAGCGTGCTCTGCGCTCTGAGAGCTTGGTGCACAAGAGATCTAAAATAAGTTTTGAACATTAGTCCATGGTGACATTTCCCGGACACCAAGTACGTGTTCTCATTAAATAAATATAACTGGTGTTCATGCAATACCATACATTTTTCTCAGCCCCACTTCTTCTGTCATGGTATTTCAGGGCAGGATGGCTAGCTTCTTTGTAGTCCAGATAATACTCAGCATTTTTAGACAGTGTTCCCAGCTCTGCTGCTCCTTTTCCGTTTCCTTTGACTTCCTTGTCTCTGTTGGCAAAGCTGCCTGCTTTTCATGTAGGGTTCAATCTGTTTTGCAATCTGTCAGCAGGTGAGATCTCAGTCTTGGGTGAACCATGATACTTCTTGGGCCCGTTCTGATGTCCTTGTTATGAATGTTTGCAGCTTCTCTCAGCATCAGTGTCCTTGCTGGCTCTTTAGGCACAAGCCTACTGCAGCTTCAGTCTTTGTTTTCCACCAGAACCTGTTCAAGAAATTTACTTTAAAAGAAAGTGGGCTTTCCGGTCTTAAGCAAGCTTTCATGACATCTTTGAGGACATTTTCTAAACATCTCTTCTTGATTGCATCAAGTGAATGTGGAAGAGACTAGAAATTCAGCATCTAATTTTTGCAATAAGAGCTCCGTTGTATTTGAGGAATGTGGCTATTGACTGTTATTCTCTTGCCAGAGTATCATCTCATTTATAGGACAGCACGGATGAAACAGACTGCTTGAATTATAAAGGAAAAAATCCAATATTTTGAAGGTCATAGCTTCTATAGTGCAATGGTAGAAGGCAGGAAGATAATTGTTCCCCTGGTAGCCCGTGGTGTAACATAGCTCCTTGGCACTAGGTAAGGTTTTGGCTTTGTTGTTGCTGCTCCCTTGCTTGCATGCCTGCCTTCTGCTCGTTTCTTGCCTAGGTTCAGTGCTCTGATGTAGCCCAAATGGGGCATAAAGTAGAGAACAGCCATATTAATCAGGACAATATAGTTCCTTTGCTTGGGAAGAGGCAGAAGCTCTCATTAGGGGACCCAGAAGAACAAATAGGTAGCGGTGTGGCCTTGCAAGAGATGAGCAAATCATCTAAAATGGAATACTGCACTGTCACTGTAAAATATGTGCTTCTCTTGCTGTTGAGCCATAGTCATCATTTGGCATAAGTCTTAACTAAACACATAGCCATTTTTTTTTTTTGCCTGTGGAGTGTTGGGTCAGGTTGATGATGGTTCTGAGATCCATACGGGTCCCTCTGATACGGAGCTGTAGCGTTTGTTCTGTGAAACATGCGAACAGTACAGCCCTCCGAGCGGTTTGAAAGCAGCAGCACCCCTAGATGAGCAGAAGTCCAGGAAAGTGAGCGTATGTGTATTTTTACATCCACTGATACTTAAAATGCATGCAGACTCCTGGTGCTCCAGCAGTTTGCTGGACTTCAGCTGTACATCGTTCTGTCAGTGTTGGTAGAGAATACTACTTTAATGTCTGTGGGGTGGGGTAGTTTTGAATAGATGACTTCTGGACCTGTGTTAGGAGGCTGCTGGTGTCCTTATTTGAGGTTTTTGCCTCTCAGAGCTGAAGTCTCTGTTTCTTGTTTAGTGCCTGTTCACATTGTTTTGGTTATCCTTCAGAAAACAGCTAGCTGCCTAAATTTCTGAATGAATAGCTTCCTCCCTACTTCAGAGAAAATGCATGCAGTATATGCATATATATGAAATGCATGCATATGTATAAGTTTTCATGTTTAGTACCAGAATAAAAATTAGTCTAAAAATAATTCAGATACAGTAAAAGGTCCCCAAAGTAGGTGCATAATCTAAGCCTTACTCAATAGCGTAGTTTCTTCACATATGAACTGCTGTACTCCTTGTTTCTGTGTCTGAGATTGCTTTGTTATCTTGGTTGCATCAATTTGCTCCGTCTTCCACTCTGTAGTTCTGTTGTAGTAAACCTGGAGCAAATTTTGTCTGATTCACCCACCTGTGCTGGATCACAGGACGTGCCCCTCTGCGCCCTGGGTGCTCTCAGCTGCTTTCTCTGGGGTGCAGCAGTGCCCAGGGCTGCCTGGCCACGTTTCCCCAGGCTGGGCTGGCAGCTTGGTGGCCGAGAGCAGGAGCCGCCCAGCTGCTGCCCTGCTGCGGTGCACGTGGCATGCTGGCACCTCTCCTCCTCCTTCGGGGCCGCTTGGAAATGCTTTCCGGAAGGCTGTGGGGAGATAAAGGAGCTCCTGGCTCGTGTAGTGTAGTCCTTGCTGTGCCATCATCTGCTGCCTGTGTTAGTTCTACCTGAAAAGCATTGATTATTTCTTGCCCTCATGCAAAAAGCCTCATTTGGTTCTGTACATCTCTCCTCCAGGTTAGATAAATGCTTTCCTTTCTTCCTTCCTCACTGTGTTTGGCACAGTCATAGTCTGCTTTGTTCTGTTAGACTCTTGGGACACTTCCCTCAAACTCCCACCACCACGTATCACCCTGTATTCCTTCCCTGTTTGCCTTCTGCTTTGAAATGGTACTGTTTTGCATGAGATGGAAAGATGTGCGGGATCCTGTATAAGACTTCGATATGCCTTATGCAATGGTAAGTTCCTGAGAGAAATAACTCTCGTGCTGTATCCAGTGCTTCTGCTTCCTTGCCGTGTCAGTATGGTGACCTGCACGCTGGCTAACACGGCTGACCAGTACACTAACGCTTTCTTTCCAGTCTGTTCTGGTTCTGAGCCACCAGTTTATGACAAAGGTCTGGTCATATATGTTCCAATGCAACCACGGAAAACAGCTTTGGGAGAAACCTTTGGAGGTCTTGCATTCAACCTCCTGCACAAAGCAGGGATAACATCAAACTTGGGTTAAGCTGCTCAGGGCCTTCTCCAATTGGATTTGGAAAATCTCCAGTCTGAGGAACTGTATTAGTAAGTTTTCTTCAAACAAAAAGTCCCCCTTGGCATGACTCTGTCCTCTCTTTGAAGCATCTTTGTTCTGGAAGTCACCATCGTCTCTGCAGAACTAGCTATTGATTACAGTGTTCTATCAAATACCATATCGATTCATTTTTATCGATGCAAGTTATTAACTTCAGTTCTGTCACTTCCCTACTTGACTGATAACAGGGACTATTATGAAATATGTGCTGTTCCTTGAGAGGGGGATGCTGGCAAAAACCATTTGGCCTATCTAGATTTTCAGTGTGCCTGCTTTTAACCAATGCTCCACTGATACGCTCAAGATATCTAGTAAATTGATAATGCACAGCTTCTTTGAGGAGATAATGATAATTTGTTTTATAAAATTATGACTATGCAGGTTATCTTTCTGTATCTGTTGTTTAGCAACAGATATTTCCAGATAAACATGGGTTCAGCATGCTATGAGGTATAGGCCCAACCCTGCTCAAAGAGTTGGCAGGCCGGGCTGGGCTTTCTAGCAGCGTGGTCCTTTCACTGTAAATTACCCAGGACCCAGTTCTTTGTTTCTCGAATCACTGCAGATTTCAAGCACTGTGAGCACATCTTCAAAAATGAGGAACCTAAGTCCTGAGAAGTGGTGCCTTTCCTCAGAAATATCCTGGTCCTTCTTCACTGTTGGAGCTTCTGGTCCCCTCGTGAGGTCCCCTGGGGAATACGGACCTTGCTGAAGCTTGTCTTTCTGCTGCTGCTCATGAAGGACTTTGTTTCTACAATAGTGTAGTTTTGTGAGCAACCACCATTTAAATTACTCTTAAGCCCCTGCTTGGAAGGAAAAGCAATGAATTTGGAAAGGATTGTTGTCTATAAATCCACAAAGTGCGGAGAAACTGCCCCAGAGAAAAATAAATGGAAGGGGGCTGCTTTTGGCGTAAAAGAGATAACTAGCTAGGAGTCAATTTACAGTGGAAAACAAAAGGTTTTGAGTTGTGACAGCAGTCATGGTTTGGGGAGGCGAGGGGCGGGTTTGGTCCCATCTGAAGGGCTGCTGTAGAGCCACAGGTATTTTAACCTTATCCCGATGAAACCTCTCTGAAGAGGCAGCACATGCCGGTGGTATTGCAGAGCTCAGACAGGACAGCCTGGCAGATCCCTGCCTGTCCTGTGCTTACAGTGGTGTTTATGGTGACCTGCGGTAGTAATGTTAAGTTGGAGAAGTAGTATTTTCTCGGTTCATCAAGGGCAGAGTCAAAGCCAAAGTTCCCATGAGGTTATGAGAGACTAATACTTCAGGGAAGCAAGTCACCCAGCTCCTGTGAATAAACACTTGCCTTCATGTTCTGCCATTTCATTGTTTTGATATTTTGAAATCACCTGAAACTGATACTCAGTTTTTTTTTGCCGAGCAAGTGTATTTTAGGCACCAAGTCTGGTAGCCAGGAATTGTAACTTCAACTTCAGCACGTGCTGAGCTCTGCATGCAGTGTTGAACACTATATTTCACGTTTCCCTGTGTTTGCAGGATTAACCTGAATTAAGGCTGGAGCGCAGCTGCAGCGGGCGCTGCCGCAGCTCGAGACGCGGTGGGGCTCCTGGTGCACAGCTATAGCAGGCGTCACAGCTGGGCAGAGCCGAGCCCATCAGGCCAGTCCTGGGAAAAAGCACGGGCAACGTGGGAACTCCCATGCACTGGGAAACCACACGGCTCCAGACGTCGGCCCACAGACACAGGACGTGGGAGATTTGGGGATGTAAGCTGGGAGAAGCATTTTGTGTTGCATATAGACCAGTGAAGTGAATTATTTCAGCTTGCTGCATTTTGAACATCTGTGTTTCTACTGAAGGCTACGGTACTTTAACCAAGTTTTTTCAGCCACTGCTATTTAAAATGTTATTTTTTGATGGAACTTCTCAAACACACAAAAGTTAAGAAAAATTTTACTCTGAGACTTTGACTAATTCTTCCACACTTAAATATATATTATTTCAGATTTGCCTTGTTCTTTGGGGCCCCTCTGCAAGATTTAGTTAGTAGGTAAAGTAGGCATAAGTATTTCTGTTCTCGTTTAACCTCATTTCCTTCGGTGATCAGGAGCAATTTTTAGTGCTCAGGAAGAGATGATTTAATATCTGTGAAGTTATCAAATTTTATCTGAACTAAAAATGAAAAGACTTCTGAAAATTAGTATGAATTATCTACTGACTGCCACTAGATTCTAGAGAAAAAGGAGTTTGTACATTGTATATCTACCTTTTCAATTTAAGGAAAGAGAAGAAAAATATGAAATCACACAAATCAACAAAAGCAGTGAAGTGGAAGCTGGTAAGGATCTCATTTAAAGTAACAGAGCTGGTGGGGTAATATATCAATATTGTCTTCTGTAGTCTTGAGTCTCTTGATACAAATTTTGGTCCTGTTGTCCTTAGCTGTGGTTTCTGCTTAAGAACCATAATACCTCAGACTTACCAAAACCTTTCTGTGTGTGAGTAATGCAAGCTGGGGGTCTGTTCTGGACATGCCATTGTGCCTGGTGCTGTGTTATGTCATCCATCTCCCTCTTCCTTGCTCTCCTCCCTGCCCTGTTTAGCCTCTCCCAAGTGTTTTACTTGCTGGTTTTGTCAGACGCGGACGTATTACAATTTCTCGAGTAAGAAGAAAGTGGTAAGTATCATTTCTGCACAACGTGGCTGTAAAATGTCTAATGCTGTGTGATGGCAAACACTCTGCCCACACAACAGCGTGGTGATTTGAATCAGATTTTACACCATAACTTTTTTTCTTTTTTTTGCATACAGATATTTAATATTGAGTAACACAAGGAGCTAATCTAGAAAGGACAATGTGAGTCAGTCTTGTCTTAGAGACATCCCCTATTGCCAGCTGCAGCCACCAGATCCTGAAGAAGGCTTCCTAAAGCTCAGAAGAGAGAAGGAGGTTGAGCCTTCTCAAAAGTTAGCTTGAAATTCTTCCAGTCTACTTGTAGTGGGTAAAAGTAGAAGTGTGATTTTAAAGTGAAAGATAACACTTTCATATTCTTAGAATAACAGCTGGTTCTTTCAGAAATATTGCAGTGGTGAGACGCACACAAATCCTGAAGCTGCCAACATGGAGATAGAGACTGACAGCCAGGCTTTAGTTTAGAGATGTTGGGTGCTTAAAGTTCAGTGTGCTTAGCCTCCAGTTGTGCATTCTCCCTGCGTGCTGGGATGGCCTGATGTCAGCCTCCGAGGAGGAGAAAAACCATTTTAAAATCCAGGCGCTGGTTTCTTAGCTTCCAGCAGCTGTGAGGCAGTTCCCGTGATACTGCCCCCCTGCCCTTTCCTCTCCTGCTGCTGCCCCAGCTCACCTGGTGGGGCAGGGACAGGACCACCGGGTACCCACAGGTAGATCCCAGCTCGTGGTCCAGCCCGGCTCTACCGCTTTGAGGTTGGGCTGGGAAAACGGTTGCAGCTGAACTGGGAGGACTGGGGAGGGTGGTGTGAGCTGGTGTTTAAGTGATCCTGGGCACAAGTGAAGGGGAGACGTCAGGGCTCGGCTGGCCCTGTGAGCCTTGGGTGCTGCCCTTGGCAGGCAGTTGCAAAAGGGGCTGGAGCCCCACTGGTTTTCCAGTTCCTTGGCTGCTCGGCTTGTCTCCTTTCACTGCGTCAGTCCCCAGGATTCCTGGCTGTGCCCAAAGCACAAAAGCAGTCTATGCATAAGTAGGGAAGCAGTGGAAAAACAATTGACCCGGAAATGCGATTTCCACCTAATCACGCCCCAGTCCTTTGTTCAGAAAAATAGCATGATTCAGACACTTTTCTTCCATGGTCTTTTAGTTTCCCTGTGCAGTCTAGAGTTATTGTAATGTGCACATTAAAGACAAAAGATTAAAGAGCTCTGAAATCTTCCCACATTAAAGGCATGGCATTTATTTTGAAAAAGAAATCTGAAATAAAGCACACCACATGCCTTCGGAGGCCCGTGTTCTGCACCAGCAGTGGCTGCAGCTTGTCCGCTTGATTGGGGTGATGGCTGTGACAGCCGACTACTCGCTGCTGTTGGTGGGTACCCAGGCTTCTGGGACATGACTGTGATCCAGATTTTTTCTTTTGCCGATTTAGTTTACGCCTCCTGGCTTTTGTGCTCAACGGATGCAGTGGGGGAAGCTGTTGGCTAGCTGCAGACTGATGGAGAATGGTTAGCATCGTGATTCATATCAAAGGCTAAGCCCAAAATGTACAGATCTGTTTTCTGTGGTATATAACCCTATTTCCATCCTCTGCGTTTTGTCTTGGTGTACACTTTTTACTGAAGCTGCAGCACCCTCTTCTGCTGTTTTATCTTCACGTTAGGCATCATAAACTTCAATCAAGTTGCCTTCTAATCTTCTCACTGGAAAAATGAATTAAATTCTTGGATTGGGCTGCGTAAGATGTCTTTTCTGCAGTCGTTTGTGGGGAGGGTACACCTGTGCCCTTTGGATCTTGTCACTAGGAGGGGTGTTTTGATCCTCTCTTAGGTGTAGGTGGGTAACCCTGTTCTCATTTGACGCTCTGCTTTTAAATCAAATAGCAAGTAGTATCTGTTCCTCGGGCTGCAGAAATGTTGTGGGAGCTCCCAGCCCATTGTGCCTCGTTCCCAGGTGCTGCCGGGAGCAGGCATGCTCCATCCATCCAACCTCTGCTAGTCACGGTCTGTCTCCTGGCTCCCCCAGAAGCTGTCTCTTACACGGTGTGCTTTGCGACAGCACGTGGGAGCGAGCAGCACCAGAAGGAGCTGATGGCAGTGGTTTGCTTTTCTGCCGGACGGCGTGGATCCGCTGTCTGTGGGGCAGATGTGGGAACACCCACTTTGGGAGAAACTGTACCCCTGTGTGATCAGGCCTCCACTGTCACTTCCCGGCAGGAAGGGTGGTGTGACTGGAGGAGCACCCACCCTTCATCATGAGTTAAAGTGGAAGGGAAAATGAGATATAGTCCAAAGTCATGTTTTTAGCTAGTGTTTTGTAAATGGTTAATTCTCTGGCTTTATCAAAGGCCTGATCTTTACATGAAACCTCCCTTTCAGTCCAGCGAAAGGCCATTGCGGTCTGCATTTAAAAGCAGAAGCCTGTGAATAAGATATGTTGTTCCAGCAGTCCTGAAGCACCGGGAACACAGTGGAAAGGAGAAATGTACCTTTGTGAGTAGCAAACTTTGTGGTGGTAAACTTTATTTGGGTTCTGCAGGGACTGACTCCCCATGGTTAGCTTCCTGGTCTCTGGAGGCAAAGGCTAGAGAAGACGTTCATAAGATGTTCATACCTCCTCAGTGCAGGATCTAATCTGGTGCTTTTGAATGCTGTTAAACTGAGTGATGAATATTTGGCCTCCTTTTACTAAACACTGATTTCTGAGGCATTTTTATGAAGTCTAATGTTAAGGTCCCTGTAGCTCATGTGAATCTTCTCCCTTCCTTAGGGGAGGAAGTAAGAATGAAAATAAGGCTGGCTTGTTCTGAAGTCCTATACCAGCGTTGTTCAAATGAAGAATGATTTGCACTCCTCTACTATGTGTTGAAAATATGTAATACAAGAATTCAAGAGGTTTTCTAGGTATTTTTTTTTCAAGATGTGTTGAGCAGAAACTCCCGGTCTCTCACTGTGGCAGGGACAGCAGCTTCCAGCAGCTTTCTTGTTTGGTGCAGGAACGTCTGTGTCCTAACGGAGCGTCTTCCAGCACCGGGATGGGTTGGTGCACCTGGGATGGGTGGGTTGCCTCATCCCCGCTGGCCTTCTAGCCTAAGTCGTTGTCTGTGGTCCAGACTAATGTTTTCTTGTAGCTGTTGTATCCAAAGGCACAGAGGAGTTATTTTCAATTGATTTTTTGAATTCCTTTGTATTTCCAAATTTGCTGCTTAGTCTCGAGATTTTACTATTGTACTATTTCAGTTTGACTGTCTAAAAGAGCTAAATGAGTAATGTCAATGTTTAAACAGCTGTAGTGAAATCATAAAAAAATGTGATTATTTCCAGAGGAAAACCCGGTTTTGTAGCTGTTACTGAACTGAGTTTGTAGTTTAAGGCAGAGACTTGGCCAATTGTTATACGAAAAAACATGTTGTGTCTTGAATTCCAGACGAATGCTATAGTTTTATGGGGTCAGGAGCAAAATCTGCCATGAAGGCATCTCTTTCGTGGGCACAACGGGAGAAGATGAAGAGTGGGACCAAAGCCCTGGTAGTTATTCACAGTTTGTCTCAAACTGGAGGCAGGCTCTGTTACCCATCCCTTTGAAAACTGGGGATGGTGGTTTGAAGTGGGAAAGGTTCCTTCTTTACTCCTAGTTGAAGAGAATGGCATATAAAAATGCCCAGAGGGACAAATTCTAGAAATTAAATCCAACTAACAAACAATCCCAGTCAGCTGCATTTGCTTAGCAGCTGGTGTGTGCTTGCACTTGCTTGTGTCCATGCAGAGAAAGGCATGAACAGTTCAGGCGGGAATAAAGGTTTCTTTCAGTTGTTTGCCTTAATCGGATGTTGAAAGGCTAGTGTAAGTCTATTTTAATTAATAAAAAACTAGCTCCTGTGGTGCTAAGAAGGGTGTAAATCGCTTAGAAGAAACGGTGGCTGTGTCTGCATGAAAAATACATCATCCTTTGAGCTTATTTGACCTCTCTGTGAGAAACTTTGACACAACTTGTGTCAGGATGTGAACTGAGCAAAAATGAGCTGATGAGTACAGCTGGCTTTCTGCCTCTAAGCAGTGTTAGTCCCTGAACCAACATTAAAATTTGAGGATAGATGATGCCAGATTTAACATACCTCTGATTTTTTTTTTTTCCACGTGAAAGTGTGCGGTTGATATGCCTGTGCAGCTTACCTGTGCTTTTCAAATAGGAAAATAAATGCTTAAAGATTGGAGCTAGCGCTTTTTGTCCTGTCTGTTCATGTGGCTGATGGTGAGTGCCTTTAATGGTGAGCTCCTTAAGCAGTTGGTAGGAGAGTAGTGCTGCATTGGCAGCTCCCACACCCTTCTTCTTGTGTCAGGGGCCACCCTGGCACTTTCTGCAGTCGCAGAGCCTCACCTCTCCCAGGAAATGTGAGCTGAACAACTAGCAGTGCTAACAAGGTTAGATAAACTGATGGGACAACTGGGCTGGCCTGGAAGCAGGGACCGTTTTTATCTTTATTTCACTTAAATGCATCCAGCACTAGAGCTGCATTTCACATCATGCAGCGCTGCTCTTTGTGGGTTACCTGAGTTCATCCTCTTGGCATTTTCCCAGTGCCGCCTGTTCTCCACTTACCTTTCAGCCGAGTGGATGGAGAGACAGCTCAGTGTGAATTTCAGCAATGCTGAAACCTTACACGGTTGTAACAACAGGGTTTCACCTTACAACAAGTGAGCTAGGAAGGTGGCACTAATAACTGGTAGCAGTAGCATTGGAGTTGCAGGAACCCTGACACCTGCTCAGCCAGGTAGTCCGTAAGTGTCCTCAAGGAAAGAGATCTTCATTGCTTAAGGAGAGTCCTAAAATCTTTCTCCTTTCTCAAAGATATTAGAACCGTCTGTTGACCAATGAAAAGCTCAAAATTTTAGCTGGATGCACTTCTCAGTACCTCTCTGCTATGGAAGGTTTAAAGGGGCTGGCAGTTAGAGGTGGTGTTTCATAGCTGTGAGAAGCAGTGTATGGAATGAAGTTAGTTATCAGATCTCTGATTCGATTCTTATTTTATGGATAAAGCCTTGAAACACTTTCAGTTGAGCTGTAAAAAGTCGTATATCTCCAGCATGACATGTTCTTCAAATGGGTTTCAAGTATCCTTTGCTGCACTGGGAGAAATCACATTGGGTGTGTCTCGTAACCCTTCAGTGAAAAAACTGGCTAGCTGTTCTTTGTTTTAGACATGAAGCTGTTTGGAAGTCTCTTGATTTCCATCTTTTTGTACAGTTTTCAGTGACTGGAGTGTTTGGTGTCGATAATTGAGATTGAAGTTGACTGGGGAGGTGGTGGGGAGGCAGTCTGGGTAAAGCACTTTCCTCAGCTCTTTCATCTGTGTGGTTTCTCTGAAAACCTGTTCCTCTGAGAAGCTGAACATGACCGAAAATACCACAAATCTTGGGTATAATAGTGTTTCGATAGCCCAATAGAGCTGTGGTGAGTGCTGCCTTGTTTGTATTTCCTATTCCTTGTTTGTATTTGCTTTGCTTTTTAGTTGTTATTCCAGCCATGTGGTGAAAAAGAGCTCTTCTTAGGCTGTCTTAGGCCCTGGCTTCAGGGCCTGTTTCCTGACATTCGTAAGGGACTAAGAGTTTGTTTACTGCTTTTTGGGAAGTAGCAATGCAGAGCTGCTGCTCAGAGGTGCTGAGCTGCTCGGAGGAGCCCTTCTGGCACGCAAGCACCAGGCTCTGCCTGCAAAAGGTGGCGGAGGAGCACCTTATGACCTGAGCAAGCCCCGAAGTGTCTAGCTGCCACTAGGCAGAGCCACGTAGCAAATGTGGAAGATTAGAGGTTTGCTCCCAGCTTTTATAACTGAGGGACATTTTCCTCTCTTTCCCATGTAGCATGTTTACTGGTTTAAGGTGTTCCAAGTCTCATTTTTCCTTCCACCAGTCTTTACTACTTGCAGTCCTGCAGCAGTGAAGCTCTGCCTCACCAGCCCAGTGCTTGCCAGCAGAGGTGGGTTTGTGCAAGGGTGCAGGATCTGAGGTGCCTTTCGTGCTCCTGACTTTGGTACCGGAGCCATAAAATCTCAGAGCAGAGTCATACTTACAGAGCCCTGAGCAGGTATCTGACCACATGGCTATGCCAGCTTTGAAAACACCGGTTCAAATGGTGGCTTGTTTGAATGAGTTTAAAGTATAGTGTTTGTTTAATAACAGCAACAACAACAAAGCATTTTCTCCCCGTACCGAGCAGGTGAGTGTTGTTTCTTGGGGGGGAAAGCATCCTGCTCACGCAGCCCTGTCTGCAGGTGAGGGCTGCAAGAACAGAGCAGGTTGGCAGTGCCCACCCCACCGTACCAGCTGTCCTTTCACTCCTTTCATAAACTTGTGAATTCTTTCTGATTTTTGTTAGGCTTTTAAGTAGTGTAAGTGCTATATAACTGCTCCTTATGTGTCATGTGGGATGATTCTTACCTGTAAAACTGTCTGCAGCTGTCAATATGTAGGGATTTGTTTGCACTTAGCGATAAACCCATTTCAAGTCCCAATTCTCATGAACTGTGTGTGTTTAGCTTGTTTGACATTCATGGAATTACCAGCTGGGGTGATAGGGCATATAGGGAATATGATTTGTAAAACAACTCCAGTTTATACTAATGTAAAAACTTGACCCTTAGTTAAAAATTGCTAGCAGTTTTGTCTGAGGATTAATTATAACTTTATTTAAAGCAACACTTATGTAGAATGAGAAATATCAAAACCTTTTAAAAATATTTATTTTTTCAGTAGATGTTTGCCACAAATAGTGGAATTTCACCTAGTTTATAGCGCATATTCTAATTGTTCTAAGTGAAAGAGCTTTTTTTGTGGACATGGGGCTGTTAGGTTGGGAAAATATTAAAGGAGATGTAGATGCACTATTCACAGTATGGCCATTTACAATTTGGTGTGCTTGAATATAGCCCGTTGCAGTGTGGGAAGCTGACTCCAGTTGACACTGCATTGAGCTTTCTGAACATTTTTAGTACTTTATGGTAAGGCCAAAATATTATTGTTGTGTTCTTTCTGGATTAGTGGCGTTACTGGAAAATGCCACCATGCAGTGTTGGGAAATTGGAATGTCTTTTGAAAAAAGCAAGATTGAATTAATGCAGTCTCCTAGTATAGGAACTTTAAATATTGTATCAGAACCTTTCTTGCCTAACTTGACCGAAACAGTTTAATGTATAATATATGCGTTTATAAGTTTGTAGTGCCCATTGCTGTACAATGCTGTATAACTTGAATTTAGTTTGCTTAAAGAAAGACTTTTGTGGTGTGTCAGCACCCTCTTGTGGGTAGCGTAATAGCAGGGAATTTTGTCTTTCAAAGTGCAAATACCAAAATTCCTTACCGTGGTGGATATATATTGTCCCAGGTAGGTGTGGTGTCCCCCACTCTGAGCAGCTACTGGACTGCAAGTGTTTGCGCAAAACATCGCCACTTGACTGAAGTACCTTGTTTCTTTGGGATTGCTTCTATGATTTGCAGAACATCAAGATCATTTGAGAGTAATGCATCTTCACGTTGATAAATTCACATAAATATTTTTTATAACTAGGAGTTTATCTGTAATAGCAAAATTGTTCGAGCAGGAATGCGGTTTGTGTGTGTGTATGTGGAAATAAAAGAAAATTTATTGTAGAGATAGTCCTTCCTGTTATCCTGTGTCTTTCTTACCCTACGTTCTCCTTTTGTTTCCCTTCCCAGTGCTGCTAGCTGAGGGATTTTCCAGTTTTCCAGGGACTTTAGGAGAATGCAAAATGATGTATCAAGAAACTGTTGCTTGAAAAGGGGGTCTAATGTGAGGTGGTGTTTTTATGGGTTAAAATCAACCACTACAAACAAGATTTAAGATTTAAGTTAAAAAAAAAAAAAATCTAACAAGAAAACAACTTTAGATTTGCTTGCAGGATATGTTGGTTGTGGTAACACAGAGTTGATTTTAGGTTTAAGCATTATTGGCCAATTTTTTGCTGAGCTTTTCTGCAAGAAGGTGTAGAGATTGCAGATTGGATTCTGCTAAACAGCTGCTTGTACCTCTGGGGTGTTTTTCTTGGCCCAAATCCTAAGTATCTTCAGTCTTTTTTTTTTTTTCCCCCAACCAGGAATATCCAGAATAGTGTTTCTCCACCTCCCTTTGCTGGAGTTTTGAGGGAGTTTGCTCTGTGGCTGATGTACTGTTTATTACTGTTAATGTGCAGCATGTACTGTTTATTCTCACGAATCAGAAATGCGTCCCTTTTAAGGTCAAGAGTTACCATCTGTGAAAGATAAAAATACTGTATGTGTTTTCTCTTTTTGCAGGTTGAAGAATCAGCATGTGTCTGTAATAGTTAAAAAGGTAAGCAGACCATATTTATAAACATACAGTGAGATTCTTTATATTCTGACTAATGTATACATATCGTAATTCGGAGGAGATAATTCATCTTAGTGTATTGACACTTGTTCAAAACTTAAAAATGTTATGTTTGTACACTAAACCATTTCAGGAATATTGGGTCAGAACAATTTGAAAATAGAGGAAAATATTGCTAAGAAATATCTAACTATATCGAGTTGATGTTCATGTTACAAAAAAAGTACTTACCCATTTGACCACAAATTTGTATCCAATCTGTATTAATAAAATAAATATGAAAAGCTGACATGTAGGACTTGGGAGTTGTTTGAGTATTTGAGCTGATCTTGATAACTGATTATAATGGGAAAGGAGGAAATAAGTCCAGTTTGTAAGCCTCTCTCCTGAAGCCAAGTATCGTCCTGCTTGCTTGACTTTTTTTAATAGCGTCAACATCTGTGGGACTTCCTAAACCTGCTTTAAAACTATTTTAGATTTCTCTTCCAATTAACTATTGGGTTAATTGGGTAGCTGCAACTATAACCTTTTAAATTATGACCAAAATATGGATGCTACTTAATCAGAGGTCTGGGCTGCTCGGTTTTATTCTGTGAATGGCTACCACTTTTTCCTTGGAAGTACTTCCTAAATGCATTTCTGACAGTCATAGGTATTTAAGGAATCTTTCAGAAATAATGTGTGTTAAAAATGAGATGTTTAGCCCTTGAAGAAAGCCTATAAGAGGGATAGCTGATGGTAGCTAAAACAAAACTTCTTAATAAATAGCTTACGGTAAAATAAATCTGTGAACACCGTAAGTTATTTCTATTTTTGAGCTGGGCTCCAGGCTTTCTTGGTCAATGGAGTATAGGTATAAAATCAATTATTTATATAGTGTAACAGTAGATGGTGCTGTTGGAGCAGATTTAATCACCTGAGGAACTGAACTTCAAGCTCTGAGGCATAAGGTATCAGAGCTGCTTGGATTTTCTGGTGTGCGACCAGGAGCTTTGTGTTGGACGATTTGCTGTGCAGAGCAAATGCTCAGGCTGTAATTAGCCTATAGCAAATTCTAGCAGTTACTGCTAGTTTATATTTATTCTTGCTGTAGTACCGAACTGAAAGAAGTCTGATGGTTGAAAAATACATGAATTGCATGTAGGGAAAAGTCACTAAGTGCTTACAAAATACAGTGTGCAGACATTTCTTCAGAATATAAGCTGGTAATAGTGGCCAAACCTATAAGTAAATGAGACTTGCAAGGATTTTTTTTGCTGGTGCATGGAGACTTTTCAGGTAACGTATTAAAAAAACCTGTAAGGACTTTCTTATGTGTTCTGTAATCAGACTCTCTTTTTGTCCTCTTTCTCCTTTCCCCAGCAGCTTTGTAACTTATCTGATCTGAAGCAAATCTGATGGATACATGTTTATATATGATAGATTGTTCCCATAAGTTTTGTGAAGAGTGCTGGCTGAAGGAGATATTTGATAAGAGCTGCAGTATGGCCTTGAGTCTCTTGGTACTAAAGAATCTAGATAGGAAGGGACGATAAATGTCACAGCTACAGGATCTCTGGGTTGAACTCGCAAATACTTAGCCACAGAAAACAGTCTATCACAAGCCTTAAATCCAGAGAAACCTAGGCTGGCTTTGTTTTTGTCATCTAGATTGTAGAGGCTTTAAAAAGCCTCAAGGACTCTCAGTTGATCCTTTCAGGTAACCGGTTGCTGACCTGTAACTGCCTATTTTAAAGAATTCCCTGGTATCAGAAATCGTAGAGTCTCAACTAAAAAGTCTGTGGTGGTTTCCACTGATTGTACGCCAGCCATCCTTTGTTAAAAGTTATACCTTTCTATAAATGCAAGTAGCATCCATGAACAGTAGATAGGGTAAATCGGATACTTACATCTCTTTCTGTCCTTTCTTTCTGTTGGATGCTTCTGTAGTTGATACACTCTTGCTCTTACTGCTGCTTTGCTTGTTAATCCGGTTGTGTTCTGGGTAGACACTCAAACCGTACTGCATCCAGTGCTGCAGCTGGCTGGCAGCTGGTCACAGTGTTCCCCAGGGCTCAATTCCAGGGCTGGTTCTGTTCCACATTTTTGTCAATGGTCTGGATGCAGGAATGGAACGCATCCTTAGCAAGTTTGCAGACAATACTAAACTGGGAGGTGCTGTTGACTATCTGGAGAGATTTAAGCCTTGCAGAGGGATCTAGACAGATTGGAGCTTTGAGCAATCAGCAACGGCATGAAGTTCAGCAAAGGAGAATGCCGGGGTCTGCACCTGGGACGGAGCAATGCCGGAGACAGGTACACAGTGGGAGACGAGTGGCTGGAGAGCAGCTCTGCAGGAAGGGACCTGGGGGTGCTGGTCGACAGCAGGTGCAACACGAGCCAGCAGTGATGATCTTTGTAGGTCCCTTCCAACTGAACTGTCCTATCCTATCCTGTTCTATCCTATCCTATCCTGAAGCACCCTGTTACACACTCTTAGACAGTGCAATACATATATCTTTTTCACCTGTGGTGAGAAAAAGGTGGTAAAAGTTTCATGGTAAAGAGCTCAGTGGTTTCATGGGCTGCATTTTTTCTTTTTGTAACATAAGCTGTTTGTACAAAGGAGCAAAATGAATTCCCATTCTCCTGAGGAGTGTTTTTTCCCCTTCTCTCCCTGTGTGTATCAATGGTGCTTTTCCCTCCCGGCCACGTAGATCTAGATATTTCACCTTCCTTGTCCTTTCCCTATCATGCACAGTTTAATGTGAACTGAAATGTCAAACTTGGCCTGAAACTGTTAATTAGTGAGGTACAGAACAGCTACCTTCAAACTTAAATGATGTGTGGTCAGATGGAAGGCGCTTTTCCAAAGCGCAGGCAGTGCCTGTGCTGACACTGAAGCAGCTGGCTTCACGTGGGTTTCCTTGATGTCCACCGTAAGCTTGGCATGACCATGCAGACCCACTGGGATACAGCATTCCAGGCCCTGATGCCAGACTGTCGCCACTTTTAAATGAGGCTATTCCCGTTTTTTACGAAGGGGGAAATGTTGCTATATTAATCCAGAGCATGCCTCTGGTCTGTGAGCCCAAGTGGGTGGTGTTTAGTAAAGAAAGGAGCCGGGGGCACTGGAACCAGCAGGCACCTGACCTTATACCTCCTGTAAAGGAAGATCATGCCTTATGGTCCCAGGGAGGCTGGTTTGGGAAATTGGTCTTAAATGGTTATGAGACTCAGTCGCCCTGAGCTTCTTGACTAGTGAACATGTAATAGCAAGCCCATGGTGGAGTTGGTGGCTTCCACCACACCACTGTGGTTCCACCACAGTAAGTTCTTCTTTTTAAATTGTGCAAACTGAGCATGAATGGTCCTTGCAGTATTTCTTGATCCTCAGTGGAATAGTGTCCGTTAACATGGATGCTGAAGTAGAACTTCGACTCCTCTGAAGTGAGTGGGAGTTTGGAGCCCTTAGCACTTAGGCTTCCTGCAGAAATCATATCAGTCAGCCTCAGAAGCTTTCCATCGCAAACTGGCGATAGAAAAGCTGCTACCTGAGACCTAGAGAACGCAGAGGGAGCGGAAGGTGGAGAGGTAGACCTTCTTGTTAGCAGGTCAGCTCAAACTCAGTGGTGAGCTGGAGTACGTTGGTTTCTTTCAGTGAAGTACCCCTAATTTAAGATGCCAGAGGTGATGTATTTTCCAAAAATGCAAGTCTGGCTAGTTGTCAAAACATAATATGATGGTCCTTATCAGTCAGCTACCAGAGTTTATCCAGATTTGATCATTTGCTGTCTTCCTAAGAGCCAAAGCTTGGTGCACTGAAAAATGGAGGTCTGTGAGAGCAGGTGGGAGTTGTCGAAGAAGTCACCTCACACTAGTAACACATTTCTGTTCGAGATATGTTATTCACAGATATATTTTGTGTGTTTCTAGGCAATGTATGAAATATATAACTAAAAACATGAGAAACAATTAAAAAGGATGCTGAAGGCATCTTTGTTTTATGCAGATAGGGTGCATAAACTTCTCCTTTCTTATGTCTCTTCTTGTTTCTGAGAAAAATGTATAAAGCTGGAGCCAAGCCACAGAGTTGCCCTCCTTTTTTTAGTAGCAAAATAAGCAAAAATAAATTTGCCTTTCTACACCCAGTAGCGATGAACGAAGACCCGTGGGGTTGTCTTTGCTACTGTCATCTGAAGACAACGGTCTGTCCTTACCCCTCTTGCTGTCAAGCTGTGCTGAAGGGTTAATCGTTACACGTGCCTCTTGCGTCTGGCAGGAGCAAGCTGCAGTGCTCTGCTTGAGGAAGGGACCGGCATAGGTGCAGTCTGTGTGTAGGCAGCAGGGAAGGCAGGGGTAGCCCTCCTTGTGGCTCTTGCTCGCTGAAATAAGTCGCTGTATATTTAGGAGAGAGGGAGAGGGACCAAGCAGGCTGTGACCTGGTCTGGCTGGGGACTGTGGGTCCGTACGTGGCATCGCTTTTACCCGCAGCTCTCAGTATGGGAACTTCCTTCAGCACGGTCAGGCGTCGCTGTAAGAGGAGGCATAAGAAGCGTTCGGAGCGGAAAGGTAGGGTTTTAATTGCTGTTCTGTCAAAACCACGTACTGGGGGGTGGCTTATAAATGAGAACATGCAGAGGTTTTTCGGTGAGGTTCGAACCTTCATTACTGAGTGCAACTTCAATGTTTTCTGCTTGGATTTACAGAATAAAAGAAATATTTTGAACAGAATCCTTTGGGATCTTTCAGTCTTTTATTTCATTTAGCTTTCAAAGCTTGAAAGTAAAGTACTTTTTAAAAAATATGAAACTTCTCTAACGCTGCAGCTTTCTGCCTTTTACTGTCTTCTAATAATATTTTTGTTTCATCTGTTGGGATTTTTTTTTTTTTTGCACGGCATTTAACAATTATATATGCCACTCTCTGCTAACATATATCATCAGCTAGCCATTAAACTTTCCTTTCAAGGTGTCTGTAGTTTTTCTTCAATGATGAGGATAAATCAAGAAAGTTGTTAAAAGGGTCTTTCACAACGTTTTTTCATATAGTGAAAATACAGACTATTCAAACAATAGAAACGTAAGTTTTATCTCTGTACTCATGCAGTATGTACTTGCTATATCCAACATCAAAATCTTTCAAGGACCCACTCAGGGGAAAAAAAAAAAAGCAAATACTGCTGAGTTCACTGTGTGGACTAGTATATTTTGAAGTACCGCTGGTGTTCTTTGTATGTGTGGAAATTCTCTATGGGAAATAGAGACTTCAAAATATGAAAGAGTTAAGTATAAATATATTGTATTTTTCTATGACTCCACTTAAATTAGCATACAGTGTACATTTAGATGACATTTTTGTTTGACATGACTAACATATAATGCATTTAGAAAAGGAAAGTTTTATGAAGTACTGCTTATATTCTAAATATTGCAGCATGTACAACTGGGCAGAATCACTTGGCTCAGCGATTGTACTTAGTAAACAGCTGGACTTTGATTTTTTTGCATTCCATGTTAAAAACAAAAATCCCCTTTACTACACCAGCATAGTACAGTGGAAACCTGAGTTTATTTTAGCAGTATACCTGAGCAAAAACAGTTCTTGCAAACAAGGGTCAGACTTTCTCAACAGTCAATTCCGCAAATAACTTGCCATATATGCATGGGCTACCTGGATCAAAATCAGTTAACTAATGTTTATGTCAATTATTCCTTATTTTTTCAAAGCTCTGTAAATCTCTGAGCAACAATTAACCTTTTTCCTTTTTTCTTATCTTTTGTTACAAAGTTAACATTTTCCTAGTATTCCCCAAACTGTTACTCTGGTTGTGTCATTTACTCCAGAGCAGGTTGTTAGGAATAAAGCTGAGTTCAGTTATACCTGCTGTTCAATGCAAATGCAAAGTTACAGTGGACTCCTTTGCAGAATTTGCAATTGCTCAGATGTCGCTGAAGATTATCGAAGGTTGATTATGAACCAATACAGAGACTTTGTGTCTGTGGAACCTGATAGGTTTTTGAATGTCTGTTGCTAAATGGGTTATTGACAGGCAATGAATGAGTTTATTGTTGCAGTTTTACTGCGTTACAAAATCTGCTCTAATAAAAGTTGGAAGTATTAGACTGAGTCCAGTCTAATAGCCCTCCTCCTCCTCAGGACGGCTTACCCCAGTACGGCAGCAAGGCATTTTCCAGGTCTCGATCAGCTCTGGTAGCTTGCTGGTCATGTCTGTAGTAATTCAAACATGAGTTGTCCAAGTCTTCTGTCCCTGGGCATGATGTGGTGCTGCAGGAGTAACTCAAGCCTGTTTGATGTGCTAAATAAGGTGGCAATTATTTACAAGTCCTGTTGATTACAGTCAACTAACTTCCTCTTGTTACACAAGAGTTATGCTGATGCCCTATAATGCAAATGCAGCAATACCCTAAAATGTTTCCTTAGTAGCTCTAGTGCTTCAGTGAGAACATCAATTACTTTTTTTTTTTTTTTTCTGGGAGCTGTCTCCTCATACTTTTAGGTTTGGTGACTACTACTGAAGTGAAGTAATGGAAATAGTTCAGCCAGGCCTGAAGCTTCCAAGCAAAGCACCAAGAGTCTTGTGTTTGGAGTGAACAACTGTACAAAAGCTTGCCTTAATAAGTGTCTAAGCTATAAGCACAATCTAAATAATAGCACAGACCAAGAAGGCTGCTGTGCCAGCTGTTTGTGCTGCAGACTTAGCTCATTTTTGCCTCTCTCTGAGTTCAGGCAGCAGTAAGTGTGAGTTCTGAAAAATAATTGTGGTGTCTTAGGACCATGGTGACATGCCATATAGGCTTTGGAAGGTGAGTGCAGTTGGGCATCACACTTTGGATGGTGATAAATGAAAAGGAGAGCTAATCTATTCCTGTTTTTCTTCTAATTCAGACTTGGACCTGCTAATTGAATCTCTTCTTAGGAGAGGTGCTCCAGCTCTCTGATCATCCTCATGGCCCTCCTCTGGACTTGTTCTAATACATCCATGTCCTTCTTGTGCTGGGGGCTCCAGAGCTGAACGCAGTACTCCAGCTGGGGTCTCACCAGCGCAGAGTAGAGAGGGACAATTGCCTCCGTCACCCTGCTGGCCACGTTTCTTTTGATGCAGCCCAGCATACGGTTGGCTTTCTGGGCTGCAAGTGCACATTGCTGGCTCATGTTGAGCTTTTCATCAACCAACACCCCCAGGTCATCCTCCAGCATAACTGGATTTTAAATATACGTTAATTGTATCCGAGCTGCATATCGGCACGGAATCAGTGTTCTGCTGTTACTGCAGAGAAATGTATTTCCTGTTAATTACTATACGTAACTGTATATAATACCATACATAATATATGTAATAGATAATCTGTTAATATTAGTATGCCAGGAGTTATAGCCTTATTAATATACATAATTAAGATTGGAATTGGGTTTTCTCTATGGCATTTAGAAAGCAAGTTTAGGAATTGTTTTTTTTTTTTTAGAGCAAATGGAAGCAGCCTGTTTAGCAAAAGTTCTGCAAGAATTTCTAATCTCTTTAGGGGAAAAGTGCACAATGAACATTATAGGGAGCCTGACCAGTGACAGAGCTCCTGTTGAATGCATTCTGATTAAGTTCAGATTATGTGTTAGGAAAATGTCAGATTTTCTGAAGTGGTGTCTGCATTCTGAGGTCTTCTGCTTCACAGCTGAAGCTGGGAAAATCACATAGCTCGGTGTCTCCAGGTCTACATTTGCATTGCATGCCAACAAAAAGCAAAGTAAGTCTCTGGCTGTCCTGTCCTCCTCTCCTCCCGCTGTGCCCTCAGGCATGCACATGGTATTTGAAAGTGTCTGTCTCCAAGCTGTGGGTATTTTCTTTTACTTTCTCTGGAAAGTAGTTCTTTTCCCTTCCTGATTCTGTTGCTCATCCCTTGTTCCTCAGTAAGTATTTCTGTTGTTCATTGCTTAATTGCTGGCATCTGTGTAGTCAGCATTGATCCAAGCATCACTGATCCTGTCCGTAGTGGTGCCTTGGGCTATGTCATAATGCAAGGAAGGAAATATTTAATACAATATTTAATACACACATTTGCAATTTCTTGTTTAGCATAACTTACTAGCATAGCAGCACAATCATTTACAGTGAAAAGGCTGATAATTCTTTCAGGAGTAAGTGCTGGAGAGGTCTCTGCTGCCCCATTTAGCACAGTGGGGTGTTTTTCAGTATATGGATGTAATCCAGGCTGCTTAAGTCCACACGAAAGAAAACTCTGAACGGTTCCCACTTAAATGGTCGAAACGCTTTTCTGAGTCCTAAACTTTATCTAAATGAAGGATGATTGAAATAATTTGTTTATTTTTACTCTCCCTAGTAAAAAACACCAGTTTAAGACAGCTTCAGTTCTTGGTTTGCTTGTTGCCTCATTATTGCACTGGGACAGATTTTATCTGGAATTGGGAACCTGCCAGCCAGCCCAAAATGAAGTTGCCAGGATTGGAGGAGCCCCAAGCTGGGGTGGAACAGGATCAGCAGCAGCTATGCATCCCCTGTGGGCTATCGTGAGTGTTTACACTCAGACCTGCTGGAGTAGCTGACCTAAAGTATTTCAGTGGTCCTCTGAATGCTAAAGCTATTTGTGTTGTGTCTGGAGCTGTCTCATGTTGAGTCCAACAAGATAGGGGCATCTGAGGGGAAAAGTCTGTAAACATAAATGGTACGCTAAACGCGGGAGTGCAAGCTCAGCAATGAGACGTGGGCTGGCATACTGACTCCAGTGCAATGGTTTCTTGGACCTCTGGACATTGCAGCAGAAGAGAGCTTTGGGGTAGGGTTTGAGAGGATAATATTGCAGCTTCCTGGGTGCTTACAGGGAACTCGCTCCAGCTGGAGGAGGGAGTGGGGTCATGCTCCCACTAAAGCCTGGTGGGACAGTCGAGGCTGATGTATTTGTAGTGTGAAGTCCAAATGGGTGTTACAGCAGCACCTGGAAGGTCGTGATAGAGCTGGGCAGGGCGTGAAGAGCCTCACAGGGACAACTGGGTGGAGGAAGGAGAACAAACAGATGTGTAGAGGATGAGTGTACACGTGAGCATGCATCTGTATCTGTACCTAGGCTTGAGCAATGGTCTTAAAAGCTCTTTACATATGTACATGTTATATGGAAAACAGGATTTGTTATGGACCAGTGGAGAGGATTTAGTAAACAAGATGAAGGATCACAGGGGCATGGAAGAGAGATTGTCAGTCTGAAACCCACAGTTTACCTAAAGCTATGATGCATGCAAGGTGGAGTTTACATAGCCATTTTGTACATACTGTCTTTGAACTGAAAAAAAAAAAATAGTAGAGGAAATTCTGTAATTTGTTTTAGGTGCTCCTTGGAGTCTTGGGAGAAACAGTATGTGTAAACCTAGTATTTTAACTCTGTGCCCCTTGAAATTTTGTACTGCCAGTGACAGAATTAGTGGGGAATTTTACTGCTTGTCTTATGTGTCATACTCTTTTGTGTGGTAATCACCTGCTTTAGTTTGTGTTTTCTGCTTCATTTTGCACAGAAACGTGTTTTTACTTCTTTTGTTACTGTCTCTTATCCCTGTTTGTGCAGAATCCTCTTAGTTGCTCAGATCAGTGTCTTCTCCAGACAGGGTTGGGGAGTGAAAAGGAACATGTTGCATGACTGAAGATGCTCTTTCAGGTCACAAAATGGGGTGGTCATAAACATTTTACGGTGATGGTAGGAAATTAGGATAATTGCAGGCTTTAAAGAAGCGTGCATATGGGTTTTATTTTTGAAACAGCATGTGAAATAGTGACAAATAAACTTATTTTTCTTTCTCATTCTACTGTTAGAGGCATAGCATTAGTTAATGTAATGAAAAAAAAACTTGGTAATGACATATTAAGCACTTATGTTATTATTGCTTACAGCCCATACATTAAGAACAACAATGATGCAGAGTTCTGCATTTTGTTAACTAGCTAAAGCTGACTACATTTTTAATGTAGAGTGGAATTAAAGCTAAATTTTCCTACAAGAGGAAGGAAAAGAGCTGGAACAAATTCATTGTTGTAAAACAGGCATTAGGCTGTATTAAAGTACACGTTGTTTTTATTGCAGCAACCATAATCAATTGACCATATTGACTTACGTGGTTCCCTCTCAGTAGCTTTTGAATCTATTGTCTGATTTTCACTAGTAAAAAAAAAAAAAGCCTCAAAGCTTTGAAGTTCTTAAATATTTGAAGTTGGCAGCTGGATGAGAGACAGAGATGTGTGTTCCTGCTCAGGGAAAGGGTATAGTAAGAGCAAAGCATAATATCATAGAGCAAATACTTTAGTGCTATAAACCAGGTATTGAACAACGTATCAACAGAAAATCCCTGGAGCTGCAGCGAGTCTGGATGTTTAAGGAGTGGGAAAAGATGCTCGGGGAGTCCCGCTGAAGGAAGAGCTGCCGTTGAAGCTGATGTGGCATGAGGTGGTCCTGCCAGGGGGCAGGAGCTGAGGGCAGCTGGGTTTCGTAAGTCTAGCTGCTCAGAGCTGCGATTTTGATCCGTGTCATATTCTAGCACGCTTTGCTGGAGTCTGAGTGTACTTGAGCCACCTCAGTTCTACTGGTGACCATTGCTCGTGCCCAGTTACCAACTGTACCAGCCCATACTCTAGCATGAAACAAAGCAGTGGCTTTTACGCTGCATGCCTTCCAGTGCTTCCACATTCTTGAAGGCACAAATGAGCTCTGCTTCCCACCCCATTCTCCCTGTCCCTTCCAGCTGCAACCTCTGTCCTTGGTTTCACAGTGCATTATCTTTACTGGCAATATCATCTTAAGACACCACTATGCCTCTCTTCTTACTTCCCAGCCACAACACCCAGGTATTTTCATTGGCACCGCCAGCTATGTCCCTGTGGTGGGAATCAGATCCCTCATTCTGACTGGACGTGAACAATTCTTGGTTGGCTGCACGGCGTGACTGTGCAGTAGCTGTCAGCAGAGATGAAGAGGTGACATGTCCCAGTGAGGGAGTGGTGAGACTAGTGTCCTAATCCCCAGTGAAGACAGCATATGTGACTACAGCCTCAGGCTGAATCGGTGTCGCTTGTTCTGCTGCATCCTGAGTATCCTGAACACTCTTCCAAAAGTATCTGTATAATTGCTAATTTTTAGGAAGATACGTACTGTGTAAGTAAAACATGCATGGATAATTGGAACTGATACTGTCTGTGGTAAACGTAAGCAGAGTAAAAGACTCTCTGATTTCTCTGATGAGAAATAATGGATACATTGAAAGTACCAAAAGAATGTTGAAGTAGGATCAATGATGTACTGCAAAGTAGGAGTTGATTCTCAGTTTAGTCTGATTGTCAGCAAAAGGAATCAAACTTTATAGATGTTACATGTGACTAGGTTACCAGAAAACTATTTTGCATTTGTACTGGATCTTACTGTCTTCAAGTAGCTTACAGACATTTAATTGTGGTAAAGAATTGGCAGAAAATGAATGCGTTATAAAGAACAGCGATGCAATTCAGGACATAGAAAGCACAGTCTTTTGTTGCTAATGCTTTAGAAAAGCTAAGAGGCAAACACACAGATTGGCAAGTACAAGCCAAATTAGTTTTCCACAGTTTGATCCACTCCAGCATAAGAATGCAAAGCACATTAATGTCCTACTATTTTTTCCTCACTGTAATAATGGATCTTATATTAAATGTATGTCCCTGCATATTTCGTGCATGGTTTTGGATTCCGTGCTCCCTGTTGGAGCACTCATGGAATTATGAGATTGGAAGAATTACCTAGAAAGCAACTGTTATGTACTTGATTAGTTAAAAAAAAAAAATAGAAAAAAAGCAGCCCCCCCAAACCAACCAGCCCCTAATTAGTGCTTCTGATTTGGGTAAAAGTGTTGCTCTCTTTCAAGCAAAATGCTGAATAGATTACATGTTTTGTGTGTCAGATGCTTACATTCACCTTTAGATTTGTCTCTCTTGAGGACATGAGCAAAAATACCTATGGTTAATAAAATCTTTTTCCCCACAGCCAGATAACCTATATGTAATGCAATCTGAGTGTTTCAGTTAATAATAAGAAAATGGGCACAATCTGCATGCAGGAGAGAGGATTACATTACCCACTCTGTCCTTCACCCAATGTGGTGCTATATCTTTTAGTTGTTGAGTATTATCTCAGTTGAAGGAGGAATCTTGGCTCCAGGTTTAGCCAGAATAAACCAAACAAACGTTCATCAGTATGATGCTGGGTAAACAACTGCACCTTCAGTGTCTTGACTGCTTGAATTGTCTGTGTGCTAACCTACAGAGTGGATTTGACATTATTTTTACCTTGAGAAACATTGCTGGCTCCCTGCAGGAAGAGCATTGCTTCATTTAACTATTACAACAGTTGCCATCAAACACAAATTTCTGACTCTTTTCTTTAAAGAAAACAACTACTGGTAGTGAGATAAAATACTTTATATACTCTTTCGGATTAAAAAAAAAAATACTATAGTTCACCATCCAAAAAACCAAATTCATGCCAACATTGCAGAATTTGCAGTTCTACAGAGTGCACCTCAGCTTACCGAAATAGGCACATTGGGGAAACACTGTACAAAGACTGAACTGCCCACAGTTGCGTGAGCAAGAAACCACGGACAGGCCAAAGCAAAGCTAGTGCCCAGGCTGCTGCTTTTAAAGGAAATCTGACACTTTACCTTGTATGTTGGTACATTAAAGCTTAAATATCCCACTCTCTGTTTTGCAGACAGAAGCAATCTCCGCCAGCCAAGAAACCAGCAAAAATATTTCACAATGGATGTAGATGACGAAGAAAACATGAGTAAGATGTGCTTATTTACACAATAATAAACTATGTAATCATTTCTAAGGTGACTTTTTCTCACAAGCCACAGGGGTGACTGAAGGAACTTCGAAGCACAAATTTTTGTATGTTTTTAAATACAGTATAGAAGAGTGAATAAGAGCTCTTGAACTAAAAGTTTTCTTAAATACACATGATTATGTGCTAGTCTAGTTGTACCTTATGTCTCTCATTTTTCTTCCAACAACTGCTTAGCCATACAAAGTATTATCCTGTTTTGAACCAGCATTGAAGTAATGAAGATGGATTTCTCACACTGGTAAACGTTTTGGTATACTGCATTGACACTCTCCGTATGGAATCTGCGCATCCCACTGTGCTGGCATGGTTAGCATGTAAGACCCATCCTGAGGTGTGGGTGCACTGTGTCTCAGCTGCTTTTCTGCAAATTACTAAATTACTCTCCTCACAGAAAGGCTGGCAGTAGGATTACAGTTCACCCAAGGTAGGTTGGGTCAGCATGAGAGCAGGTTTGTACGGGACTCTTAAGGACAAGCACCTTCTGTCCAGTTTTAGTTGTGTGGTTTGATGGAAATAAAGATCATTATTACCTGAGAAAGTGGGTTGAATGGTGATTGGAGATGTTGAAGGCCAAGTCTGCATGATGCCTCAAGTGAATGTGTGTTTAAGAGATGACAATTCCTGTAGCCAGCAGTGCACAAACCGTCTTAATGGTGGCTAATGTCATGTTGGGCTCTGTGAGCTTTTTCACCTTGAATAATCAGATATTGTGTGAGATTTGATTGCCTGCCAGTGATGTTTGGTGTAGTGGAAGATACCTTGGCATCCTCTATCAGCGTGCTTATGCTGAGATCCAGGAGGCAGGAACAGGGTACTTACTGGAAGAGGTAAAACCTGGAATAAGAAGAATACTGAAGATGAGGGTTAGGGACCAGTCAGAAGAGAGAGGAGGAATGAAGTCTGTAAAATAAATGAGGGAAATCAGAAATGGAGGAATGAAAAGCAAAAGGAAGAGCTAGAAGAACGCCCTGCAGGTCTTGCATGGCTGATTATTCTCTTCAGAGGCTGGTTGCTCCAACCCTGAGCTACTGAGTTATTGAAGTGTTGAAGCACAAAAACAGTGATCATCTTGATGAATACACTGGTGAAGTGCTATGAAATTGCTTACTCTGTGGTGTAATGTAGATCTGATAACCTGTGGAGAAAAGTATTCTCATTAAAACATTAAAAAAGTATTTTAAAGATTTTCAGCCTTTCAGCTACGTTTTTTTGTGTGTGTGTGAATGATAGAAGTGTTCTGTTGCTGCTATGCTTATTCGCTGTGCCTGACTGTAAATTATTGTGTATGACATAATAATAACAAATGTGCTTATTTCCCCTAAGCGACAATGTCTAAATGGCACATCTCTGGTGAAGCTGAAAAAGCCCAGCAGCACAGGAGGCTTTGGCACACAAGAGTTGTAGTTCAGTTTGAAGGAGTTACAACATGTTTTTGGTGGGAGATAAAGATGTTAAATAATTTAAAAAAAAAAAAAAAACAACTAAAAATCTTAGCTGGACTAGAATGCTTCTTTTTTATTTGACTGAAACAGGGAACTTTGCTGGAATATGCTTGCAACCACTTTTTTGTTTTTTACTTTAAAAGAAATTTCTTCAGATGTATGTTTTAACTGTTTCTAAGAGTGGTTTTCATGAGGAGGACTTGAAAAAAATAAGACCTGAATTGGATAATTCAGATGAGATAATTCTTCAGATAAAACGTACCCTATTTCAATAAGGAGTAAATCTGAGTGTGAATAAAAGGTGCCTTCCTGAGCTGAACAAAATACCATCTTTTTGAGTGTCATCTTGCAAATGTCCTTAAGCAAAATATAGGTTTTGTCTGCTTCTGCTTTTGTGCTAGTGCGCCAATATGGGAAGCAATTCAAATTCACTGAACTTTCTGTCTTGTCAGGAGGCTGCCTCTGTTGAGTTGTTACAGGTTTGGGGCATGCATTTGTGTAACTTCAGTGATCTCCCAGAAGTAAATTTTGAGATGTCTTGCCTGTATCATGTTTTGCAGAAGATGCCACAGATAAGAATGTTTTCTTGGATGAGCCCAGTTAGTAGACGGTGTAAGAAGGCTTTTCCGCGTCTGTATGACCTTATAAACATCATGAATTTTAAATGAATGTTAAATTATCAGATTTGGAGAGGGAAATCAAAATTCCTAAGTTCTTCACCCTGATTTGTGCAAAGATTTTTTTATATTATTTTTATCTTTGTGTATTTTTGTATCATTTAAGATGGCAAAGTGTGATATCAGAAGTGCATATAAAAGCCTTTGTTATTTTGTATAACTCCTTTTTGGGGAAATGGAAGGTGGGCTTGTGCAATATTTGTAGCTTGCAGTTATAATAACTAGAATTTATATGCGGAAGGCAGAATTACAATTGTCTTCCTTCTGCAGAAGTGTAAGATGGTGATGAGGTTACATTTAACGCACTTGAGAAAATACAATGTTTCAGACTTCAGGTTTTAAGTTCTTCCTGTGTTAAAGAGAAGACGTTATGAGAGATTTAGAAAAAGAGATTTTACTTTGAATGTTTTAATTTGTTTTTCTATTGCTTTGTGATGAGGGTATTTCTGCAGCATTCTGAATGCCTGGGGAATCTGTTCATGAAGCCTGTCTGCAGATTATTTCAGTGTCAAATGAGATAGCCCTGCAGTAGCATCAATACAGTAGAAATAAATAAATTGCTAGATATAAATTCATGCTGTTACCTACCTCTCTGTATGTTAGGGAGTGTTTTGATTTTCTTGAGCTTAATGACGGTGATGATAAGGTTGAGTGTTTATGGGTAAGAATCAGAGGGAAGGCCAACAAGGCGGATGTCATGGTGGGAGCCTGTTATAGACCACCCAGCCAAGATGAAAAGGCAGATGAAATTCTGTAAGCAGCTAGGAGAAATCTCACAGTCGCTAGCCCTTGTTCTTGTGGGGGACTTCAACGTACCAGATGTCTGCTGGAAATACAACACAGCAGAGAGGAAACAGTCTAGGAGGTTCCTGGAGTGTTTGGAAGATAACTTCCTGACACAGCTGGTGAGTGAGCCAACTAGGGAAGGCACCCTGCTGGACCTTTTGCTTGCGAACAGAGGACTTGTGGGCGATGTGAAGGTTGGAGGCTGTCTTTGGCATAATGATCACAAAATAATAGAGTTTTCAATTCTTGGAAAAGTAAGGAGGGAGGTTAGCAGAACTGCCACCTTGGACTTCTGGAGGGCAGACTTTGGCCTATTTAGGAGACTGGTTGGCAGAGTCCCTCGGGAGGCAGTCCTGAAGGACAAAGGAGTCCAGGAAGGCTGGATACTCTTCAAGAAGGAAATCCTACAGGCACAAGAGCAGGCCATCCCCTTGTGCTGAAAGATGAGCCAACAGGGAAGAAGACCACCCTGGCTGAACAGAGAGCTGTGGCTAGAGCTCAGGAAGAAACAGAGAGTTTATTACCTTTGGAAGAAGGGGCAGGCTGCTCAGGAGGACTATAAAGATGTAGTGAGGCTATGCAGGGAGGAAATTAGAAGGGCCAAAGCCCAGCTGAAACTCAGTCTGTGTACTGCCATTAAAAACAATAAAAAATGCTTCTATAAATACATTACCAACAAAAGGGGGACTAAGGAGAATCTCCATCCTTTATTGGATGTGGGGGAAAACTTGGCTCTGGTGAAGCTGCACCTCAAATACTGTGTTCAGTTTTGGGCCCCTCACTACAAGAAAGACATCGAGGTGCTGGAGCGTGTCCAAAGAAGGGCAGTGAAGCTGATGAAGGGTCTAGAGAACAAATCTTATGAGGAGTGGTTGAGGGAACTGGAGTTATTTAGCCGAGAGAAAAGGAGGCTCAGGGGATTCCTTATTACTCTCTACAGCTACCTCAAAGGAAATTGTAGCAGTGTGGGGGTCGGTGTCTTCTCCCAGGCAGCAAGCGACAGGACAAGAAGTAATGGCCTCAAGTTGCAATAGGGGAGGTTTAGGTTGGATATTAGGAAAAAATTCTACCCCGAAAGGGTTGTGAAGCATTGGAATAGACTGACAAAAGAAGTGTTTGAGTCACCATCCCTGGAGGTAGTTAAAAGATGTGTAGATGTGGTGCTTAGGGGCTTGGTTAAGTGGTAGACTTGGCAGTGCTAGGTTAACGGTTGGACTTAATGATCTTAGAGGTCTTTTCCAACCTAAATGATTTTATGAATTCTATCGGTTCTATGAATTCTTTATTTATCAATTACCTTACAGGCAAGGAGAAGTGGTGCATTTTGCAGAACACTTGTGACCTTTGCTAAAGTGGCTGTCCTGACCTTTCTACTTGATGGTTTTCCCCCCCTTTTTCTAAAAAGATGCTCACAAGAAATCACGTTATTTCTGCCTATGTTTCATATTACAAAAAAAAAAAAAAAAAGACTTACTGAGGATTTCCCCAGGCCAGCAAATGAGAGCAGCAGTATAGAGGATAGCTAGAAACATCCTTCCAGCTGCAGTTCAGCTAAGAGTCATTTAAATGTAATTAAGTGTGCTCCATACCAGGCAGAGCAGGGAAAGTGTTATCTCTCAGCAAGCAAGGCAAGATCCCCACTGGATAAAATATCTTAATTACAGGTGCTTTTCAATTACATAGGAAAAAAAATAAACCAGCATGCTTGGACAGGAGGTTTCTTCTTTCATTGGCATGAAAATTTTCTATGCCTCTTTCCTTCGAGTGCTGTCAGCTTTGTAAACTTCTGCCACTGAAATATTCTGTCTGAGAACTTTCCGTCCACTGAAGTTGTTGGCATGTGATACTGTCAGCTGTGATTTTTACCAAGGCAGCTTCAACAGACATCAGTAAAGTCTCTTGTCAAAACTGACAACTATTTTTAGTGACAGGAAAATAAGCTAGTCTTATGAAAACTGTCTTACTCTTAAATCACAGGTAGTGTTAATGTTTAAGAAACAGGACCCTGTTGTCAGGTGTTTATATCTGTATTAACACTACTTTAAGGAGCTGAATACACAACAGCTGTGATCAACTTCAAAAAGCTGTAATCAACTTCAAAGTATTTAATGATTACTTAAAGTATTCATTACTTGAAAACTTATTTAAAGACTGGAAAATGCATTAACTTGTATGTATATATATATATATATATATATACACACATATATAATATCAAAAGACGTTTAGATNTAAGCTCTTCTAAAAAGTCTTGGGTTTTGTGTTTATTAGGAGATGTACCAAGACTGTAAGATGTGGTCACCTGTCAACTGCAATAAGTTTTTTTCTTTTTAAAAAAAAGATCATGAAAAACATCCATTACTGAATGCAGAATTTTTTTAATAGTTCAGATAGTATTTTTTTCTCCTGTCAGCTCTCTTCTTTGCATCGTACTTGCTAACAGTGTTTTAACATTAGAGAGCAACTTTTTGCTCGGGCAGACAATGACAGCACGAGGTGTAATGGCTTTAAACTAAAAGAGGGGAGATTTAGATTAGACGTTAGGAGGAAATTCTTCACTCAGTGGGTGGTGAGGCACTGGAACAGGCTGCCCAGAGAAGCTGTGGGTGCCATATCCCTGGAGGTTTTCAAGGCTAGGCTGGACGGGGCACTGGGCAACCTGATCTAGTGGGTGGCATCCCTGCCCATGGCAGGGGGGTTGGAACTGGATGGTCCTTAAGGTCCCTTCCAACCCAAGCCATTCTGTGATTCTGTGAACATTTACAGTTCTAATTTTCCTGCCTTTAGCTGTGGTACTGGCAGCACAAGGCTTAGTGCTGGTCTCCAAATCAGACCTTTGAAATGAGCTAAGCTGTGTTTGAGAATATTCATGGAGTGGTCAACATCTTCTATGTACTCTGCTTTAGAGCAACAAAATTTTCTTCCTTTTGAGTACTGATGCTCCTAGTTTGAGCTTTGGTAGGATCCTTAGTCAGCCATAGCTTTCAGGGTGGAGCTGCCCTCCCTCATTCCCTTCAAAGTGAGCGAGAGACCTCTCAGAGCCTTATGGTCCCTAAAACATTGTGTTAACAGAACAAAAAGTGCAAAATCGAGCAAAAGGGTAAATCTACAATGCATCCAGCTCTTCACCACCTGCTGTGGGTCTGCTCAAAAAGCAGTGGAAATAAGGAGATGCAGTGAGAAGAACCAGGAGAGAACAGGATGACCTCAGGACAAGGGACGGTTAGAACTCTTCAGTGCAGAGGGGGGGATGACAAGGCTGAAATACTAGAGATATCTGTAAAATCAAGAGCAGCAAAGGGTGTTTATTATTAGAATAATCAAATTAAGAAATCACCAAATTAGACACATTAAGGTGAGATTAGCAGATGGGGCTTCAAAGCTAGCAATGGGGTATGTTTTCATGCAGTATGTAATGAAACTGTGAAGCTTGTTGCCCACTGATACCAAGGGTTTACGTGGTCTTGAAAACACAGTTAGAAAACAGGGGAAAAAAAGACATTGGTGGTTCCCTACCATGCTCTGTCAGGACACCATAGCTTCAGCTCCCTGCAGGCTCAGAGATTTCTCTGGGGAAGTACTGCTGGGTCCTTGCTCTGGTTTTATAGCCTTCTTCTGGGGTCTCCTACTGGCCCTGTTGGCCATGGGGTATTGGGCTAGGTGGGCTAGGAAGGCCATTCTGAAGTCCGCCACCAAGATGAAAGGCCTTCCAAAATGGCTTCCAGAGCCATTTCTGAACAGTGGGGAGGAGCTGGGTCAGATTTGGTCCTAGATGTCTGAATATGGGAAAGATTAAACAAGATAACTTCTCTGACTTCTCTTTAACAGTTGGTGGTAGCTAATCTCACTTTCTGACTAATTTGTCAGCTCTTCTTCAGCTCTAAGATAGCTAGGGGAACTCACAACTGCTGGGCAGGGCTGGCTAAAGAAAAGGACTGAAAAGAAATCACTCTCATCTTGAAAAACAGTTGTTCTTTCTTCCAGTCCAATGACTTCATGGGTTGAAGCAAACCAGAGCCCCTCTGGTTCACACAGAAAATCTTTTTCTTTCCATCATGTGCAAGGTTTGGATTTGGATCACCTCCATGATATAGAAGCTTGCTTACTTTCATGGTCTCTGGGGTGATAGTTCCCTACTTGCTTTCTCTCCTAGTTTCTTCCACCCTGCAAGTTCTCAAAAGTTAACAAAGTAACTTGCAGGCAAGGAGTAGTTTTCTTCCCTTCTTTTTTTTCTGAGACAAAGGTAAGCATACAAGTTTCTTTCCTGCTCCCTACAAGTCCCCCTTCTTTGACAGGACATCATTTCCATGCCTTGTGTAATGAAATGGACTAAATAGTTCCTCCAGCTGTCGAACTTGTCAAACTTGTCTTTTCATGTTTGGTTGGAGTCTATTCAACTCATATTTTCCTTATGTGGCTTCCACAGGCACTGGTTATAAAAATAAAGATACAAACTGAAACCACTTTTTAGTGTTAACAAAATGATTTCTGTTTAGCCTACAAAAGTTACGTTGTTCGGTAGCAAATTTCTGATGCCACTAGAAAGAACAATGTTTGAAAAATGCTGTTTTAGATGATTTTTTGGAGATTACACGTTCAGGTAAGATACTCACCGTAAGAAAGTTTTACAAATTGATTCTATTTTCCTTATTTCCTTTGCTGTAGTATGATAAGGAGTATTTATGCATGAACACTGTGTATTGACAATTGTGGCCGTATAACACACATTCTGCAGACAATATAATTTGTGGCTGGACGTTACAAGAGATTCTTTATTAAATTTAGCAGATTTCTATCCATGAAAAGCTCCCAAATATTTTGCGTTTCACTCTGGACTGAATTTGACTGGAATTTTAATGTTCAATACTGTACAAGTCTTTGTTGTGCTACTGCAGTTTAACAAAATGTATTCCTACTTTGTGTTTTTCTTTTGATCTTTCTTTTTTCTTTTTTTTTTTTTTTCCTCTTTGAGCACCGAAAGGAGTAACCTATCGAGCTTTTGCTGGAGGATGTTATAAATGAAAATTTAGTAACCATTCCATCAGCTTTGTAACCTGGGCGAAGTGATGTGTGCATGGTAGTGAATACTTAAGGAAGATTTAAAGCATGTTTGAAATTTGTCAAGAAGAGAGCTTCCACCTTGGTTTGCTCTAATTTCAATAAATATTTATCGCCTATTACCAGTGTGAATTAAATATAGAACTAGATATTCTGGAGTCTTGGAACAGAAGAGTTAGAACACCTGACTTACTAAATTTGCCTTTTCATTCACGACTGTCAATATAAGGCACAAATAACTAATTTTATTAGTTTTTTATCAGGATAAAAATGAGGTCTTTCCAGTTATAGCAAATATAATTCTTAAAATATATATCTAACATAACATTACTCCAACTTTCTACTTTAGAAAATAAATCATTAAATTAATATTACAATTCCACTTTTTTTTTTCCATTAAAATATCATCATGGTGATTGTGCAGATTTTGTCACGCTTATTGAGTTCTGTGTAGTCTTAAGAGAGGATCTTTAGTTTTGTAAGTCTGGGAGAGCAGCTTTTTAATTCTTTGCAAAGTAAAAAACTGCTCTCCCAGATAAATGGATAATAAAAAGTTTCTCAATAGAAGGCTATGTACAAATATATATGGTAGTTTTGTGGCGCAGCCTAAGTTAAACATGTTTTTTTTTACAGCTGTTTTTCTGAGGAAAGATAGAATATATCTGTGATAAAATTTAGTTCAAAATTTAAGACTACATATCCAGAGAGATGCTGAAGCTGAGTTTGCTTCTCTTCACTTTGTGCTGCATCCATATAGCTGTTTTCACCTATTTTGGGTGTACAGAAAAGATGAGCATGTCACTGGGTTCATTGCAGGCTGTTAAAGGGTCAGAGTTGTTGGGAGACTGGTTTTGCTCTGTGTTGGCTTCTGCTGAATGAGCCCGTTGCTGGAGCTGCCATGCAATGGGCAGGCAATCCTGTTTGGGCAGCAGGCAGCTGAAATTCCTGAGCAAATTGAGGTGGGGTGAAATGAAGGCTGGGAAAAGCATAAAAAAAGGAAAGAATAAAAAAGAATCGAATTTGGAGAATATGGCATAGCTAAAGAGAAGCAAAACATTCATACAGTCTTCAGTCAAAGTACCTACCTACTGAAGAACTGCCTAGTTTTTCATGACTTAGGTTTTATTTATGTCGTTTTCTTAAACTGAGCAAATAAAATCATGTAAGACAAAAATGCAACATGAATAAAATGAGAATAAAGTAGAATTAAGTATCAATTTCCTAGTATTGGTCTTAAACATCCATTTTTAATTTACTAATGGTAGTTCTTTATTATATAGGTATATCCTACAAACAATACAATTTATTATTCTGGTTTAAAGCATTTTTCATGTCAAATGGAATTTACGAGTAAAAATTTTGTTCTAGCGTGATTTGAATGCAAAAAAAAGCATCATTTTGTTGTTGTATGAAAATATCAAATCAAAAGTAAAGAATCAAATCAAAAGTTTGAAAATCATTCTTGAATGTGTTCTTTCTTGAATTATCAAGAGGTATTGCTCTCCATTTATATTGCAAAAGCTTTAATCTGTGAACACACATCACTTAACCAGTTACAAAGAGAGATAAAGGAATCTATAAATTTTGCATTTACAAGATCCTGCAACGAAGGCATTGTAAGTTACTCTTTCTGGGCACCGCAGGTTCAAGCAGCACTGATGTTAAAGAAAACCGCAACATGGACAACGTTCCCCCCAAGGATGGCAGTGTGCAAGGCACCGGGGAGGGGGCTCAGCTCTCCAATGGTGGTAGCAGCAGCAGCAGAAAGCGGCTTTTGGAGGACGGCAACAATGGCCACTCCAAATTTCGCCCTAAGAAGAGGAAGAAAACACCAGGTCCTGTTTTGCCAAAGAATGCCCTGATGCAACTTAATGAGATTAAACCTGGTTTACAGTACAAACTGCTGTCCCAGACAGGGCCCGTTCACGCTCCAATGTTTGTGATGGCAGTTGAAGTTAACGGGCAGGTGTTTGAAGGGTCTGGCCCTACGAAAAAGAAAGCCAAGCTTCATGCTGCTGAGAAGGCTCTGCGGTCTTTTGTTCAGTTCCCAAATGCATCGGAAGCGCACCTTGCAATGGGGAGGACTCTCTCTGTCAACACAGACTTCACCTCCGACCAGGCAGACTTTCCTGACACACTTTTCAATGGATTTGAAACTCCACTTCCTGCTGATGCTTCCTTTTACCTAGGGTCCAATGGGGATGGCTCCTTTGGTTGTAGTGGGGACTACGGGTTGTCGTCGTCGTCTGCTGTAGCGAGTAGTCTTTCCCAGTCACCTCTCCCCGCACCATTGCCGTACCCAACCGCAAGCGGGAAGAATCCTGTCATGATCCTGAATGAGCTGCGGCCAGGACTGAAGTATGAGTTTCTCTCAGAGAGTGGGGAAAGCCATGCCAAAAACTTTGTTATGGCTGTCGCAGTGGATGGTCAAACCTTTGAAGGATCAGGAAGAAATAAAAAGCTTGCAAAAGCTCGGGCTGCTCAGTCAGCCCTGGCATCCTTGTTTAACATGCAGCTGGACCAGACTCCATCTCGACAGCCCATTCCTAGTGAGGGGCTCCAGTTGCATTTGCCACAGGTGAGAAGCCCTTTGGTGTTTGTCAGCGTGTTTAGATAATGAGCAATAACAGCCAAGATGAATCATTGTGAATCAGCTTCAACATTTTTGCTGTTTATTCTGCTTGTATGGATGGGTGTGTATATGTATGTGTGCGCGCTTGTGTTAGGTGATTAATCCATTTATGGCTTCTGACAATTGTGTGAAATGTTCATATTCTGTTGGACGGAGAGGAGGCTTTGTTGCTGATGCTTTCAGCCTTGATCATGTCATGTAATAGAGCACAAAGCCCAGCTCAGCACCAGCTTAGGTTACTGTTTGTGCTGAGGAAAGATTGAACCATGGCTTGCTTGTCTTAGGCATCTGTGCATAGCTGCAGTTCAAGTCAGGATTTACTGCTTAAAGTAATCTGACACGGTTGTTTTTACCAGAGAAGAAAATCATTCTCTTCTGTAAACTGAAACTGTTGATGTTAGCAGAGCCGAATAATGGAAGTCAAGGACAGATTAGGTGAGGCTAATGCAGTAGTCACTTATTTCCAGGGTCTGAATAAAAGGCAGACCTCGCGCATGTATTCATGACCTGTGGTTAAATAGCTGTCATCTAAAGGATTGTGCTCTAATCAAATTAGTTAATAAGTATATGCAAATTACTTAGGCAAGTAAATCTGGATGAGAAATAGTTTCAATCAAATGATTAACGAAGTAGGGAAGGTAACAAACATACCAGACAGAGACCAAAAAATACAAATAATAGAGTAATTTTTTAATTTTTAATGAAGAAAAAAATCTCCCTTTTGCTTGTTTTTCTCCCCAGTCTAAGTACAGTAATGAATGTTTGACTGCCCTCTTTTTACTACGTCCATCTTTTTAATGATATTATATGTCTGTCTAAATTCATATACTTGTTGTATATGTATTCATATACATATAAATTCCTGTGAATTCTTTGCAACCTTCTGTTTATTCTAATGAGACTTTTCTTCAGTAGGTTCAGCTGTTTCAGAGTGCTTTTAAAACAGTGCTTTTAAAGGTGGATTTGGTACCAAACACCAAAAAAATTCACTGTATTTTACATGTTGATAGTTCCTGAATCAGTAGAACGGTCAAAATTGGAACTGCAATAGTAAGTAGGAAAGAATAAGAGGTGAGACGTACCAGAATTGTTCAGGGCAACTTCTGGTAAGTTTTGGTTTGAAGTGGGGAAGATAAATCATTATATTCTCTCATAGCTCATGCTTTCATCATTCCAGGGGGGTAAAGTTGTTTCTCCGCCCAGCAGATCAATGTATAACAACTAACACAGCCTCTTATTGAAGGAACTTTGATGGATCACTGGACAGTGCGGGGTACTTCTGAGCTCCTTGTTTTGTGAGGTTTTGACCTACATTATCGGTTCTGTGAACCTATTCGTTGCCCCAGAGTGTCGCCCCATAAGTGGGCTGTTGCTGTAGTTATGCTGTGCAAGGTATGCAGAAGCTATGAGTTGTGATCATGTGCCCTGATGGCACGGTCAGGGCATTTGAGCCCAGGCTACAGTTTTAAATAACAAAAAATCAACACATGCAAACAACTTTTTTCCCCCCAACACTCCAACACCGACCTTGATGCCCATATTGTGTACAACAAAGCATACCTTAGGGCCATCTTGCATTTTACCTTTCTTACAGATGTGCACAAAAGGCTACTCCAGTGTGGAAGAGAACCCAGTGTCTACAGGAGTAATTCAGAATATGTGGTGTGGGGAAGGGGCGGGTTGCTGGTACTGTCTCATGTAGACCTCATTAAAAGTCAGTTATTGATTTTGAGTCTTTTGGTCAGTTTGTAATCAGGACGTCGTCGTTGTTCTGCACTTTGCTGAGTTTTATTACGCTGCTTTTATTTATAGTTAGCTGTCAAGTTATTGGAATTACATCATGGTCAGTTACAAGTGATTTTGGTCTGATATGTTTTAGTGAGTAATCAGGGATTTAAACATTTGTGATGTTTTCGGGGGTTCGTGTTAGGTCATGCTTTATTTACCTTTTTTATTTTTTTTTTACTCTGCGAGTTGTTCTTTGTTCTTTTATTTTTTAAACAGCACATTTAGTGAGTATGTTGCAAACATTGGAGAGTACAGGAGTGACGTAAATGAGGATGAGATTTGTAACAACCCATAGACCAAATAAAATAGTGATTGGGCTGGAAAAATTGGAAACTTGAAACATGCAAGGGGAGAAAATTCCAAGCACCAAATGCTTGGTGGAAGGAATGAAAGTGTAATGTAGCTGTACCAGTGAAGATGTTGGAATTTGCTGCCTGGGTGGTAGGTTCAAAGCGCATACTCAGCTTGGAGCTGCGTGGTGAAAACCATTGTGTTGCTCCAGCTGCGACACCTCTCAAGGTGCCGTTACCTTCTGGATCTGATAGGCAGCAGGCAGAAGTCTAAGGTGTCTGCAGCTAATGTGTTAATTTGTGGTGCCTTGAGAGAAACACTGGTAAAGTGGAAATAACTGAGAGGAGCAAAAAGGTGATTACTGCTCTGGGGGTGATTGGGAGTATTGGGTGAAGTGCATGCAATGGTTATAGACCTTCGGGTAGCTGCAAGTGCTCTGGAGGAAATTAAATGTGGAAATACACATGTAAGCTATCAAATGATAGAGAAGGACAGTTTATATCAGAGATCGGCTTATTAAACAGATATGGGTATAATCTTTTGGTCAGTAGAGTGGGTTATCAAGGTCCTGTGGTTTAATACATTTAAAACCAATCTGTGCAAAGCAAGCTTATCTGCTTGTTTACAGCTTGACCATTTGTGAGGAATGAAGCACTGTTGCCTGCAATAAGGAAAATCTCTTTGCTGGGAAAGTGACTTAAACCCAGTAAGTCACTCAGCATGTGCCTCAGAGCAGATGAAGGTACCCTGCTGAAAATCAGGCCTTGTGCATTTACTACCTTGTCAGCAAGTGTGTTAAAATGGGAGAAATTGTCAGTCCTGTGTGGTAGGGACTTGCCTCTCCAAAACAAAGAAAATATTTTTATGGCTAGCTACATTTTGTATATTGATAGCCAGCCTCATTTTAGCTCCTACCCCAAGTCCAACAAGACATCCTGTATTGTGCAATAAGCCACAGCATGTACCAAGGGCTCTAAAATATGTCCTTCAAGTTTTGTTCTTTTCTATGGAAGACAACTACATGTTTCAACATGCTTAGGTTAATGTCATTAAAACATTTAAGTGCCTGATTTGTCATAGGTCTTCAGAGTTGACGTGGCTGCAGTTGTTGAGATCTGGAGAAGACAGGGAAATGTGAACAGTATTTTAAAGTCACTTCTGAAGGCAAAGGGGTCACCTGTTTATAGATGAAGTGTGGAAGCTGATGTAACCAGGTTTTTGAAAACTATTATTGTGAAGCCCAAATCTGATTACTGGGGAAGGTTGCATTTCTGAGCACTGAATCACATCAAGAGCCATGCTGGGCCAGACCAAAGCTGGCCAGATCCTGCCCAGGTCCTTGTAGCAGCCCCAGCTCAGGGAAATGGGAAGTTTACAGGGGATCCTGGTGCAGAGCCGGTACCCCACCGCTCAGCAGCACCTGCAGCTCCTTGGACATCTCAGGGGCCACGGGTGCTCTGCTGGACTTCTCTGTTTCTTCTTTTTTTGATCTCTTTATCACCCAGAGATAGGTGTCCCAGAAATCACTTGTTTTCTCTTCAGTTTTATTCCTTTCCCCTTAGGCACCCCTAGCTTCCCAAGGAAGGCTCACACCTCTGTCAGAGGTGGGATGGTTCTGTCTCTGAAGGAAAAAATCAGCATGGACAGAGCCCAGTACCAAATGCCCTGAAAAAAAAAGAAGAAAAGGGCATATCTGTAGCAATACTTCCCCAGTATATTCTTCCAACCTTTAGCAGTTTGTGTCTCAAGGATTTTCTTAGCTGGAAATGGTGTCTTTCCATTGAAGAATCCTTGATGGATTTTTTTTTTCCCCATAAATTTCAATGATTTCCTGAACTTCTCTAAACTTTTAGTTTTCACAGTGCCTTGCAGCATTAAGTTCCACCATTTAAGTATGTATTATGGGAAGAAGAGTCTCATCTTGCTTGTTTTGAACCAGCTGCATGCATCCTGGTGTGTCCCAGTACAATGATCTGTCTCCCAGTAATATGCTTTTTGCCAGCAGTAAAGAAGGCCACTTGGGGACTTTCAGTAAAGTCTGCTGGTCCAGGCTGCTCCTGCTGCCAGCAATGCTGATGGAAACCGTTCCCATCAGACTTACAGGAACCTGCCAGTGGAGGTATCCACTGATGGCTTGTGTTAGGAAAACCTCCATATAAGCTTTTCAATGTTATTTCCTGGATTTCTTCAAACTGTTTACTTTAAAAGATTAGCCTGAATGCAAAGACATGGAAATCAGAGACTTGGAATTGTAAATACTGAAGTTTAAAAACAGAGTTATTTTGATTAATGAAAGCTGGACTGTTGTGAGAGAAAACAATTTGAGCTACATAAATAAGCTGTGTAGTTGCAGATGAAATAAATTTTACAATCCACTAGAGTGAATACTTTTAATCACTCACCTAATTGTGGTGCAAATTCAACTTAGGGCAAAAGCATCCTGTATGTTGTTATAGACATACACTGAAACAAAATGTTAAGGAGAAAAAGTGTCATGAGTACCAATACTGTAATGGGTACTTTGACTTGGATTGCTATGTCAATCCTGGTTTAACCTTGAGGGTGGGGGGAAAAGTAGAGAAGAAATATTCAAGTATAGAAAAGATGTACAAAATAATTATGAAAATGATTAGAGATTTGGGAAGGCTTCTGCAAAGAGAATGAGAAGACCTATGCAGCTTATTGAAATAGGCAGCTTAGTTTATACAGGAGAATTAGATGTAACAAATTCAAGCCTAGTAAAAAGATGAAACTGAATGTGTTTATGGAAATTAATGAATAACATGTTGAAATAATTGCTATGGAATTGGAAGAAATGCAAAAGATAAGTTTGCACAAACAGAATCTACTGCCAGGCAGGAATTTCTTTAAATTAATACAGGAAACTTTGGAGAACTAGAAAATAATTAACTTGTTTTATTAGTGTAGATATGTTTGCACCTTCTCTGAATTGTGTGTGCTGGTCACTGTCAGAGGAGAGATAATGGACCCGGTTGATCCTGGTTTTACCTGCTGTGGACACTGCCAGTGCTCATCAGCTTGTGAAAATTCACATATGCCCTCAGCTGTGAAGGTAAGAAGAAAGGAAGTTGAGGGAGAACATTTGTGCTTGAGAGGAAGGAGAACCACTGTAGATCCATGGAGTGCACAAAAGACTGGGAGGTCTTTGGTCAGATCCCCAGTGGGACCTGGGTGCTGTCTGCCCACATAGTGCCCCTGCTCCAGGTGCGTGTGCTCTACCATGCTGGTGCTAACCGGCTTTTGTCTGCATGAAACATCTGTGCTTTGTTGGGATGGTCTCTATGGCCTACCAAGGTCTTCCTTCAAATCCAGACAGACCAGGTTCAGAATATTTTAAAACACGGCTGACTTGGGGGGGGCGCGGTGGATTTCTGCTGCAAATTGCTGCAAAATATTTATTAACCCATATCATTTTGAATGTGTAGAAAAGAACTGGTTTCACTGCAACTTCATCAGAAGAAGGAACAGTGCACCCAAAATAGCTTTGAGCTCACATGCCTTAATGAGCAAACTGTCAGCTATTTTAGGTCTTTCCTTTTTTGAATTACCCAACTTTGAATAATGATTTAATGCAGGAGAGTGGATAGAGAGACTGTGTCAGATGTTAGGGCACTCACTGGGAAGGTGAGATGAGTTCAATTTCTGCCACAATTAGTATTTATTTATATGAAAGGGAATATAGTGAGAAAGAGAAGTGAAAGATCCATACCCAGACAGGTCAGTGGCCTAGTCTCGATGTGGGAGACAGACCTTCATGTCCTTGATTTGAAATGGGGACAATAAGGTCATCGATTTATGTCAGTAAGTCTTGTTCCCTGCTCTGCAGTGGCCTGATCATAACCTGCATGATTCTCATCCAGTTCCTACATTCCTGCTTACTAAAAATCTGTCTTCTGATGATTCAGTTATTTCTGCTCTATGTCATGTGGTGATGGCAGAGAAACTGCTGGTGAGGCAGTTGCAACCCTGTCTGTGGCCCCAGTGAAGACTTTGTATTCTTTAATACACATATCAGTTGTTCAAGGGTTCATTTGTCACCGTGACTTTTTGGTCCCAGCTCGTACAGAAGGATATGAGGCTGGGCTTGGAAATTGTTTCTGGGAAGGCACCTAGTCAGGACCCTGCTCTGGAGTAATGATTTAAATGTTCTTCCAGAACCTGACATTTATTTTCAGTGCCCTAGAAACAAATTTGAGGTCTATGGACTGTTAAAGCTCTGAAGTCTGCTGGCTAGTCAGAGAAGTTTGCAGATTTCTTGTCTAGTAAGATCTCTGTCTCACTTTCACCTCCTCTTGCTTATCAGGAGTAAAAGGAGTTAAACTGAGAATCAGAGTTTTTAAGCATAATGGACCTGAACACAAGACAACAGAACAAGATAGACTATTTCTGTTGTGAGAAAATTTGCCTGCTTGTTTTTGGAGGTGGTTGTAGTGGACCAAGTTTGTCATGGTGGCCTACTTGGTGCAGAGCCCTTGCTCTGGGCCAGGCTTCCTCCATGGCTTCCCAGGCCCTTGCCTGACTTCATTTCACTGCAGGAGGCAGTGATGGCGCAGTGTATTTTGGGTGCTCTGCTTCCCGTCCCTCCACTGTGCTGCAGCAGCCACCTGCACTGTGATGGGACCAGTGCTGAGCCTTCATGCTGGTGCCCCGAAAGCCAGGAGCTGAAACGGGCACCGGGAGACAGGAGGAGTTTTACCCCAGTGTGGTACCCAAGGACTGTACCTGCTTTAACTGCAGCTGTAAACCATTGCATCTAAATCTGTCACTTGTGATTGCCAGGAAGGAGAGCCCAACTGCTTGATGCTTGCAGCAGAGCCGTTCTTTCATCATCTTGAAATACAGAGACTGGTCAAAGCCTTTTCCATCACAAGAATGTCTTGTTGGGATATCCCATGCTACCCCACCCATGTATACTGAGAAACTGGAGCTTGGAGTTGAGTGTTTGTGGTTACCTGTTAGTAATGGCAGGCTTTTTTCCCTCTTATGTGTGTTAAATGAATGCATCTGCAAACTTTAATAAGTGATTCTTCGTCTTCCCCTCCTTCCCACCTTAGTGATCCACACAGACAAAAATACTTTAAAATACTTGCCAATACTTGCATCCATGTTTAATCTAAACAAAGTAAATCCCATGAAGTGCCCTATCTCATCAGCTTATACTTATGTTCTCGCCCTTAAATCAGCTAAGTCAGCTTCTAAGCTGTTCAGTGGCACAAGTGAGCCTGAAGAAGCATCTCTGCTGGGGTACCTCACTCTTGATAATGGGGCTAGTATGCTATTGCTGCTATGATAGAGAAAAAAGAGAGAAAATGCTGTCAATTTTTTATTATTATTGTTATTGTTGTTACTGGTATCAAGTCCTTTTCCCATGCCCACGCATCAGCAAAAGTGCCTGTGGAGAAAAAGTGACCTGGGAGTCAATATAAAGAGTACATCTCTTCTTTACCATGTCAGTGAAGTGCTTGTCCTGGGCTGCTCCCTCCATGATTTCACGGTCACTGGAGCAATGACTTGTAGTGGTTGTTGCTTGGCTCTGCACAACAGAAGACCACATTTTGAAGGCCTCCCCAGCAAAGTTATTGCTTCTTTGGAAAACCAGTATGCTGGGGATGTGTTTCATCTGTGGCAATGTCTGTCTTCTCAAGCTACTCAGTCATTTGTTCTGTTGTAGCTTATGGGGTTTTGAAGTGTGTGGATGAATGGCAAGAAAATAGGCAGCAAAATTTCAAATGAATCAGATGGGTTATGTCATAAAGAACTCTTTCCTGCTTCACAGGAAGCAGTGAGATTTTTGTTGCGATAACTATTATAGTTTCATTAAAATCTCAGTGATTGTTTTTATTGCTGTTTTTATTTAAAGAGCAAACAAATGGGGAAGTCCAGGTAGACTACTACTGCCAGGCTTGAATCCTCATCTAAGGAGAAGATTTCCTATTAATTACTTGATAAAAGCATGTGAGTTCGAGCAGAAATGTCTGGTTCTTTAGTTGCTGTGATCTAAAGAGGACAAACGTTCTATCTTTCCTGCTGGAAATCGGGCCAGGTGTCACAGCGCTTGAAAGTGCTGTGTATGGCTTGTTCTGCACAGTGGGAACAGTGTGAGTTGGAAAAGCAAGTGAAGTACTGCAGCTCTGGGGACTTCTTCTCAGTAATACCTCTCTTCTTCTGCCTAAGGTACGTTCAGGAATGTAGAAGAAAGACGTTTGTAGGTGAAGTGATGTCTTTGTTGAGGTGATTGGATAAACCTCACAAATTTAAGCACAGATTCCCTTCCTCAGCCTGCTGAGCAGTAGCAAATTCCACATATGGAACAGTTAGAAATTGTCCAAAGGAGGGCTACTAAGATGGTGAAGGGCCTGGAGAGCAAGACATATGAGGAGCAGCTGAAGTCTCTTGGTTTGTTCAGCCTGGAGAGGAGAAGACTGAGGGGAGATCTCATCGCGGTCTACAGCTTCCTCACAAGGGGGAGCGGAGGGGCAGGTGCTGATCTCTTCTCCCTGGTGACCAGCGATAGGACGCGAGGGAACGGCCTGAAGCTGCGTCAGGGAAGGTTTAGGCTAGATATCAGGAAAAGGTTCTTCACCGAGAGGGTGTTCAGGCACTGGAACCGGCTCCCTGGGGAAGTGGTCACGGCACCGAGCCTGACAGAGTTCAAGAAGCGTTTGGACTGCATTCTCAGACACATGGTCTGATTTTGGGTTGCCCTTTGGGGTCCTAGGAATTGGACTTGATGATCCTTGTGGGTCCCTTCCAACTCAGGATATTCTGTGATTCTATGATTAAATACAGAATAGACACAACAGTGGCTCTTAACTATACTAGCGGAATAGACCACGTGAAAGAAAAGCTTAATTCACATCTAATTTATTGAGTGAATAATAAAAGACCAAAACCTTAAAAACTAAATCTATAGAAATTAGAAATGTTATCAACATCCACCTGTTATCATGCTACCTGAATATCGAATAGAATATATATATTTTTAATACATCAGCCTGTTTTCTGGCAGTAATTTCTTTCTCTTCCCCTACAGTTCTTCCTGTATTGTTTGCATCTCTAGTGGTAATTTTGTCTAGTTTGAGTTCTGCTTCCTTCTTCTTATCAGTCCTCACTGGTGTATGGCTTTATGTTCATTCAAGCATTTTGTAGGTTTCCTTGCCAGCAGCTTAATTCCACACAGTCCCATCCCATCCTTCTGTTTAAGCTTACTTTCTCTCAGAGGGACTCACCATGTTCTCACTTGTGTACCAACACCACAGTTTCCTCTACGTATTATCTAAAAAAAAAAAAAAAGAAACTTTGTGGAAAAAGCTAATGTAGCCACCCTGTACGTGAACATCCTTCCCAGTTACTGTTCAAGTAGCTCTCAGAGCCTTTCTTATCTTTTTATCAGCAGTATCAGCAGATAACATGGCCATGGGTTTCTTCCCAGAAATGCCTGGCAGTTTTGGTTCCAACTCTTGACAAGAAACCACTCAAGCCAGCCCTGGCTCCCCCAGGGAATGGGAGATTATGTGCCTCTGTAGATCAGCGTCCACTTAGCCAGACAGAGCGAGGATCTGTGTAGCAAGTGGTCCATGTTCAGTGATCCTGGAAGAAGCATTTCTGTATGTTTGCTTTTTGCAACTGGTTGGTTTTTGTTTAGCATTTTCAAATCACCTTTTCTGGTATATGTTGCACTACGGCATTTTTGTTTAGTTCAGTGTTGGAGAAGACTCCTCCAGTTACCAGTCAACATGCTGATATTTTTCAGTGAAGGGGTGACCCATATTGTTTATTACCTGGATGGCAAGCCTTTCTGGCAGGCTGATGCTTTGAAGCTATATGGTCTCCCTGAAGCTTATGTTCTCCTTGTGGAACAGGTGCATCCGTATTTTCAAAAGTTAGCTTCACTCATTCTTCAGTAGTATATTTTGTCATACAAAATTGTCAGCACAATTTTATGTTGCATAATACCTTGTCAGCTGCCAGCTAGGTTCTACTTCCCAGCATGTCCATGATGTAAGGTAGAGTAGAAAAAACATATAGAAGTGAGAGCATAAAGCTTGCAGCTGGGAAGCAGTATCAGTAATTATGCCATGGGATTGCAGATAAAACATTGGAATGAGACTCTGTTCATTTCTTGTCCCCGCAGTGATCTGCCCACGTGGCTGTACGGAAGTTAAACATTTAAGCTCTTTGTGTATTAATTTTCCATTCCTAAAACCAGGGTGATAATAAGCTGTCATTCATTATTTTTCTTCTGTTCATTTATCTTAAAGTTTAACTTGCTGCGTTAGGTAAGTACTAGCACAATTAAACACAGATTGTGTGCTATTTGGTCATGGTACTGTCATAGCACAGGTTGTCACAGATGTCTGGCTCAGCAGCAAAAAGACTGTGTTTGAAAAAGAGTGCCTCTACAGACACGTTGATAGCCTCTGAACAAAGTTGAGCTTCTGAAAAATTTCTTAATCTGTTGATAAGAGTTTCTGAGCTGTAGTCCATTCGAATGTATTGAGAAAATCTGCATTTGCAATGTTGAGAATCTTCTGACTCTGCAAGTCATGCAGTGCAAAACATGGGCTGAAGCTTGGTGCAAACGTGACCTCAGTCACCACTGACTGCTGGTTGCTGTATGTCCCGGTCAGATTCTGGAAAAAGACGTCGAGCTCTGAAATCATGACACATGAGCTGTAGTTATTGCTTCCTTGGCTGCGAAAGCTTTCCCAGAAGGAAGTCAACATTGAGAGTTTTTCCACGTTATTTCTAGGCTGTTGGATCTCATGAGCATTGTTAAGAAACTGGTGGTGAATCAGGCTGACAGTCTTCAAGCCTGTTCTTTTTACTTTTCTTTTGACTGTGGCAGTCTGGTTTTGGAACAGATTATGTTTAAGATTTCTCAGCACTGCGGATTTTCCTTGGGCTGTCTTTGGAGGTGTGGGAGGGGTGATTTTCATCCTATACCAAAAGGGCCCATGGATAGTTTGTAAACAGAAGCTTCTCAGCCCTAAATGTCCTTTTGCGCTTGATTTAGTTGCTTATGTATATGTTTAGCACCACATTAGATGCTCTTGGGTATCTAAGGCATCTGCGTGGCACTGGCAGATCTGGCACAGGAGCGTCCACCTGCGGGCCAGGTGGTGATCCCAGAGCATCTCAGGTACTGCTGGGTGCCAGCATGCAGACAACCGCATCCAGTCCTTTATGCCTGGTGCTCCAGGGATGGGATTTAGCTCCAGGCTGCAGGAAGCTGCACGTAGAGGTGTTTAAACCTGGGTTTTCTTGTGAGTGTGAAAGTCTGAGTTCCTGTTATGGTCACTTCAGTGCATACCTGGTGGTGTGATGGTGTCTGAAAGAGTTATCCTTAAAGGGCCTCTTCTTATGGATACTCTTAATTTCTCTAAAAACTGTGCCAAAGAGTGTTTTTCTGCATTGCAACTGCTTCTGTTTAACATGTAACTTGCCTTTCTCAGCTGTTCCTTTCAAAGTAACCGACTGTGCTGCTGGGTGTATCACCGGGGCGCTGGACTTTGTGCAGTACATGCAGAAACCAGTTAGTACCGACAACAGCTATTTACACAGTGGTTTTTACTCAAAAGTAATGTCATTGCATAGATTGCCCTGGTTTTCAGTTTCTTTTCAGGTAAAAATTCAAAAATTTGATTTTGATTCATCTCTAGCTATTATAGTTCCAGCTGCCTTAAAATCAGCAGGTGAGATTAGCTGCAGTGTTGAACTGAACCGTCGTCGGAGTTCAGCAAGATCAGGAGTGGTATCTTGAAGTTTTCATTAATATTAGAAGTTAGTCCCCCTTCATTCTGACCGATGTTGCTTGCCAGCACATCTGGCAAGTTACAAGGCTTTGACTATTGTTCAAGTTTTCCTTAAGGTGAAACAGATAAGTCTTCCTAATTTTCAGATAGGTAGGTTATACAGTGGCGTCTGCCACTCCTAAATTTGTATATGTCTTATAAAAAAAAAAAAAAATTACCCACTGTTGAAAACAAATTCATTCTTATTTATGTAGTAACTAGGTAATTAATTTGATTCTGGTTGGCAGAGTCCCTTGGGAGGCAGTCCTTGATTATTATAAAAGGTTTCCACGTTGATTTGAAGAGGCTGGTTTTGCACTTCAATCTTCCTGTCAGGTCCAATGTTGAGGATGCTGAAATGAGGTGTTCTGAGGTTTGAGCATGAAAATGCTTACTCATCTGTCTATGCAGTTGCTCTCCAAAGCCTCAAATGTTCATAGTGATCATGAGCGTTAGGGACTTTGATGCTTGACATAGCACTGTGTGACCCTGTTGTAGTAGGCATGGAGCACACAGAACTCTACTTCCACATATAAAGAGCTCTGAGCGTTCAGTGTGCCTGAAAATTGGACCTGGCCACCTCCTTGACATGCGGCAGATGAATCAAAATCTTTTTCCAGTTTTAAAGTGAACAGTACAAACACTTAATCTGTTGTGTCAAATCATTTAAAAATACAAATCTTTACAACCTAATGCTGTTGTGATTTTTTTTTTAGTTGTTTACTTTTCTAATGTGCATTTCTGTGTGATCCAACAGGTTTTAGCTGATGCTGTTGCACGCTTGGTTGTAGATAAATTCAGTGATTTGACAGAAAATTTCACATCTCCACATGCACGTAGAAAAGTCCTGGCTGGAATTGTCATGACAACAGGTAAAGAAAAAAAAAAACCTACTGTTTTAACTGTCTAAATACCAGGGCTTTGTTTGCATTCTAAGAAACTATCTTCTTTTTTCAGTCAACCAGTACTGAAATATATTTTTACTGTTTAATCTTCAAGGTGCACTAAATTTAGCAATTAAATCTATGTTAAAGATGATTACAGGAAAATTATAGCTGCAAATGCATCTGTTTCGAGAGTTCCTGTCTTCTGAGTAATTGAGACTTATGAGATAACTCATAGTCTAAAAAATATGTGTACCTTTTAAAATGAAACATAGAACTTTTTGAAAGTAAATCTGAAATAAATTTCACCACATTGGTCACACAGATCGCATTCTTGTTTTTGGCATATTATGTAAGAAATTATGCTTGCTTTCCAAGTCTTTAAGGTTTTGCACTTTGTTTAGTTAGTCTTGCTTCTTGTTCATAGTGCTTGCTTCTTAGTCTTGCTTCTTGTTCATAGTGCTTTATGTCTCAGTCATTGTAGTAAAAACATTTGAAGAACACAGTTTATGTTTCAACAGCTGACTCTAGTGTGCATGTGCGAACAGCAGTAATGTGATGGGTCTCTGATTGCTGGTATGATACGTGCTCCAACAGAACACTGAAAACAGTGAATCCTCACCCTAAGCTGATCTACATCCATGCTGCCCCTGAATTTTCCTCAGGTTAAGATTTATCTTTGTCTTCAGTCCAGCTGATCCCTTGACTGGACATTCATTTTGAGCCTATTGTCAATGGACATTTAATTTAGGGCCTGTCATGAAATGCCCCCAATCAGTTGTACAAGTCAGACCAAGATCGGCAATAAATGTACAGCCACATTTCTTCTGGGTGGCCTTCATGCACCGTGTGCTGTGGGCATTTTTCTTGCTCCTTTGGGTTGCATGTTAGCTTCTGTTGACTGTTTGGTTAGTGCCAGCCCTTTCTTACTGTGGGGATGAAGGGGGCCTTCCCCCTTATAGTGGCTTTCCACGGAGCAGATGTTTCATTTCTGAGGCATTGGGTGCTAGTTAGGGTAGATAGTAATTGCATGCTCTATGGAGAGGGGAGTGTTACTAGAGGACATTTGACCCAAGCTCTGTCACCAGATATCTGTGGTGGTGTTGACCGTGGCCCAGCAGCCAAACACCCACCCAGCCTCTCACTCACTCCCCTCTTCCAGGGGATGGGGAGAAAAGGAAGGAAGGTGAGAAGACTCGTGAGTTGAGATAATGATAGCTAATGATAGGGGAAGCAAAAGCTGCATGCAGAAGCGAAGCAAAGCAAAATAAGGAGGTCACAGAATTCGGGTCCTGCACCTGGGGCACAACACCCCCAGGCAGAGCTACAGGCTGGGGGATGAGTGGCTGGAAAGCTGCCTGGCAGAGAAGGACCTGGGAGTATTGGTTAATAGCCGGCTGAATATGAGCCAGCAGTGTGCTCAGGTGGCCAAGAAGGCCAATGACATCCTGGCTTGTATCAGGAACAGTGTGGCCAGCAGGACTAGGGAGGTGATTGTCCCCCTGTACTCGGCTCTGGTGAGGCCGCACCTCGAGTCCTGTGTTCAGTTTTGGGCCCCTCACTACAAGAAGGACATGGAGGTGCTCGAGAGAGTCCAGAGAAGGGCAACGAAGCTGGTGAGGGGTCTGGAGAACAAGTCTTACAAGGTACGGCTGAGGGAGCTGGGGTTGTTCAGCCTGGAGAAGAGGAGGCTCAGGGGTGACCTTATCGCTCTCTACAGGTACCTTAAAGGAGGCTGTAGTGAGGTAGGGATTGGNGGTCTCTTCCAACCTGAACGATTCTGTGATTCTGTGATTCTGTAAATTCAAAGTGTAGGTGTTGTAAAAACAATAAAATATTCCCTGAAGCCTGTCCAGTGAGAATCTGCTAGAGAAGAAGAGCCTCTGGGGAGACCTTATACGGTCTTTCCGTATTTGAAGGGGGCCTACAGGAAAGATGGGGAGAAACTGTCAGGGAGTGTAGTGACAGGACAAAGGGTAACAGTTTTAAACTAAAAAAGGGTAGGCTTAGATTAGATATAAGGAAGAAAATCCTCACTCAGAGGGTGGTGAGGCACTGGAACAGGCTGCCCAGAGAAGCTGTGGGTGCCCCCCCATCCCTGAAGGTGTTCAAGGCCAGGCTGGATGGGTCTTTGGGCAACCTGGTCTAGTGGGAGGTGTCCCTGCCCATGGCAGGGGGTTTGGAACTACATGATCTTTAAAGTCCCTTTCAACCCAAACCATTCTATGATTCTGTGATTCATCATGCTGATCTATCTGTGAAGAACATGCTGTAGGGTTTTTTTTGTTTGTTTGTTTGTTTTTGATATTTCATGTTGATTAGCAAGGTTTCATTGTATTTACAGACCTGTGTCCAAAATTCCCAGAAAAGACATTTGCCCAAAGAATCAAGACTTAATTAATATGTGAATACATTTTGATTAACTGAAGAACTAGCTTTACACAGAATTAGAAACCAGCTCTGCATGGATATGTTAAGTGTCTGGGTGTCCGGGGAGTACCCAGATCCCCCCCCACCCCCCAGCACAGCCGTGTTGTGTTGTAGCAGTGAAGCAGCTGCACGCTTGTCCTCTGTGGTCTTACCACCCTCCATAGGAGAGAGGGGGCAGCTGACCTCATGTGTTTTTCTTAAGGCTGTACTTTGATGAGTATTTATTTCATAAGCAGTGGGAGTTCAAACAGCCCATCCCATTCTCATTCCCTCGCTCATTCCTAGTTACTCCCCTTACATTGGCAGTGCCGCTGTGCAGCCAGGTGGTGGGCAATGCTGGCACTGAGCTGCGTTCAGGACCACCGCTGGTTTGCTCTTCCCACACCCAGCTCCCCACGCATCTGCACCACTTTGGGCCAGGATGCACATCACAGCTAGCTCTACACCCTAGCAGCCTGGGCTCCCTTGCACTGGCACCTCCAGGAGATGGTCTTGTATTGTGAAAGGATCCTAAACTTTAGGTGCTTGGGGTGTGTTGAATGTGTTTTTTTTCTGCCTGTCCATACTGCAGTAACTATTCTATGGGAGGAAGACAGCAGAAGACATTTGGCAGGGCCAGCTGCTTTCTGCCTCTGGTGTTTTTTGCTTTGTTTTGGTAGAGGAATGTAACATTTTGACCTGTCTTTCCAAATTCTTCATGGAACTAACTTTTTTAATGGTAAGGGTAGTTGTCTGCATAGGAAACACACAAAATATTTTTTAATTCTATTGTGCAGAATTATTTAACACCAAGAACTACATCTCTAGAAGTCCTGTACTGCTGATAAGCCTTACAATGGTTTAAGCATTTAAACTTCATTCTCTACTTTTACCTTTCATGTTGATGGTTTAATACCCTTCTATTCTGTGTCCTTTTTTTTTTTTTTTAATAAATCAGTGCCTTCTAATAATACACATTTCTAAAGTTGCTGTGAATATCTGCATATATAGCCAAAAGATTGCCATGCTGTAAGCCAGCTGGCTGCCTGAGCTCAGAAAAAAGCATCATCTTTGGAGATCAGGCTTTAATAACTCTTCCCGAAGCAGCAATTTTTCCTTGCAGGTTTTCAATTTCTAACTCATCTGAACTCCAAAATGAAGAATTTACAAGAACCATAGACCATACTAGTACAGGGAAGATAAGTCTGAGTGAAGCTTTTGCTTTAAAGAAAAAAATCAGAAGGAAAATCATTTTTTGAAAAGAAACAAACAAACAAAGAAAAGAGCCTTGCTTGAATTCTGCAGGAAGACCTCTTGCTAGATTGTTTGTGATTTTAATTTGTATCTTCGTTCTAAAATTTTGTTTTGCCAGGTACAGATGTGAAAGATGCTCTGGTAATAAGTGTTTCTACAGGAACAAAATGCATCAATGGTGAATACATGAGTGATCGTGGTCTTGCATTAAATGATTGCCACGCAGAAATTATATCTCGCCGGTGCCTGCTTAAATTTCTATATACACAACTTGAGCTTTACCTAAGGTAAGCTTATGGGAAGATAAGTTGACCACATGGAGCTGAAAAGCTGTCAAAAAATGTCTTCTAATTATTTGAATATGAAACACTTGTCCTGACATGCCCTGCTGAAACAAACTGATGTGTAAGCAACACCTGTTGCATTAGGATGTTTAACTGAGAACTCAAACCCTTTGTCCTAAAGTTTGACTTGAACAATACATGTATTCAGTTAGGTGTCAATCTTGAGAGGGTAGCACGGACAAAATTACAGGGAATCATTTTCTAATCTGTAAACATCTAAATCAAAATAATCTCAAGTGGTCCAATGAGTGATGTTGTTTTCTGGTAAGTCCCTGAAAGCTCACTGGGGAAATGTAAAGAGTTCTCTATTTCTTCTCTCCATTCTTTTTTCATTTTGTTTTTAATGCCTGTTAAGATGGACTAGCTTACGTTATGTATGTGTTAATTTTGGTTTTAACTATAGCTTTGTTCTCTGTTTCAGCAATAAAGAAGATCAGCAAAAATCCATTTTTATCAAATCAGAACGAGGAGGGTTTAAACTGAAGGAGAATGTGCAGTTTCATCTCTATATCAGCACATCTCCTTGTGGAGACGCTAGGATTTTTTCACCACATGAAGCAGCACAAGAGGGTATGACAGCAGTAGTATTCTAGTATTGGAGTCTAAAATATTATTTGAGCACATACAAGTGATATGACTAAAATTTAAGTGTTTTCTTTCCTTTTAATGTAGATATGTGTTAGACAAAGAGCTCTCCAAAAAATCTGAGCTGTTCTTCCTGTATTGTAGAATTTAAGTATAGACCGATGAGCTGTATGGTCTTGAAGAGCCTGGATGCTAGCAAAGATAAGCCAGTGAGTCAGCAAGTATTCTTACAGAACTAGCCAGACCATTTCAGTATTTCCATCTTTTAATGGTTGTTGTCTGTCTTTATCTGTTGACTGACTTCATTCTAATACTCTAATGCACAGAACGCTATTTAAGAATTACCTGTTGCCTATTTATGCTCCCAGTTAGAAATTAGTTTAATTGCAAATTCATTTTAGAAGACATATGAAAGATGTTTGCTGTAGCTAAATTGCAAGGAGCGATAGAAATTGTTGTGCAAGCCAGCAGCTACTCAGGCAAATGTCTTTAATAGACTCTTCTTATTGTAATGCTATCTGTAAAATAATTTAGGAATGTTTCTCGGTTGATTGTAAGCCACTTTTGTCATTTAGATCAAGGAGACAGACATCCAAACCGCAAAGCAAGAGGACAGCTACGAACAAAAATAGAATCCGGGGAAGGGACAATCCCCGTGCGCTCTACTACCACTATCCAGACGTGGGATGGAGTATTGCAAGGAGAAAGACTGCTTACTATGTCATGCAGTGACAAGATAGCAAGGTGAGATACTAAATTTTCAGCCTTTTATTGCTGAATAAGAAAGGAGAGTTGCATGACAGCTGCAATGAATGTGCAGGTTATTGATTGGTTTCATTGGTCAGATGTAGCATGGCTGTAACTCCAATGATAAAGCTCTGATTCTTCACCTGCAGTTGGTGTCAGACCTTCTGCTGGCTTCAGAGGCAAGGTGAAAACATCTATCACTCCAGCTATTTCAAGTCATGACAGCTTTGTTTTTTATTTATCACTGGAAAATATCAGAGGAATAATGCCTTTTTTGTTTTTTGTTTTTTGTTTTTTTTTTCCCCTAATTTTTTACGGCATTGGCAAAAAAGTGCAATAAATATATTATTAGTTATAGTTGATTAATTTCCTCTGATGATATATATCCTTGTATATCAATGGTACAGATGTGTTCCATGGATAAATTTAGATTTATATTATTTTATACAGAGAAAATGTGTTCCAGTTAAAAACATGTTAATTGATGGTCATTTTTAATTTCTAACTTCAAAATTATTTTAATGTTAGATGAATATTTTTACTGTAAATAAATATTTTGTTTCCAGTACTGGTACTTTTGTTTATATCTTATCCGATACCTTCTTTGTTGTCATTACTGACAGACAAAGATTGAAAGATTTTTTGAAAACTTTGAATAGAGAGATGACAATCCCACCCACCCCCCAGATTTAGCAGCAGTATCCTTTAAGAAGTATCAGAAGTCTGGGAGAGTTGCTGGAAGATTGTAGTATTGTTTGAAAAGAGTCTGTCTGTTTGCAGCCTCTTTGTTCTCGTGAAATAGATGAGAAACGCCAAGTTATTCGGCTGATGATATTTTAATTATTTTTTAATTAAAAAAGCTGTGCTGGTCTGTCAAGTCACACTTAGTCTGATTCAAAATTTATTAAGTGTATTTTAACACAGTAAAAAAGTTGAACTATAATTGCGAACTGTGTACACCAAATCAAAAAATACAGGATGAATGTTATGTAATTGCTTTTCTCCTCTAGTCTTGTCTCAAGTAATCAGCTTCTTTACTGAAGGAAGACATTTTACTTTAGTTTAAATCCCTCTAACATAAATGGATAGGGCCATTCAGAAGCTACTATCCTGAGTTGTTGAAAGGCAATTCTTCAAAAATGACTTTGAATTTTTTTTAAATAATATTTTCAATAACTCATCAAACAGATTTCCCAGCTTCATGTCAATGACTTCTCCTAACCATCCAATGTGGTCCTCACGCTGCATTCATTTGACTTTTTTATCATGTCATCGTTGCTGTTAGTGAAAATAAAAAATGAAGACAGTTATTGAGCTAGAACACATTTGACTATTTTGTTGATTTTGTGTGATGCAGAACAGAATCCATCTCTCGCTTGCGTAGCTAGCTGTCACCTCTCCTTGGGGCTAATGGGAATAATTTTGTTTGTGCCAGTGAAGGAAGCAAATAGAACACATTGACACAGAACAAAGACTGTATGACGGGTAAGGAGGCCCAAATTTTCATATTCTTTTTTTTCTTTTCTTTTTTCTTTTTTACATTTCCCTGACAGTTATGACCATGTTTTGTCCATTTAAATTTGAAAGAATGCATTGTTATGTAGTTTCCAACAGTCAGTGCTCCAGAATGCCCTGGCCCTGTGCACTTCCACTGAACTTTCCAAAAGATTCACAGTCCCAGCCTGGAAAACGTGGATATATACTGTGTGCAGGATTGCATGGGCAGTCCAGAGCAGGGAAACTCTTCGTATCTGAACAGCCATATCTGTGTGGATTATATGTATAACTCAAGCTATTATTTTCAGCCTCTGAGTGCTTTGTTGCACTCTCCTGAGCCTGGTAGGAACATCCAAGAAACTTGCAAAACTTAAGCTTCTCTTTTTCTGCAAAAAAAGTGCTAAAAAGTGAAAGGTCTCTGGTGACTGCTGCTCATTACAGTGATGGGCCAAACCCGCTGTTAGTAATGGGTGAGCTCTCATGCAAGAGTAGATGGGCTTCCTCGGGCTGACTGCAGGTGCTTACTGTACGTTGGCAGACTTGGCTGTGCCAAGCCAGGGCTTGGATTGTGCCATGGGCTGAGGTAGGACATGTGAAACATGCTTTGGCTGTGAACAACATGGGTCTGCTGCTTCCCTCCAAACAGCTCAGCTCACCTCTTCTTCTCTGGCTTAGCTGGAGGCAGATACTCAGCACCCTTTTCTCCCCCAAAATAACCTCCTGGAGGGTCACTTTGTGCTTGTGTTGGATGAGGCAGGGAAAAAAAAGAGAAAAAGACAAGAGACTTGAGAGTTGTGCTTTAAGTAGGAAGGAAATGAGGGATGCCAAACTCTAACTTGTACTGATGTCACCAGGTGAAAAACTGGAAAACAGCAAAAGGCCTCTGTAAGTAAAAGTGAATGTAATTCCATTTGGATCAGGAGCATTAGAACAGGATTATCCTAGTGTGTTAGTTCATGGTGACATTTCAGGGTGGCATTATTCTATGACAAGAATACCTATTTTGGGACATTAATATACATGTATTTGTTTTAAATGTATCATGAGCTTGTTCCATGGTACTTTTTATGCATATTTTTGTCATTCTCTTTTTGATCTGTTTTTCCCTCCACATTCATTTCAAGTTTTTCGGCTTCAAATAATTACTTAATTTCTCACAAAACACTCCAGCTGTGGTTTGTTGTCTTGCTGAGAAGAACAAAATGTTTTTTTCACCCTGTTTCCTTGCTAGGAAGGCTCTAGGAATTAAGAATTGGTTTAATTAAGGAGTGGTCCGGTTGTATAAAGGAGAAGTCATTGGTGCTCTTCTGCTCTAAAGAATTTTACTTCTGATAATCTTTGCTGTGAAATAACATCACATGCCTGTGTACTGACTGAGCCACTGGAAGTAAAAGACTGACTGCTTCACGTGAAGATGTTGCTGCCTGTTTATGCTGTGGCTTATGAAAAGAAGGCACTGATCATAGAGATTCAGTTAATCTCTTAGGAAAGCAAAGAGAAATCAGATTTAAACATGGCAGAGAGGAGTTTGTGGTTAGGTGAATTAAATCAGCTCTGCCTGTTCATTCTGCAATGAATAGCATCTAAGTGGTGAATATAGAATAAGAAAATCAATGAGTATGATAATTTTGTAAAATCAGATTTCCCCAGTGTGGTGCTCATCTATACAAACCTGTTGTAGCTCTCAGGTGAGCACACTACACAGAGTATCGTCTGTAAACAGTCAGGAGCTGACCACGCTTCATTTGCAACTTCATTGACCAAAAGCTGTATGTGTAGTTATGGATACTTAAGTGCAGGTGAAGCAGGATGTGAATCCAACTATGTTTGTGGGAACAGGCAGTTGTGTAGGAACTGCTATGGGAAACTGAGATTTGGATTGGATATGTGCAGATCTGCAGAGCTGTTGTTAGGGTCTAGTTTGTAAGGGTGGTAAGATGTTGCAGTTGGAAACAGCGTTTCTGTGAATGCCTGTGTGCAAGGTTATTTCTTAGATGAGGTAGAGGACATCGCAAAATCTTGGTGACAGGAAAGATTTGGTCTTTTGACCAAATTTGGTCTTACTTGTACCTAAGTGTGATTGGGCAGTTCTAAGCTGTAAAGCAAAGTGTGGACACAAGGGAGCCTGAGCTATGCTTCCAAGGAGACAACTCAGCAGCATTTTTTAATTGGAGTAATTTTTAATTTACATCTGAAATTTTTCAGATGGTTGAATTTTTTATGCAAAACAAATACTCAATAGAAAACAGGGTTTTTATACAAGAAAATACTTCATCAAAAGAGATGATCTGTTGGTACAATTTTTATGGAAAATTTTCAACAAAATAATAGTCCGTAGGTCAGACCAGATGTAGCTTGTTGCTCATCACACAATTTGCTACATCTTGCATAATTTTGCTCAGCAGAATGGCCTCACTGAAATCAATGAGATTATCTATAGGAAGAAGTATCATTTCTTCAGTGCCTGCTTGCTTTCTGAAAGCAAGCTAACTGTAAGCTAAGTTTGGGAACGTGCTTTTCATAGTGTATTCTCTGATGGCAAAACTGTTTTAGGAGACTACCATTACCCATGCCCAGCTGCTGCATCCTTCCTGCGCACTGCAGCTCCCTGCCTCTCTCAGTGCAGATGTTTGTGGAGCTGTGCTTTAAACCAGACAAGAGAAACTGCATTTTCAAAATACAAGGCCAGATATGTTTCAGCGCTGTGATTTATAGCACAGCTCTGGCAAGCCACAATGCAGGGGCCGGACCTGATGGTGCTTTTTATGTTCTGACCTTTCCAGTGGCAAGCAGCTCCACCTCCCTGCCCCTTTTTCAGAATGTTGGGGGCGGTTGTTTTTTTTCTTTTTTAAACTTGAATCATGTCACTGCTCTGACTTTATGGAGAGCCATCCAAGCAATTAAACTAGAAGACTGAGGAGGATCAAGGTTGTGATATGCAGAGTCCTCTTCAGTCAGATTTAGTGCTGGGGAAACAATGGAGTACAACTTCACGCTACAGCTTACAGCATCCTTTGACTGTAATCTTCCCCATGCTTTTTAATGGCTTGAGCTGTTCAGTTGCCAACTTGTTGGATAAACTTACCATTTCTCTTTCCTTGTCCCAGAAAAGCAGCATCAGCTAATATGTGTGGTGGTGGGAATACAGAAATTCTTAATCCAGTTGCTAGTAAGGGCCGTTGTGGTATGTCAGCTATACCATCTGAGGAAAAAGGAGAGCTATGGTTTCGATATGTAGCTTTTGTTTACGTTCTCATGCTTAAGTACTTTCCTAATTATTACTAGAAGAGCTTTAGAAATTTTGTTGCCCCATCAAACATAGTAGTGGTTATACATCATCTCATTGAGGCCCTGGTAGAGAGTGAAACAAACTACTTGGTGACTGTCTGAAGGAACTTCTGTGTCATGAAAGGCTGCTCAGAAGTGAAGAGAATCAGTTTAGGACAAGTAAATAAGCTTTAGTTTCAATGCACTGGCATCATGTCAGGTTGTGTTTCCTTGTGTTGTGCATCACTTGTGGAACTGCAGAGTTGAAGGTGACAGGGTATTGCATGCTGCTGAACGCTTGGCTGGTGCTCAGCTGTGGGTATCCCTGTCTGCACAAGGTGCCCCCACACGCCCTAGAGGCACGTGTATTTAAGTGTTGGCAGTCTGTAACTAAATCCTGTGGCTTGTGGTTTGCATCAGCCTAAAAACTGGTATTTAAAACATCAATTTTAGTTTGAAATTTTATAATGCTTGTGAGAGAAAATCTCTTGATTCTTGTGGTAACTTAAAGCCAGAACATTCACAATATCTTATCAATATCATCAGAATTTGTCATAAGAGGCACTGATTTTATGCTCAGCTAGACAGATTTTTCTGGTGTAAAGTTTTACACTGGAGGATGTTTCCCTGCATGCTGAGGCTCTCTTCCCCTTCAGCAAAACTCTTGTCTATGAATCTTACTTCAAGCATTTCAATATTGCCATTGACATAATGCAGCAGTCCTGTGTTCTGCCTACTCTTGTGCTTTAGTGCTTTTCTTTGTTGCAAATGTGGTGCCATTTTTCCTGTTTTGATGTGGGAGTTCCACATTTTTGCCCACAACTGTTGCAGAAGAGATATAAACTGCTGAATTAGTGATGGGAGAGATTTATTCCATTATCACATTCTTGAGTCATTAAATGCTCCTATCTGAGCACTGGGCCATGGCCAGGGTCTGTGTCCACTCTGCTGCGGTGTGGCATTGCAGTGGAAAGGTTCGTTTCTGTGTTATAAAATCAATGTGAGCATTGGAAGGTTTGAGTTTGCAAGCTAGATTTACCTAGTTTTTGTTACTTCATCCTTTTCTCATACTAGTTTATATATTAATGTGAAGAAAAAATCCTTTCGTTAGGTGTTTCACTGGCTTGGTGGAAAAGGTAATACTGAATTTATTAACATTTTCTGTAATAAATTTTACACTCTCTGCTCTGCACCTCATGGTTTGTAGTGAACCTATACAAATTTGGCCCATTAGCTTCAAAAGAAGTTTCAGTAAATTTTAGAACTAAATTGACAGCTTTTGTTGACAAACATTCTGACAAGCCATGCTTGTAAACTGGCAGGATGAGTCAGTTTTACCATTTCAGGTTTCAAAAGGCTTGTGGCTTTTTGAAAATTGATGCGTATTATTGGTATAGCTTCTTCTCAGTTTATATCTATAGAGGTTGTTTTTAGTGTATGTGCTCATGGGTGTGAGAAATTACTCGTAGCCAGAAAGAAGTAAAGTAAATAGGAACAACAAGAAAGTCTCTGTGTAATCCTTCCCTTTTGCCTCAGTTACAATCTATAGAACTTCATTTGGGTTTCATGTTTATCTCTGAATCACTGCCAGTTTCTGAAACAGTTATGTATTTCTATAGATAGTTATATGTTCTTTTATTGTAACACTGTGATGGTTTTACCCTGCTGGGAAGCTGAACTCCACCACAACTGCTCTCTCATTCCCCCTTCTCAAAGGGGGAGAAAATACAATGAGAATGGCTTAAGAGTTGAGATGAGGACAGGGAGATCACTCACCAATTATCGTCACAGGCAAAACGGACTCAGCATAGGGAGATTAATATAATTTATTACCTATCACTAGCAGACTAGAACAGTTAGAAACTACAAGCAAACTAAAACCACCTTCCCCCATCCACCCTCTTCTACCTCACCCCTCACCCCCCCCGAGCCGGTGAAGGGGAACAGGGAATGGGGGCTGTGGTCAGTCCCTAACGCTGCATCTCTGCCACTCCTTCATGGTCACTCTCTGCCCCTGCTCCACGTGGGGTCCCTCCCACGGGATGCTGTCCTTCCCGAGCTGATCCTGTGTGGGCTTCCCACAGGCTGCAGCTCTTCAAGAACTGCTCCAATATGGGTCTGTACTACAGGGTCCGTCCCTCAGGACCAAACTGCTCCAACATGGCTCCCCCACAGGCAGCAGCTCCCACCGGATCACCTGCTCCTGCGTGGGTTCCTTTCCATCTGGCCCAGGGCCTGCTCCTGTGGGGGCTCCCATGGGCCGCAGCCTCCTTCAGGCCTCATCCACTTGCTCCACCATGATCTCCTTCACTGGTTGCAGTGTGGAAATCTGCTCCGCGTGGTACCCATGGGCTGCAGGGCCGGCTCCACCATGGGCCTCTCCCGGGGCCGCAGGGGAACTTCTGCTGCGGTGCCTGGAGCCCCTCCTGCCCTCCTGCTTCACTGACCTTGGTGTCTGCAGGGCTGTTTCTCACTCCTCTCTCCCAGCTGCTGTGGCACAGCAGGTTTTTTTTCCCTTTCTTAAATCTGCTCTCACAGAGGTGCAACCAACATCGCTCATTGGCTCTGCTCTGGCCAGCAGCGGGTCCATTTTGGAGCCAGCTGGAACTGGCTCTTATCTAACATGGGGCAGCTTCTGGGCTGTGCTCACAGAGGCCACCCCTGCAGCCCCCCTGCTACCAAACCTGTGCCACGTAAACCCAATACAAACACTTGAAATTTAAAGCTAATTTTATAAACCTAACCACCATCCAACCCTGCCTAGTTAATTTTAAGAGGTTGAGGCTTTGCTCATATGAATGGTTTCTGCAAACCTTGTACTTGCAGCAAGCCAGTTGATCTGAATCCAGTGCTCACAGTGGTAAAAGTGATACAGCCCACCTCAGCAAAACCAGCAGGCGTGGGCAGTTATTACAGAATAGCTATTGTAATACAGGTTCGTATAGTTCACCTTGCAGAAGTTTGTTCAAGTGTCCAAACTCCTCCTCCTCTTTTAATCAAAAGATTTTAGCAAGACAAACTTCAGCTTTAATTTTCTGTGCCAGCAAATGTCACCACATGTGGGAGGTGGGGAAGAAGCAGCAAAACACAAGCTCTAGAAATACTGAAGATGGAAGCAAGGAAAAAAAGGGTCTGGCAAAGGTTTTATTTAGGGAGCTAAGGCTTGCCAGAGGAATACTCTGGCCTTTTTAAAATGTCCATCCATCACTCAAGTACTGTTCAAGAGAAGTAAAACATGATATGCCTAACCTAAGGAAGCTTAATTTGTGTGTCTGTAAGTTTCAGATACAATTGCAAGAACCCAATTTGCAGTGCTCACTCTTGGATTCTTTCCAGATGTTTCTTCCATAATATTATTTGTCTGTAGTAGTCTATATGCTTCATGTAGGTAATACTGCAAATGACAAGAAAACACTATTGTGATCTATTTGGCAATTGAAGTACCTCTATTACAAAATTGTAGTCATGGCAAGGTCCTTAGAAAGGCATCTAGGTACTGGGAGGCAATAATTTTCACTTGATACCTTTAATCTTATGTTTGGCTGTTCATTGCATTTTCACTGTCATACAAAATAGGCCATTACTCAATGTAATATATGCCTTATTTTTTTTAGTGCAGTATTTTTACTCATACTTTAGTGCCAGCTTTTTTAACAACAGGTGAGTAAGTTAATGCATACTGCCTCAATTTTCATCCTCAGTAAAGAAATGCAAATAAATTGTTTCCTTGAACTGCAGTTTTTGTTTTACCCCTTTTTTAACATTTTGCAAGACTTGTAGCCAAAGTGTGTAGTTCATCTTCTCACAGTAGTGAAGCAGTTGTACTATACAATTTCTAGCCTGAACTGATGATGATGATGATGTGTAGCCATGCCGTCCCAGCACAAGGTGCAAGAAACACTGTTAACAAGATCAGAGTTCCCTTGTTTCTTAGGGGATCCTTGCAACTCAGTTTAGCATGTGCATTTTATTAAGGACAACCACTTTATATGAGCACAACAGCTTCTATTGTGCTATTTTTTATTTTTATTTTTTATTCAAGCACCAAAAAAACCTTCTGCTTGTGTACCCAGTCTGGGTGTTGCAGTTGGACTCAGATACACCATTTTAATAGTGCCAAATTGTTTGCAAGTATACCTCAGAAAAGAGGCCAATGGAAATACTCTGCAGAAGACTTTGAGGTTTTAAAAAGTGTTTCATATGATTGTCACATACAGATTGAGAGCCAAATCTTGATTAAATGAACACAGATACAAAAACTCTTCAGTATTTTGCTCCTATGCATGCTAGATTCCTGCCACTGGACCTGGTCCAATGTGGGTCACAATGGTGCAGACAGGGACTTAAAGTTGGAATCTATGAAGCAGCTAAAGTAAGCAAAGAGTACCCGGAGATTGTTTTCCCCTGCCGAAGGATATTGCAAGCAACTACAAATATCCTCTCTGGCAGCAGGATGTGGACAGTTTGGTTAGGATGTAAAGAACACACTTTCCATTATGGTGATGAGGTACTGAGGTCTTGCAGACACAATCCTTGTGTTCTTGGAAGGATGGTTTGCCCACTGCCAGGTGTCTTTTGGAGGCATCAGCTACTGTTTCTGATTAAGGATCCCACAGTTTGGCTTTCTCTGATCGAATGATCCTGTCCATCTCTGGCATTAGGGTGCTGCAAAATGTATCACCAGACATGTTAGCAGGGAAGTGAAGTTATGGAATCTGGTCCTGAAGTGGATGCTGACAGTATACCTGGTGGTTGCCTTGCTCAGGATTTCACTAAGCATCCCATAAGCTGATCTTTGAAATTCTGGAAGGTGTCACAGCTATGTTACCATAGCCATGTTCTGCTTAAGAGAGGAAAGGTTGAAAGTCTGGTCCATTGTGATTGACTGCTGTTATGTCTGGCAGATGTTACTTGTTCCATTAAAAAGAAAGTATTTTTTTGTTTTTTTGTTTTGTTTTGTTTTGTTTTGTTTTTCCCTCCCTCTTAGGTGGAACGTATTGGGTATTCAAGGAGCCTTACTTAGCCTCTTTGTGGAGCCAATTTACTTCTCTAGCATCATCTTGGGGAGTTTATATCATGGGGATCATCTATCCAGAGCCGTATACCAGAGGATAGCAGAGATAGAAGATCTACCACCTCTTTATACACTCAACAGACCTTTACTTAGTGGCAAGTATCTAATGGAGAAGGCTGTACCGGTAACTAAGTCTGTTCCAGTAGCAATGTGATTTTGCAGTTCTCAAAACCTTGCAAATTATGTACTGTGAGTAAATTGCTTTCTGGTTACAACACAGAAGATATTGTCTAAACCTGATATAGATACTCAGACAGAAATACCATAGCAACAACCTTTCATGAGTTAAAAGGTGCCAAAAGAGCTGGGATACGAACTGGATGCAGTTTAATATAATTGCCGTCTAGAGTGTGCCTTAGCAATATGTGAGGCAAGTTGAAGGCCCTGGCTTAGTGAAACCTCTCATCATCCATGGGATAGCGTGTTAGCTCTCACTGTCACTTCTCTTGCCCTTGCAGATATTTATTGAATCGCTCCATCATTTGTCTGCATGACAAGATACACTACGTATTTGGCTCACAATCTCTAGACCAGTAACCAACTGAAAATGGATGGAAAGAATATCTCAGACGCCATTGGTTGTATTTTCTTTTGTCAATTGTTCTGTTGGATGCAGCATTAGCTTTAATTGGCATGGCACCCAACTTGTTTGCATGACCCAATTATCACAATATTTTCACTTCCACTTCATAGTTAATGCACAAATGCTGTATTCAGATCCTGGTGGCATGTCCCTCAGAAATATTTTTAAAATAGTATTAAGTATTAGCTGACAGACAGCAATACAGCAAGCCCTAGGAAGTAATTAGCAGCTGCTGTTGAAATTTTATAAGTGTTGTTCTTTAGCATCGCAGTGATCCTAGACTCTAGTGGGGCTAAGAGGAATGACACTATTTGAATTAAGAGGTTGTAACTTCAAATTGAGCCATGACTTAAAAGGAAAGTTCTGAAATATCTTAAAAAAATAATCTAAAACTGCTAGTCACAGAAGTGTTGTGAAAGCTTTAAAATTTCTTATACTACCTATCATTGTGTGCATTGCTTTGTTCTGTAGAGCTTGGCTTTTGGCATGCCTGTTTATTTTCCAGGAAAAAAAGACCAGTATTTTAAAGCATGTTTAAAGCTTGACATGAATTTTAAAAATAAATATTGGGAGTATGTGGGGGAAAGGGCATATCGAACAACCAGCTTTGTTGTTGTTGTTGTTAGAAAAAAAGGTAATTAATAAGGATTCCCAGAACCAGGATGTACTAAAATATTGTGACATATTTATCCTTATAGTAGCAAATAAGTAAAAGTGACAACACTCATAGTACCAAATATTCAATTGTTATATTGGCCTGGTAGCTGAGGTATGGACTGTTGCTGCCTGATTTCTGGGAATTTTTATAAAATCTTCAAGACAGCAGGTTTAAGGCAGGGTGGGAGGAGCTTCTGTTGTCCTTTTCACAACATATAATAGCACGTTAGCTTCTTAAAAATCATCTTTCTGAAATATTGTTACCATCTATTTGCCATGAGGTAGCACCATCTGTTTAAACAGTTCAGCCAGAACTCACTGAGCAGTAGAGAGAGTTCAGAAGTGTTCTCAGCTGTTGAGTTTTCATGAAAATGCATGTCTCAAAATGTACAGGAAGCTTGTTTGAGAGTAGGGACGGAGGAGAATTCTCTTGATGGATTTCCTTCTGGATTAGTCTTGAGAACTACTTTTCTGATCCATTCTGTTGGGATTCAGCTGGGGCATATGCAGAGCAGCTACACATCTACTCTTTGATTCACTTATTTGACAGTGTATTCTAATCTGCAATAAGTGCCTCAGGAACAACTCTTCCCATTTCTGAGTTCCCCCTTACACCACACACACACAGTTGTGCAATCATTACTCATTTCTAACAGAGGAATGAACTAAAATAGAAATAGCTGTTCAGTTATGGCATTCTGTCTTTCCCCACTGTCTCTCACCTGCTTAGCTGAGAAAACACTGTAAAAGCTGTTCATAAAACAACTTTTACATCTGCAGGGACAATTGCATTAAGATGAAGTTGGACTGAGCTAGTGTTATCTACTCTACTGGTAAAAACCGTCTTTTCATGAAATGTTCTTTCTTTCTTCATAGGAGATTTTCTACTTATACATCCTTTCCTCAGCAAGTTAGATGGGAGCATGCATATCAGAGTAGCTGTTTTTCAGCTACGGGTGCGGGAAACCCTTACGTTGGTAGAAAATTCCCTCCCTGTATCAACTCTTGGGAACCTTGGTTGCAGCACCCAGCCTTTTGGGATGCCTTTAGCACCACAGCACAGAGGGCATGTGAGCTCTCACTGAGAATTGGGCAATTCAGTTAAGAAAAGACAGGTTCAAATCTTGTGAACTTCTGAATAAATAACCTGAAAAGGGAACAATTCCTCAATCGAATAAAATGAGGATGATTGTATAAATCAGCCAGTATCAGTCTGCAGGTTAATCCGCTCAGACTTTTTGGAGTCACTTTTTGGAGATAGGCACAAAGGAGTTAACCTGGCACAGAAGTAGAGTAACAAAGCTCAGCAAATACTCCATTTAGAGAATCAGTCCTTGAAAATCCTTGAGAGAAGTCATCATTAAATGTAAAAAGGAATTCATTGCATATAAAAGGCAAGCTTCTTTTCACTGGAGGCAACTTGTGTGAACAGAATTTCATCAGGTGTCCATGTTTATGGTTCCTGTTGCTGGTACTTGTGTGCTCAGCCTCAGGGTCCTGGGCTGATGGCATTTGCTAGGGCTATGACCTTAAAGCAGACTTCAGGGTATGCCCAGACATCCTTCATGTTCTCCTGTCAGTGATGACTACTAAACCCAGCTGTGAACTCTGCCCTTGTGCTCACCTTTTTTGGATAATCCATTTTTTTCTTAGCTGTGATTATACTAATACAGCCAAAGTTTTCCACGTTTTGATGTCTGGTCAGTTAATAGTTTCTTATGCTTCAGTTTCTGTAAGGCTTCCTGTCTTTTAGCAGAGCATTGTCAGAAATTAAGTTGTTGGCGTTTTCGACCTGTTCTTACGGTATTGCTGACGGCTATTTCCTTTGTTTCATTTCTTGGATGAAACATCCAGGAACAGTGTCACATCTACGGATTATCTTGTCACCAGCATAAGAATTGTCTTAAGTAAGATTAAGATGTTAAGGTAAGAGTTATCTATCCCAGTATTCTTCTCCCACAGGCAGGTATGCAGTTTAAAAACAGAAGGAAATGGTATGCCTCTGCAGATACCTCCTGAGAATTGCAGCAGTAATCTGTGGATCAGACTTCCTGAACCAGTCTTTGTGTTTAAAAATCCTTGATGGATCTTTCATTCATGAACTCCCATTCTTGTTTTATGAATTGGTGTAAACTTCTTAGTTTCCACAACCTTCTTTAGTAAGGAGGTCCATAGTACATTTAAAGATTTTTGCAATAGAATTTACTTTTTGCTAATTTATTTAGATGTTCTTTAGCGCTCTGTATGATACAGGCATACCGTGTACCATATAGGTAGCAGTTGTCCCACGTCACTTTTGTCTTGATGCTCAGTTCTCTATACCACTGTGGTATTCCCACTAAGTCCTACCTTTTCCAGTCTAGAAAGTGTTAGTGCACTTTGTTTTTCCTTGCATGGAAAATATTCCATGTAAGGATCATCCCTTCCATTTTACAATCACATTTTTGAGCTGGCAAGACCAGAGCAGCATCTGATACTCAAGATAAGGTAGCAGTAATGATTTATATAGTGGCATCATGATACTCTATTTTGTTCTATATTCCTTCAGTAATAATTCCTCACATTCACTTTGCTCCATTGATTACTGTTGATCATTGACCTGACCTTTTGAAAGAACTGAATATTCAAAAATCATAGAATCATTTAGGTTGGAAAAGACCTTCAAGATTACCAAGTCCAACCATCAACTTGACCAAAAAGTTTAATGGTGTTTTGAATCTATTGCTAGTACCTATACTCATAAGAGAAAGGTGTATTTATATCTTCATATAGATGTCCCTCCTTTGCTTACAGTACCGTTATTAAACCATGAGCAAGTTAGTAGTTTGGAGCATGTTTCTTAAACAGAACAGAACATCTTGAGTTGGAAGGGACAAGGTTCCAGTGCCCGATCACCCTCTCAGTGAAGAACCTTTTCCTAACTTCTAGCCTGAACCTTCCCTGTTGCAGCTCCATGCCGTTCCCTCAGGTCCTACCACTGGTCACCAGAGAGAAGAGATCAGCACCTGCCCCTCTGCTCCCATCGTGAGGAAGCTGTAGGCCGCCATGAGGCCTCCCCTCAGTCTCCTCTTCTCTAGGCTGAACAAGCCAAGTGACCTTAGCCGCTTCTCATACGTCTTCCTGTCTAGACCCTTCACCATCTTTGTTGCTCTCCTTTGGACACACTGTAATAGTTTTATATCCTTTTTATGTTGTGGGGCCCAAAACTGCACACAGTGCTTGAGGTGAGGCTGCTCTACTCCTCTACTGAGGAGTAGAGTGACACAATCACTTCCCTCGACCAGCTAGCAATGCTGTGCTTGATGCACCCCAGGGTATGGTTGGCCCTTCTGGCTGCCAGGGCACACTGCTGACTCATGTTGAACTTGCTGTTGACCAAAGCCCCAGATCCTTTTCTGCGGGGCTGCTCTCCGGCCTCTCATCCCCAGTCTGTAAATATATCCAGAATCACCTCATCCCAGGTACAGAATATGGCACTTACGCTTGTTAAATTTCCTATGGTTGGTGATTGCCCAGCATTCTAATCTGTCAAGGTCTCTCTGCAAGGCTTCTCTGCCCCGAGGGATTCAACAGCTCCTCCTAACTTAGTATTGGCCGCAAACTTAGTATGCATTTGACTCCAATCACTTATAAAAACATCGAAGAGAACTGGCCTTAAAATGGAGCCCTGGGGAACCCNTAATCTGTCAAGGTCTCTCTGCAACGCTTCTCTGCCCCGAGGGATTCAACAGCTCCTCCTAACTTAGTATTGGCCGCAAACTTAGTATGCATTTGACTCCAATCACTTATAAAAACATCGAAGAGAACTGGCCTTAAAATGGAGCCCTGGGGAACCCTACAAGTGACTGGATGCCAGCCTGATGTAACCACATTTACTATAACCCTTTGAGCACGGCGTGTCAGCCAGTTGTTCACCCTTTGTATTATGTACTTGTGTAGCTGTGTGCTGGACACTTTGTCCAGAAGGATACTGTGAGAGAGAGTATTGAAAGCTTTGCTAAAATCCAAAAAATCACATCTAGTAAAGTCATGTTCCTGAATGCTAATATACATCTCCAAGTCCAACACTTCTTATGCAGGACTGATTTGTTCTTTTTTTCCTCATATATGTTACCTTATATTTATCTATAATGAATTTTATCTGCCTTTTAATTGCCTGTTACTCAATGTTACGAGCTTTTTTCTGCTACTCTTTGCAGCTGCCTCTCTTGTTTACCATCTTGAATAATTTAGTATCATCAACAATCTTACCTCCGTTTTTCCTCACACACAGGCTTTCCAGGTATGCAAGGTACCAGCACAGAGCTTGAGGCTCTCTATCTGTGTTGGCTCTTCCCAAGGAGACTTGTGTTCATTAAATCTTTTTTTAAAGTAGACATTGGGCAAACAGGCCTTCTGCTCCGCGGGCTCTCTGAAGATTAGTGTCACACTGTCTGCTTCCAGTCTTCAATTACTATGGCAGTTTTTTGTTGACTTCTTCCCAAAACTGTTATATTTACACCTGCACCCAGTAGTGCTGTATTGTAGTTCCTGCTGGTCTTCCTGGTGCAGATGTCACATTTATTGACTGGCAGTTTTCCTGTAGACCTGTAAACTTAAAAACTGGAGTCACATTGGCCATGTTCCAGCCTGGAGGACTTGCGTGGTTTCTAATGGGTGGATATATCCCACGACTGCTGTTCCTGCTTTCTTGTCTTTAATTTCCTCAAATGCAGTTGAATATTGTCTGGGTACCATGCCTGGTGTTTGTTTAGTTCATATGCATATCCTAGAAATATTTTTACTGGCACCTCAGTTTGCGATGGATCCTCTAGCACATTGCCAATGAAGAGGAGCTCCAGCCTGCAAACCTACCCACGCTCCTTTGCAGGGGGTCTAGATGCAAAAACTTCATTCATTTTTTGTACACAAGAAGGCATGAACCACCACAGAAGGAATTTCTAAAGATTTTAAATATTCTGAATGACTGCTGTCTGTTTTTTTTTTTTTTAATATAAAAATATATTCTTCAGGAGAACCTTTGTGATTTGAGGTGTTTCCTTGGTGCCTTATCTTCCCACTCACATTGGTGTTTTTCAGCCCTCTGTATCCTTTTAAAGAAGCTTGTTTGTGAGCTCTGTCCTCAAAGAACCGTCAGGCTTTATTTTTCATGTAAGCACTGCCCCAAAGAAGCCATGACATTTGCTTTTGTTTATTAGACCCGATTTTAATAATATCCAACAATAAGTTCAGAAGGATGTTCTCTAAATAGCTTATTTATACCACTTTTTAAAGGAGAAGAAAATATTTTACTTCCTATCCTAGCTTTCTCTCCCATTACTAGTTTCAGTTTATTGTGTTGTGTTCATGTCTAGCTTTTGACGGAGGAGATATGATCCACCTAAGTATTGTGAAATGCTTTGCTTTTGAGATGACCTTTATTACCTGTTCACACTACCTGTGATCCACCTTCAGGGAGTCTTAGCATTTCTCCAGGGTTCATGCAGATAATTATGTAGCTAAACAAGGTGTCATTTAAGTGTGCCTGATATTCTGAGTCTATTTTTCTTTTAGTTAATACATCAAAATAACCTAAGGAATGCAACTGTATAATTGCTATTGAAATGTATTGCGTACTGGATGTTCAGCGTCATCTTAATTTGAAAATCCTCTCTGTACAACTTCTATCATGTGAGCGTGGAAGGAATGTGAGCAAGCTGGTAGAGAAGTGTAATCTCTCTCCAGTATTTGCTGAAAGAGTTGCACACAGCCTAGATATATTGGTCTGGGGAGGGAGTCATTCACTAAAGGAAAAATGTAAGGCAACAGATTTTTTTATTTTTTTAATTTTTAAATAGAGTGACCTTTCATACTAACAAGAAAAGTGGCAAAATGTCTTTTGCAATACTCAATGAACTATATCAGATCACTGTACTTGGTCAGTAGTATACGAAACAAGCAAAGGTAATAGTATAGATATGTTTAAGTTAAATAAAAAATATGAGTGACCCATTTGTCATGAGGTGACGATTTTTTAGCGCTCTTGCCTCAATACTTTTGATAAACAGATTTTAGGTTATTAACTTCACCAGTATGCTGCCTTAAGTAAATGGTTCTGTTTCACATAAGCTTCACAAAAAAGCCTGAATTTATATGCTTATGGAGAGTCAGAGTTGAGATACCTTTTGTGTATGCCTACAGTTGATAGTTTTTTAGATTTTTAGGTGCAGACCTTCTGTTGTGTGACTCATGGAGTGGCAGGGTTTGTTTGCTCTACAGCGTTTGGACTTCAGTGTTGCAGGATGAGTTGCATTGTGCATGATCAGCTCCAGTTTTCAGGACATGATGCACAAATTCATTGCGAGCCACTCAGAAGGACAGCAGAAGTTGTGACAATCTTTCCTAAAAGAAATCAGAAAATAACTCTTCAGGAAACTTTCATTCCAATTCTCAATTTTTTCAATTTATATTTTAAGAAAAAGGTGAATGGTGATGCTGTTGTTTATTATTTACTTACTCACTTGATTTACTGGCTATCAATCAGAGTAACTCGGTTGACATAAGCCAAGCATAAAAATATGGCAGCATCTGGAAATTCAGTATGATTGATATTTAAAAATGTTTGTTTGTTTAGTAAATGAAGAAATGGTTATAATAACCAAACTGAATTTTACAGTGTCATTCAGGTTCTAAGACCTTGTAGCTCTTGCATACTCTTAGCACTGCACCCCGCAAGTGGGTGTTGGACTCAGAGGTGCTGTGAGACCAGGGCCAAGTGAGTGAGTCCTGTGCTCATCTGCCTTATGTTGGCTTAATTTTGTTTATTAGGTTATATTTCAAATATCAGCAAGAAATGCATCTTTCTGCAATACTTACATTGAGTTCATACAAATTTACTAGATTTGATTAGGTGTAGCACCTTGCAGAGACTGTTTATAACCTCAGAGTAGGTTTGAAATATGTTTGCGTTAGTAAAAATGGGATCTATATTTAGTAGAAAGAAAAAAAAAAAAAAACCCACCTGTTTGTTCTCTTCTGGGCAGACAATTTAGACATATTAAGTTTTGCCACCCGTGTAATGTCTGTGAGGTCTGCTGGATCAAAGCCACCATGCTGCACAGCTTTTCCATAGCACACACAGCCTAAACCACTTGATGTGCTGATGGCCCCGGCTGCTGCATGAGAGCACCGGGGAGTGCTGAGAGCAGTCCTGATATGCGTGTGGGAGATGGGTTGTGTATGGATGGCAGTGGCTGTCATAATCTTTAAGCACAGTATTGTAGTAATATATACTGTGCATCTCTGCAGCATTGGGCTACTGTAGGAGGAATAAATCCTGCTTTTGGCAGCCTGGGCTGGTGGCCAGCCTTTCTTCACACTTAGATTAGACTTCCAGTTGCATTGCTTCTTTGTCAGTGGAGATAAAGTTGTATTTGAGAGAAAGCCATCTTTGAGAGGTGGTGCAAAATTTAACATCTGAGCAAAATGATCCGAGTTCTCCCTTAGCACTTGAGTCCTGCAGATTGCCATTTCTGGGTATCTTAAGTAGCAATGAGCATGTAAAGTGGGGAGGCAGCTGAAGCACAGCCAGATTTATGCCAAAAGACTCAACTGTATGTTGGTTTTGGCTTTCTGCATAGGATGCTGAGGTTGGGGCTCACTTTGTCTAACTTGGGTGCTCACAACATCTGTGCCTCTGCCCGTGCTCGTCATGCCGTGTCCCTGTGTAGTCTGTAAGAAGAAGGAGGTGCTATCGCATGAGGCATCGTCTGCTAAAGAGTGGCAGAGTTAGGTCAGACCCATCTGATTCGCTTGTCTTCCCACAGCCTGTAAGGAGGGGGGTTAAACAAACAAACAAACAAACAAAAGTCTACTGTTGCTGGTTCCCAGCTTGTCTTTCAGGCACTCAGGCTTGCATTTACACATTTAGAAACATTTATTGAAACAGCATTGAACTACCTTTTTAAGGCAGTTGGATTTTTGTAGAAATAACGGTAGCTTTTAATGAAACAATCTCTACACCTACTGAAATGTAGATTCCTTTACATCTTGGTTTGCAAGACATCATGTCATCTCATATCACTGCTCTGAACCAACTCCACTTTTACAAGGGAAAGTGAAGAAACACATTGTAGGTACTTCTAAATAGGGATGACTTCTCCAAATAAGACTGCAGTCCCAAGTTAGCTAAATTATAATTGTGTGTGTTAAAACATGGCCAGGGTTCATAGTCTTATACTTGTTTTGAAATGAGAAGTGAAACACACCTAAACTTTTACAGCAGCAGAGTGAAAAGGAATTGATCGGACAGTTACAACTGTCAAAACTGTGCTGTATCTGCTCTGTCCTGTGCTCAGCTAGTGCTGCTACTGAGTGAGCTTTGAGGGCAGTGTTTTCTTGTGCAGGAGCACAGCAACATTTTTTCTGCTTTATAGTTATTGGCAGGGTAATAACTCATTCATTGGTTTGTCTTGTAAACCAGACCAGATACTCTTGAGATGCATGTGTGTGTTGTAGTTTAACCCATCAGGCAGCTAAGTACCCCACAGCTGCTCGCTCACTCCCCCTCAGTGGGATGGGGAAGAGAACTGAAAAAGATTAAAAAAATGCATGAACTCATGGGCTGAGATAAGGACAGTTTAACAGGAAAGAAAGAGAGAGAGAGAGAGAAAGAAAGAGAAAGAAAAAGAAAGAAATAGAAAGAAAGAAAGAAAGAAAGAAACAAGAGGAAAAGAACCAAAAAAAAAAAAGTTATGCACAAGACAATTGCTCACCAACAGCTGACGATGCCCAGCCTGTCCCCAAGCAGCAGCACCCATCCCCAGGCCACCTCCCCCCCAGTTTTATTGCTGAGCATGATGCCATATGCTATGGGATATCCCTTTGACCAGTCTGGATCAACTGTCCTCTTTTTGTCCCCTCCCTGCTTTTGTGCACCCCCAGCCTCCTTGCTGGCAGGGCAGCACAAGACACTGAAATGTCCTTGACTTAGTGTAAGCACTGCTCAGCAATACCAAAAACATTGGTGTGCCGTCAGCATTATTCTCATCCTAAATCCAAAACACAGCACCATACCATCTATTAGGAAGAAAATTAACTCTATCCCAGCCAAAACTAGGACACTCTGTCTCCAAGGCAGCTACACCAAAAGCCCACCGGTACCCTTTTGGATCTTTGAAGTACCCTCTCCTGAGGTAGTCTATGCCAAGGATGCACGGAGCCTCTGGGCCAGTCACAATGGGGTGCTTTTGCCACTCATTCCCAGTTAGGCTCACTTCAGCCTCCAGTACAGNATGACTCACTTTGTGTAAATGTGAATCAGACGTTCCTTCATTAAGGTCAGAAGTAAGATTATCCTAGCTACTCTGTCTGGAGAACTGCTCACTGGACACTGGAGCAGCCATTTAAAACATTCTATCAGCTTTTTAGGATTCCACATTTGTTCAGGGGTGAATTCCAAAACCTTGACTCTGTGTAAGCACTGCTCAGCAACAACTGACAACATTGGTGTGTTATCAATGTTATTTTCATCCTGAATCCCAAATGCAGCACCATACCAGCTACTGTGAAGCAAATTAACTCTATCCCAGCCAAAACCAGGACAATGTGGCAAGGTGCTAATATCACTGTCCACATGGAGCTGTGCCACAGACCTCTCTGCAGTCTCCTCCACTGAGGAAGCTGGTTTCTCAGAGCTCCAGCAATGTACCCTTGCCCAGCTAAGAATGACAGTGAAAGACCATTTTTAGCCACGATAAGAATGAAATATGCATGGCAGTATCTCCATGATTCAGTGAAAAATCTGCAGGAGAATGTTCTCATAGTAAACGAGTCACTTGTAAGAATGCTTAGCAATGTGATTTCGGTAGCTCTGGTGTATCGCTTACTACCCAATAAGAAGAATAATTAAGAGTTAGTATTTATTGTTGTGATTAAATCTCTCTCTTCTTTCAGGTATTAGCAATGCAGAAGCACGCCAACCAGGGAAAGCACCAAACTTCAGTGTAAACTGGACAGTAGGAGACACTGGTCTTGAAGTTATTAATGCTACAACTGGCAAAGATGAAATGGGTCGTGCATCTCGCCTTTGTAAACATGCTTTGTACAGCCGCTGGATGCGTATTCATGCAAAGGTACATATTCCAAAGTGCAAGATTTTTCAATTCTACTTTATTCTTAGTGACATATTCATGTTCTACTTCCTGTATTTAGAAGCCACTTTCTGAGCCTGTCTTATGCTGAGCTTGACGTCAGCTACCAGTCCATGTAGTAATGGAAAACAACAACACATTACTTAGATTATTCTTTAATTTTATAATGCCTGGTACAAAATGCATGCAAGGATCTGATAATCTTTGGTTATAGCTAAGTAAACAAAGGTTGATAACTCCTTTGAGCTTGCGTTCTCATTTAAATTTGTTTGGAAATATAATCCTAGTTTCGCTGAAATCAAACCTACTGAGATTTCACTCTGTCCTGTCTTAGAAGGAGAAGACATAAGAAAATATCCATTGATGCCTTTTCAGTGTCTAGACTTCTTCTGCCAAAGGATGTTGATAATCCAGAAGAAGCAAAAGGCAAGCTAGCTATGGTGGAACTACCACAGTACTACTGAAAAATGAAGTCCAAAGAGTGCCTGTCTTTGGATGTGGTATTGCTCTGTAGAAAGGCACACTTTGCAAGAGGCAAACTTTGCCTGGAGAACTGAAGTGCTTTTTCTCTTTCAGCTCATCTGCCTTTGCCTGAACATTTGGTTTAGTAGTCCATTACCTCGTTTAATAATAGCTGTTTTAATAACTCAGTCACTCTTGAACTGTTTGGCTGAATAGATCATTTTCTCTCTTCTTTTCTTGTCTTTTTAATCTGCACAGCTTTCCTCCAGCTTGCGCTCAAAGATCCTCAAGCCCAACCTGTACCATGAAACCAAGCAAGGAGCCACTGAGTATCAAACTGCCAAAGAGCGTTTGTTTAAAGCATTCCTGAAGGCAGGACTTGGAGCCTGGGTGGAGAAACCCATAGAACAGGATCAGTTTTCTCTCACTGTCTAATTCACAGACTGCACATCACTTTGGAAAGGGAGTTGCTCTGGAAATCCTGGTGTCTAGCATTGCTTTCTGGCATCTCCACAGCTGTTAAAACATCTTTTTACTGTTTGGAGTTGGTTTTTTTTTTCTTTTTTTGAAACTTGATAGTAACTGTTTTCATTTTGCCTAATTATTGAAACTCAGTGATAATCTGATACATAATTGTGCATTTTGTTATGGGAAAGTCATTTCTGGTGTATTTCTAGAAATACTTTTACTGTAGAAAATTTGCAGTAAGGCTCTCCTTACAGTATACAATGACTCATTTTTTCTGGGTTAATTTTTTTTTTTTAATTCAGTGTCATCAAGTGCATGAAGAAATGAAAGTTTCTTTAGATTTTACACCACACTTTTAGGAATTAGCTTAATTTTTTAAAAAGAAAGTAGGTGACAAGGTTGATTCTACTCTCTGTTAACTTGTTTTTGAACTGCAGATGTCTCTAGCATATAGACCTCAAAGCCAGAATGAAGTCTGGACAGCTAGTTTTTCCCCACTTCCTCGCTCTTTAAAACCAGCTGCTGAAATTTTCATGTCTTTGATGTATGTATTTATTAGTCTGTGACCCAGTTTTTAACATGCAGCTTTTAATTCTGTTTTTAAAAATACATTTACCTTCCATTTACACACATTGTGCAGTCTTTTTTTTTTTTACCATTGTAAACTGGAAACAACAAAGTAATTATTTGTAAGTTAAGAAGTTTAGTCTATAATGTGCAGAAACCTGCTTAGAAGTAGGTGATTTGTATATCCCAGAAACTCATTAGAATGCACTCATAACTATAACATGTCAACTGAAAAAAAAATGCTCATTTTAAGGGCACTAAGCCTGAATTGCCAAAAACAATCACTCTCTAAGTATTAATTGTTCTCTTCTTGAAGAAATGAAAAGGTCATGAAAGGGACAAAAAGTTGTTAAAACTTCTTTCCCATGAGTTATGTCTCCTTTCATTCAAGTTTTTGTGTCCTTTTGAGATTTCATTGCCATTTGGCTTTATATGTGTGATGGTCCTCATGAAACTGATTAGGTAAGTTACTCTTAAATGTGCTTTCATTTGCTTTGACTATTATTTACGTGTTTTTCGTAAAGGTGTAGACACTTCAGCTTTATGTAAAAATGTAAGATAGAAGGGAAATATTTTGAGATCTGTTTAATTAACTAGTGTATAGAAGGCACTTTTAAAAACACTTTTTAGTACATGATGTTTAGGAGTGGATTAGAGAATGTCATTTCTCTGCTCTCACAGTCTGTGTCCAAACACATCGTGTGGCTTGTACCTCTTCAAGTATGCTGTGTACTTTCTGGAAGGCCCCTTGGTGATCCTCTGTCATCCTTTTGCAAACAATAAAGGTCATGTTTCATGACACAGGAGTTTGTGACACAATACCCAAACCAAGTGTGTTTCAGCAGCACTGCTCCAGCTGATGGGTCCTGTCCCTCAGCTCTATTTCACCACCCCTTGCCTGTGCTGCTTTGGACATCAGATCAATGGGCTGGACCATACTTTGAAGACAAGTTAAAGGTTATTTTTAGGCCCACATTGAGTCAGAGATCCAGCTCTGAGTTGCATTGGCACATCTGTGGAGGAAGCGAAGTGGAGCACAGGAATCCCTTCAGCCAGCTTCATGTCTAAAGCTTTGTGTCTCATGAAGCCGTAGCTTAAGTTACCATACCTCAGATCAAATGTCTCCTGGGGGTTAACAACTACTTGGGCCATTGGAGACTTTGGCGTGAAACCACTTCTGGCCAATCATGAATGCTGAGGAGATGTGCTGCTTTGTTATTGCTCAGGTGGGAACCTGTTTTCAACTTAAAAAAATTGTCAAGCCTGATAATCACTTGTGCATTAGTTTAAGCCTCTGGGTTAGTGTCTTGGAAATAATGCATCGAGACACAATCAATACATTTTTGATGGTATTACGGATAATAGTGAGCACTGCTGTAGGAAGGCAAGCAAATCAGTGGTCCCTTCAGGAAAGACTGGTGCTTCCAGAGGTTACTGCCTTTTCCAGATGCCAGTGGAACAACTGTTGTGAGCCATAGTAGACAGGCTGTGTTAACTCAGCTTTGTCGGCAACTCTAAGCCGTCCTGTCTGCTTCTGCATTAAAACCAGGAGTGCTGTCATGACCTCTGCCAGTCGCACAGAGCAGAAGGGCAGCAGTTTCTGAATGCAAACTAGGTTTTTGCAGTCATCATCCCACTGAGGCTCAGACCAACTTATTCTAGAACTAAAAATAATTTATTTGTATTTGGTCAGATTTTGCAAGCAGTCAGGCATTT
>VXAA01000562.1:0-26537 GCA_013399115.1 Anseranas semipalmata
AGGAGGTTCCCTCTGAACGTCAGCAAACACTCCTTTACTGTGCCATGACAGCACTGGTACAGGTTGCCAAGAGCAGTTGCGGAGTCTCCTTCCTTGGAGATATTCAGAAGCTGGTCCGGGGCAAGTGGGTCTAGGTGACCTTGGTTGAGCAGGGACAGGTTGGACCAGATGACCTCTAGAGGTCTCTTCCAACCTCATCCATTCTGTGATTTTGTGATTCTATAGCTAGTTCATACACATTTTGTGTTGAGGCTGTTTTAAGCAGTCAATCACACGAGTTTGTGAGCTAAGTTTCTTCAGAAGCAGAATTCTAGTGAATTGTTCATACAGTGAATGTTAATCTGAGGTTACTGTAGAATAATTTAGGTCAAAAAAGATCTCTGAAGTTCATTGGTCCAATCTTCCATTCAGAGCCAGCTTTAAGGTTGGGTTGCTTAGGACATTGTTTAGTTGAGCTTTGAATGTTTACAAGGATGGTAATTCCCTTCTGAGATTATAAGAAGCATGATAACTTGAGACAAATCTTCTAGCATGTCCATTGTTAAGAAGGTTCTCAATATGAAATCACTTCTGCAGAGAAGATTTGAAAGAAGTATTCAAAACTTAAGGCTGTTCTAGAAGTAAGGTTGCTCATTTAAATTGAAAGTTCGTATTCTTTCTAAGGATGAAATAAATATGACAAAGTTTTTGTTTGTATTTATATTTTTTAACTGTTGAGTATTACAAATATAATCGTGTTATGTTTTTTGTAGTTTATAATACTGTATGTATTCTGCTTCTGAATGCAATTTCTGTTAGCATTGCTTTCTGTCAGCTGAAGATATGCATGCATCTTGAAGACCAGGTAGGAGTTTGAGTTGTGTAGCATAAGAGGAGTTCTGTCCAAATGCATCAGCTACAAACCTTGCTTTTTTGAATTATTAGATTTAACATATTTTCTTAATGTAATTGCATAGATTGATAAAATCAGTCAGCATACCACTATAAAAGTAATAGAAAGTAATAGAAGTAAAAATAGTAAGTAAAAAAGTAATAAAAGCACCTATAAAAGTAATTATTTCTTCTGCAAATATCATTGCAATGATAAAATGTTGGCATTTAGTGGCTGTCTGGTTATTCAGGTTCTTAGCTGCTTGTAAATGCAATACTTCTGTGCATTTGTCAGAAGACAATCTACAGAAAAGCATAATTTTGTTACCTGTTATTTTTGAAAGCCCCCCCCATTTTTTTTCTTTTGCACTGCAAAGATGTTTTATAATGATTATTTTTATGAAATTCTCACCTGTGGCTTGAATATCAAAGCAGTCATCTGAGTATAAGGAGAGTTAATTATGAACCTGTTCAGGCAGAAAAGGCCGAAGAGCATCAGTCTGTCTCTGTAGTTTAAACACTTTTACTGCTGAACATTCCAAAGGTGGTCAGTTGGTGACCTTCTCTGGGTAGATTTTCAAATGCATTCCAGTTAATGTCTGAAGTGATGATTAAAGCTTCCACATCCAGAAAGGCTAAGGCTGTAAATGTACATTATACATTATAATTGTAATTACATTACAATTACATTACATTACGTTATAATTGTACGTTATACAAGCTGTAATGTGAGGAATAGATGAACATTGTTCATCTTTATGGAAGTGATCTGTGAACACTGGTAGCATGTGTACTTTTTTTTTTCTTTTCTCAGTTCTGTTTGTTTTGCATATAATCTGGGGTTGGAAATGCTGAAGTAAAAATTGTTTAGGCTGAATAATTGGTCTTGGTTTGGCTTTAGTAAACAGCAGGATATTCTGAACAAGAATCTGTGGGACATAAGTGATCCTGAAGGCTATTCCCGATTATCTCATTGCTAATGATTATAAGCAAGGCTTAATTGTTTTTAAGGAGTAAGACTAACCTGTCTGCATTTGTGTTGGGTTGAACCTGGCTGGCTGCCATGTGCCCACCAAGCCGCCCACTCACTCCCCCCTCCTCAACAAAACATGGGAAGAGAATGCAGTGAAAAGAAACTTGCGGGTCAAGATAAGGACAGGAAGATCACTCACCAGTTAATGTCATGGGCAAAACAGACTTGATTTATGGAAGATTAATTTAATTTATTGCCAATTAATAGCAGAGTAGGATAATGAGTAATAAAAACAAAACTAAAAACATCGTCTCCCCACCCACCCCCCTCCCAGGCTCAGCTTTACTTCTGATTCTTCTACCTCCTTCCCCCACAAGTGGCACAGGGTAGATGGGGAATGGTTATGGTCAGTTCATAACACTTTTTCTCTGCCACTCCTTCCTCCTCACATGCTTCCCCTGCTCCAGCGTGGGGTTCCTCCTATGGGATACAGTCCTTCATGAACTGTTCCAGTATGGGTCCTTCCCACAGGCTGCAGTTCTTCATGCTCCAGCATGGGCCCTTTCCAATGGGATGCAGTCCTACAGGAACTCCAGTGTGGGTCCCCCACATGCCACAGTTCCTGCCAGAAAACCTACTCTAGTGTGGGCTTCTCTCCACGGTCTACAGTTCCTGTGGGCCCTCTCCATGTGCTGCAGCTTCCTTCAGGGCACATCCACCTGCTCTGATGCGAGGTCCTCCACAGGCTACAGAGTGGATATCTACTCTGACGTGGTCCTCCATGGGCTGCAGGGGGACAGCCTCCTTTTCCATGGTCTCCACAGGCTGCAGAATCTCTACTTCAGTGTTGGAACACCTGTTCCCCCTCCTTCTCTGATGTTGGTGTCTGCAGGGTTGTTTCTCGCATTTTTCTCATTCCTCTCTCTCACAGTTTCTGCACAGCATTTTTCACTCTTTCTTGAATATGTAACCACAGAGTGACACCAGTGTCACTGATAGGTGCAGCTGTGCCATGCAGCGGGTCTGTTTTGGGGCTGGCTGGAACTGGCAGTGTCCGACATGGAGACAGCCTCTGGTCTCTTCTCACAGAGGTTACCCTGTCCTGCTACCAAAACCTTGCCAAGTAAACCCAACCCAACATTACATTGTAGAAATGCAAAAAACAGAAGCCAGTTTTCTCTGGATGTTTTTGTTGCTACAACTTGTAGCTGAAGGTATATTTAAATGCCTGTATTAGTGGACTGACTCTCTTAAGTAAAGAGCAAACTGCCCGGGTAACAGATATGTCTGTTGATGTGACAATATCAGCAGCATGCCACTGCTTTAAGTTTTTGAATTCAGGGACGCATTGGTCTCACAGGCCCTGAGTCTATGAAGTGTGTTTTCTCTGAAATGGCTAGATTGGTTTTCTGGTGTTTTTTCATACAATATGATTCTATACAAGAATGATGTATTAATGCCTTCTTTTTAACAGGAGAAAGAAACTGGAAGCAAAAGTGAAGAAACTTGAAGGTAACCTTCTACATTGTGTTAGCAGTGCTGTAATGCTATTCCATCTCTTGATTCCTTTTGTATTCAAAAACATAATTGGAAAAGTTAAAGAAAAGCTAACTCTCAGGCCCCAGGGAGCAAGGCAAGTCAGTACTATGTGTTATGCTTAGTCTCTGAATTACATCTGCCATTCTGCAGAATATTTTCAGTAGAGTATCTCGGGCTAATGGCGTAAATCAAGTTGGAAGGGAACTTGAAAACCTCAAAGGATGTAGGTTGACCAGCCTGTCGAGGCAATCTGATCCACTGCCTGACTGCTCCCATGGTGGAAAAGCTTTTCCTTATAGCCAGTTAGAACCTCTGTTGTCTCATCTTCCCACCATGCACCACTGAACATACCGGTTCCATCTTCTTGATACCTTGTAGGTATAGGAAAGCTGCTCTTAGATCCATTGAAAGCTTTTTCTTCTCAAGCTAATCAAGTCTAGTTCCTTGAACCTGTCCTCATTGTGCATGTGCTCCAGCACACCAATAATCTTGACAGGATTCTTCTAGTCATGTTTATATTCATATTTAAACATGCGGTGATCCTGACACATTTTCTGATTTTAAAATATTCTGGCAATTTTTTTGGTGGTATTTTTTAAAACACTTGCCTCATGGCACTGTTTTCCCTCTCCTCACCCCCCCTTTTTTGCTGGTAGAGGGTGGATATACTTAAAACATTGTGATACTTTCCCTGCTGTACTGGTAGTTGTTAAGGCAAACATTTTCCTACATGGCACACTTGGGTACAGCTATGCTTACCACAGTTTAAATTCCTACATACATTAAAACATTAATTTTTGTTAGCTGGCCACTACAAACTGAGCGACTTGTGTCTTAATGTTAGAAACCCCAAAAATCCTACTGTAAAGTACAGGTAGTTTGGAGTTCCTTTACATGGCAGCAAGGTTTTTATACCCTCTAGTCCCAAATGCAAATTCTGGCAGAGCTAGAATAAGATACTTTGAGATAGTTTGCATTTTTTCCAGCTAAGTGACTAGTTTATCTATTGTCAGTCCTGAATTTTTCACATAATTATTTCTTCTCAGCCTACCACCTAAGCTGCCTTTTAATGCTCTTCTATTTGATGACAAAGGATACAGAGGAGGCAGAGTTACTGAATGCCTTCTTTGCTTCAGTCTTCACTGCCAAGACCAGCCCTCAGGAATCTCAGACCCTAGAGACAAGGGAAGAAGTCTGGAGAAAGGAGGACTTTCCCTTGGTCAAAGAGGATCAAATCAGAGATCTCTTAGGCAAACTTGACACGCACAAATGCATGGGCCCAGACGGGATGCATCCACGAGTGCTGAGGGAGCTGGCGGATGTTATTGCTAGGCCACTCTCCACCATCTTTGAAAGGTCGTGGAGAACAGGAGAGGTGCCTGAGGACTGGAAGAAAGCCCATGTCACTCCAGTCTTCAAAAAGGGCAAGAAGGAGGACCCAGGAAACTACACGCCAGTCAGCCTCACCTCCATCCCCGGAAAGGTGATGGAATCACTCATCCTGGAGGTCATCTCCAAGCACATGGAAGAGGAGAAGGTGATCAGGAGTAGTCAGCATGGGTTCACCAAGGGGAAATCATGCTTAACCAAGCTGATAGCCTTCTGTGATGGAATGACTGGTGGGGTGGATGAGGGGAGAGCAATAGATGTTGTCTACCTTGACTTCAGCAAGGCTTTTGACACTGTCTCCCATAACATCCTCATAGGCAAGCTCAGGAAGTGTGGGAGAGATGAGTGGACGGTGAGGTGGATTGAGAACTGGCTGAATGGCAGGTCTCAGAGGGTTGTGATCAGTGGCATAGAGTCCAGTTGTAGGCCTGTAGCTAGCGGTATCCCCCAGGGGTCCGTACTGGGTCCAGTCCTGTTCAACTTCTTCATCAGTGACCTGGACGATGGACTAGAGTGCACCCTCAGCAAGTTTGTGGATGATGCAAAACTGGGAGGAATGGCTGATACATCAGAGGGCTGTACTGCCATTCAGAAGGATCTCAACAGGCTAGAGAGGTGAGCAGAGGGGAACCTCTTGAAATTCAACAAAGGCAAGTGCAGGGTCCTGCACCTGGGGAGGAATAACCCCAGGTGGGAGGTTGGGAGCTGACCTGCTGGAAAGCAGCCCTGTGGAGAAGGACCTGGGAGTCCTGGTGGACAGCAGGTTATCCATGAGCCAGCAGTGTGCCCTTGTGGCCAAGAAGGCCAATGGTATCCTGGGGTGCATTAGGTATAGTGTTGCTTGCAGGTCGAGGGAGGTGATCCTCCCCCTTGACTCAGCCCTGGTGAGGCCACCCCTGGAGTATTGTGTCCAGTTCTGGGCTCCCCACTACAAGAGGGACATGGAGCTCCTGGAGTGAGTGCATTGGAGGGCTACGAAGATGATTAGGGGACTGGAGCATCTCTCACATGAGGGAGCTGGGCCTGTTCAGCCTGGAGAAGAGAAGGCTCAGGGAAGATCTGATCAATGTGCATAAGTATCTGAAGGAAGGATGTCAAGAGGATGGGGCCGGACTCTTTTCGGTGGTGCCCAGCGACAGGACAAGAGGCAACAGGCACAAACTGAAACACAGGAAGTTCCGGCTGCATATGAGAAAACATTTCTTTACTGTGAGGGTGACAGGGCACTGGAACAGGTTGCCCAAAGAAGCTGTGGAGTCTCCTCCTCTGGAGCTATTCAAAACCCGCCTGGATGCGATCCTGTGCAGTGTGCTCTAGGTGACCCTGCTTGGCAGGGAGGTTGGACTAGATGATCTCCAGAGCTCCCTTTCAACCTCAGCCATTCTGTGATTCTGTGGTATGCTGTCTTCTGTGGCCTGATCTGATCTGCAGACAAGTTCCATCTGCCTCTGTTCTCTGCTCTCTGTGTATAAGTCACCAAGCTGATCTTTCACCAAGCTCTCTCAAGCATCTCTCTGGCTTGTGATTTTCCCCAGGAACCTCATAATCAATCTGCACTTACCTGCCATGGCCAGTTTATTCCTACCCATCTGCACTCTCCCAAGGTTGATGCTTGACATTGAGAGTTATAGTACTCTTATCTACATCTATTTGTGCTATCTATGGTAGTGCTATCTACATCTTTCTAATGCAGTTGGGTGTAGTGTTTTCATCTTTGAACCAGAGCTCCTGTTCTAATAACAGAATGAAGCCCGTGAAAAAGCATTGCCTTTCACTCTTAATTTTGTTCCCTTTTTTACTTAGCGTATGTTGTTCTTCATTACAACGTGACCCACTCTTGTTTCTTGCATATAAGTGAAAAAAGTAATAAATGTATTTTAGTAGTTTAGAATACTAGATATGTGGATGAAGAAAACATACTTACATGCTTGAGTTGTGCCTAAAGTTTGGAGTCTTAATGAGCTGAAATATAACTTCAATACTTTTGTATTTCACACTACTTTTTTCTTATAATACGATTTGCAAACTGGTAACCAGTATTACTTAAATTAGTTATTTCTTTTAGTTTCTAACATGAATTTTGGTTCTCTCTTTTGAAGAGGCAGCAACAAAGCATAAACAAGACTTCAAACAACTGAAAACTGAAAAGAAAAAGCTTGCAAAAGAGCTAAGGACAGCACAAGTAAGACTTTCCTATTTTGTAGGTGTGGTTTCTTTGAGTATTTCTGGAAGAAAAAAAAGGAAGTTACTTGTAATACAGGTATTGAAATAGTGAAAGTACATTTGTTGGGGATATTGAGTAAATAAACATAGCAATTCACCTTAACAGATAGTGAATTTTCAAACTGAAGCATGACATTTGAAATGTAAATTTAGATTTCATGCTAATTTAGAGTTCTCTACAAACTGTTTATTGCATGAAAAATTAACATTATTTAATTTTAACAGGGAAAACTTGATGGAGTACTTAAAGAGAAGGGCAGAAAGTGTACGTATTCAGCTTTGATTACCTTCAGATTTATGTGTGGTAATATTCCACTTGAACACTTCCTTTTTTCCCCCACTTCTCAATAGTTAAACATGCAGAGACCCAGAGTTCAAGTGAAGATCTTACAACAGATATAGATAAAGGTAAGATATGTATATATATATATCTATATATGGAAAGGCAAGGCCTTTCTCTGTGCAGACCAAACCATTATGAATTAATTGCAACACTTCTGGAAAGTTGTTTATTCTCTTTCCTGAATTTGGATTTGCACAATGGAGCTAACTCATTCAAAACTTCCTCTAAAGTAATGAGCACAGGTAGAGGCCAAACTTTAAGCTACTGTATTTTTTGCATTTTTGCCTTTTTAAAATTCTAGTATTGCTTTTGTATTGTCTAGAAAATTCTGAAGGCAATTGTCAGGCAAAAGATGAAATTCTGTTTTCTATTTCTTGCTTTGCAGTGCTTGTATATGAAGTTTGTTGCCAAAATTAAACTGTTATGAAAAGGGTAGACCTTGTCATTGCTTCTGGGTCTTGGCATGTTTTTGCTGCCTTTTGGATTGTACTAAATTGGAATCCAATTTCATAATTTAATTTTTAATTTAGTTCTTTTTCTTCCTCTCAAGCTAAAATGCCGAGTTGTCTTAATTTTTGTGTGTATTTTGTTGTAGGCATATAAGTAAGAGTAAAAACAAAGACACAAATTCTTCTCTCTCTGAGCCATTGAGGTTTTCCTCAATTTATAAAAAATATTTTTTTTAACAGAAAAAGTAAAATTCTTGTTGGAAGAACTCTGGATGTGCATTGACAGCGCAAAAGGAAAAAGAGAGAAGCGGGAAAATGAACCCATCTTGGGTAAGATGGCATGCAAACTCTTGGAATTCTCTTGAAGCTGTTTCTTTTTTAATAAAAAATAAAATAAAATATTGATATCTTCTTTCTTCAGCTTCTGCTCAGGATAAGGCATGGCCTGAAAAAAGAAGACTGTTTGTTACAGAAGGTAGATTCCAATAAATGTAAATGTATTAATATGCAAGTGCATTGATTTAGCCTTAATGGAATATCATCAGATTGGGTACTGTTTGTGTAACACTTTTTGGACAGACTTAAATAGTTTTCTTTGCGATTGCCTGGTCAAGTACATGTGTGATTAGAATATTTGAAAATAATTGCAAATTTTAATTTGAACAGCCAATTAGGCTAGAATGCTCTGCTAAGAAAAAGCTTATTTTAATCTGCTGTTACAGTTCAGAAATCAAATTCTTAGAATAGTCAAAGCAGCTGACAGTCAAAGTAGTCAAAACATACCTCTCATGTTTATACCTTAATTATTATATCACTATAAACTCTGCAGTATATAATGCAAATTCTGGGATGCAGGCATTCTTGCTCGTCCAAAACGAACACATGATAACATAATTACATCATAAAATTCAAGAAGCTCTTACTACCATCTTGTTCATTCATACCTGCCTGAATAGTAATATATAATGGTGCATTAATTTTCATATTCATGATACAGAGAAACATAATGTATAATTTTGTAACATAATATTCAGTATAATTCTAAAAAATAATCTGAGTAGTTATCCACATACATGTTCATAACAAACTCAGAGTACTTTAACTTCACAGAAGAGTTTTCCTTCTGCCCTCAAGAGTAATAGATGCCTTGAAACTGCATTGGTATTTCTGTAGTTGCCTCTCCAGAGTGTACTTATTAATCTTTCATTTTTCTTTTATTTGCTCTACTACTTTTTTTTTTTCTGTAATTCAGGTTATAGAGATACTGTCTGGGATACGTACACTGCATTATTAAGAGCTTTGAAAGTGAACCATTATGCTGTCTCCCCACCCTGTTAAGTTTGAAAATCTGCTAACAGTGTAGATCCTGATGAATCTAGTTTTAGATTGTATTCCAGCAGAATTGACTTAAGAGGTGCCAAAATATAAGGATAGGATCTTAAGCCAGTTTATCAATTTCACCTCCACCAGTTCAATGCAGCAAATCTGGGGCTTCAAGCTCCAGAACTGAGCTAGACAGTTGACCCCTGATATTCTGAATTTGATTTCTTGATCAAGGGTCAATCGAACGACAAGAACAAGCACAATAAACTCTGAAGATTTTGAAATGTGGGTGATTTCAGGGGTATCAGATGCCCTTCTCATCCACCACAAGGGTAACTTTAGATTCCATGTATCCTGTTCCATCTTTCCTATCCACATCTTCTAAAGAAGTGCTTTTTTTTTTTTTTTTTCCTGTCTTTAAGCCCGGGACAGCTATCTTGTTCTCCCTCTCAGTGGCTGTTACCTTGGATTCATAATACCAATGCTGGTGTTTAGAGATGCAACCTTCTAGCAAAAAAAAAAAAAAGGATCTTAATGAGTTTGCCCTAACATCTTGTACAATACTGTAACAGTTTCATCTTAGAGAGCAAATCAACTTGCTGGTGTTATTGCTGAAGAATTATTTCCCAAGAATGTCAGTTCTTCTGTATGTCTGGATCTAACCTTTTAGGAAGATAACTCCTTGGCTGATTTCTTCATACAGTCAAGTGTATTGTAAAATATCCATAACAATCAGAGCTTTCTTTGTTCCATCAAGGATGATACCACTTGGAATAACTTCCCTGAAGAACATGTACATGTATGAAAACTGATGAAATACTAATCAAGCTTTCCATTCATGTTTTTGCAAAGAAACCTGACATTATGAAAGCCTCAGAAGGCAGTGAGGTTTTGCCAAATTGAATTTAAAAGCATTTTGGCTTGGTTTTGGTAGTACTGTTACAAATCTTCCAGTAATTAAGTTGACCGTACCTGCAGTTGACCATCAGACCAATAACCTTAGACCATAATCTAAGGTTAATAAGACATTTCTGTTTTTTTTAGAATTTTAAAACCTGTTTCCCATGTAATTTGAGCATAAAGCCTCCTGCAGTTTGAACAGGCATGTGAAGAAACATTTGAAGAATCTTGCAGCCCAGTGCTGAAGACTTTGGTAATTTGGTTTCTCCACCACGCACTGTTTGTATGCAGGCTTATGGTGAGAGGAGATGAGGGAAGATGGGAAGACCAAGTCTGAGATGAGCTGAGTCTCTTCAAGTAGTATGTACAACAGGGTTTTGAGCTAAATCTGGCCTACTACAGGGCTATACACATTTTATCTGATCTTCCTTTTGGTTTGGATCCAAGGATAGCAGAGAAGCTGCATATAGATGTTAAGAACAGGGGTGGAAAGGAGAGTACTGGAGGTACCTTGGTGTCTGCTTTAATTCCAGATAACAGGAGACACAAGGTAATGGCATTACATGTCAAATACAAAGATAAGACTGAATCCCTAAGGACCTGTTTATGTTTTATGACCTTGAGATTAAAGACCGGATGATATGAGTGAATTGCTAAGCAGACTTCGTTTCTGTCTTTAAGACCATATGAAGATCTCTCAAGATAACATCATTTTAGGAAATGTAGCCTTATGCAGTTAGTTTCAGGTGTGCAATGTTCTTCCTAATTATTTGTTTCATATGATGGTATGTGTAAGTTGCTGTCTTGAAAACTAGAATACTGCCTATAGCTCTAAAGAACAGCAAGTGTATAAAATATCCTAAAACTGACATAATTGGAGAAGGGTTGGAAAATTGAGGATTGTCAGTAGGGTATTAAAGTTTCTGTAGAGGGACATTTTGTCAGAGAAATACTGCTGTTTGTCCTTGAAAAGCATGCAGTTGCTACTGCCAGGAATTTGCAAACACTGTGCTGATAGTGATGAGTTTTTGCTGTAAACCAGAAGAGATTCTATGGCTTGGGGGTGTCAGCTGATGAGAAGCTCAACATGATCCGGCAATGTATGCTTGCAGCCCAGAAAGCCAACTGTATCCTGGGCTTCATCAAAAGTCAGTGTCATGGCCAGGGATTGTGTGTACCCTCAACACATTTGCAGACGACACCAAGCTGTGTGGTGCGGTTGACATGCTGGTGGGAAGGGATGCCATCCAGAGGGACCTAGTCAGGCTTGAGAGGTGGGCCCATGTGCAAACTTCATGAAGTTAAACAAGGTCAAGTTCCTGCACCTGGGTCGGGGTGCACAAATACAAATACGACTGTGCAATGAGTGGATTGAAAGCACCTCTGAGGAGAAGAACCTGGGGGTGTTGGTTGATGAGAAGCTCAACATGAACCATCTTTGTGCCCTTGCAGCCCAGAAAGCCAACCGTATCCTGGGCTGCATTGAAAGAAGCGTGACCAGCAGGTTGAGGGAGGTGATTGTCCCCCTCTACTCTGCTCTTGTGAGACCCCACCTGGAGTACTGCATTCAGCTCTGGGGCCCCCAATATAAAAAGGACATGGACCTATTAGAGCAAGTCCAGAGGAGGGCCACGAGGATAATCAAAGGGCTAGAACACCTCTCCTGTGAAGAAAGGCTGAGGGAGTGGGGGTTGTTCAGCCTGGAGAAGAGAAGGCTCTGGGGAGACCTTATAGTGGCCTTCCTCTACCTAAAGGGAGCCTACAAGAAAGCTGGAGAGGGACTCTTTATCAGGGATTGTAGTGATAGGACAAGGAGTAATGGCTTTAAACTAAAAGAGGGTAGATTTAGATTAGATATAAGGAAGAAATTCTTTACTCTGAGGGTGGTGAGGCCCTTGGAATGGGTTGCCCAGAGAAGTTGTGGATGTGGAAGTGTTCAAGGCCAGGTTAGATGAGTATTTGAGCAACCTGGTCTAGTGGAAGGTGTCCCTGCCCATGGCAGGGGGGTTGGAACTAGATGATCTTTAAGGTCCCTTCCATCCCAAACCATTCTATGGATGAATTATTGAGATAAAAAATCCAGTATCTTAATTTGGTCCTTCTTTTTGAGAGGAAAAAAATAAAGACTTGTTTCAGAAAGTTGCTGTGTTATTTAGGGTGGAGAGAAAATGTAATCTAATTGCCCTGCAATGTGGACGATTGGGAACAAAGATTTGAATTGTAAAATTCAGTTTATTTAGTTCCAAGACACTTTATGTTACACTAATGTTAGCATTGGATTGCTTATTTCATTTCCACCGTTTCTCCATCCTTCATCAGAGAAGTATTTCACAGTAGCATGTGGTAGCTTTTGATATTTTTTCCAGCTCAGAGTTACCTTAACCTTCTCTCAGAAGTGGGAGAAGGCAGCAATATGAGGGTTTGAAGCTTTATGGACTAGATTCCAGGTTGTAGTTTTGAGGACAAACCTTAATCATTTGGATAAGTGACATTGTGAATAAGAGTGAGATTCCCTAGAAAAGGTAAAATTTGTCCTTAAAATAATGATCTTTGAGAGGATCCTTTGGATGAAAAGGGCTCAATACCAGTAGGGCTTTTCCTAGACCTCAAGTTTAGGCAATTGGAAATCTTTAAGGTGCTATAGAGTTAGTTGTTTCCTGTAGACGAGCCTACTGTATTCTCAGCCTTTGGAAACTGCTGTGACAACTCTTCCTACAGATAAACGTGTACCCAGGAAAAAAGCATTTAATCCTTGAAGAAATTCAAGCAAAGTCATCAGGGACTGGGTAGGAAGGGAGTGGGGAGAGAAGAGTGGCAAATCTCCTAGTTATTCAGAAATGATAACAAGTCTCTGATCTACTTCTCAGAGGGTACTTCTCAGTGGATGGTATGTATCAAATTCCAGGTCTTCATGTAGGCACATGACCAATCTTGAGAGGACAGTTAGGATGTAAAGTTCCTGATACTTAGTACTATCGTGTAGTTTACTGTTCAAAGTAAACTTCACAGTTGTCTAACTGATGTTATTCCAGGGGCAAAATAAGAGCTTGTGTGTTTCTTTCCTCTTAAGTATGGAGGAACTTCTGAGCTTAGAACTGGTTGGCACAAAGGAGCATGAGAAACCTTCTATAATCTTACAGAAAACTATCTTCTGACTCTTCCTTCTTCTCTTTTTTTCTTGCTAGTGAAGGATCTCCTTTTCCCTTGGATGGTCTAATGGGACTCAAACAGTAAAGGGAATCTGTTTTTCATGATGAAATGAGAAACATCCTGGAAGCTCTACGTGATTGTACCTTATAAATAGCTTTATAAAGCACTGTGCGATCTTAAAACTTCTAAGATGTACCTTTGACTGAAGGAGATGTCAGAGCTTATTTACCTTTGGGGAAATTGGGGTTGTAAGGCTCTTAAGGCTTAACCATCTCTTCTTTCTCCTAGTGTCTTTTGCAGCAATCTTGGAAATCTGTTTTTTTGATCAGTTTTCATACTAAAACATTTAGTAGGAGCTAACATGGCAGAATGTGCTTAAAGGTTATTGGGAGACAGATCTCTGGAGGTGCATTTTCACCTATGGAATTAAATTAGTGCTTTCAAATCTGATATTAACATTGGTACTGCTTGAGGAGTATCGCTGTAAGTTCTAGCAGTGGAGAAACAGCCACAGCAATAATGAAGCACACTTTTTTATTTTTCCAGCAGGGGGCAAGTTGTGCCAATTAAATCAGTATATCCTCTGTTCAAAACCATTTTGTGCATCTTTATACCATGGAATGGTATGTGGACGTACACAGAATAGGCTTGATCTCTTGCTTGGATACTGCCGCTGCTGTGTCCAATGGTGTTTGTGTGCACTATAAAAAAAAAAAATCACATATCCAAGTGTTATATAAGAATTGCGAATACTACAGAGTAGGTTCTAGTTTCATGTGGAACACTGGGTTTTGGGAATTGTTCTTTTTATGGTTTTACTGGAGATCAGTGTTTCTTTTTATAAAATCATAGGATTTAAATTTCAGAAAACTGGGCCATCTTTTCATTGTTAAAAGTATCTAGCACAATTATAATCAATATTTGAGTTCTTTGTCTTTGCTATTTAGACTTTCCTGGGATGATATGTTTTGTCTGCATGCATAAGAAATGGGTTACTGTGTAAAAACAACAAACAAAACCAAAACAACAACAACAAAACAAAAACAAAAAAACAAAACCAACCAAACAAAAAAAAACCATGTGGTTTGAAAAGGAACAAAACAAAAGTATAATACAGAGAATCACAGAGAGAATTTGGACATGCTTTCTTGCTGCTAGAATAACTTTATAAAACTGATGTAGTTGTCATTATCTTGGAAGGGTTGTCAACCTCAGTATCTTTTTTTTCTCTGAGTGGTACAAACTCCTGTCCTTTGTGCACAGGTATGTTTAACAAAAAGCACACACACATACACACACAAAAAACAACTCTCACTTCTAGTAAAGTTTTTTTTAAGGGTCCAGCTTGAACTAAGTCATGTCATTAAAGACAGAATTTTGTATGAATAGACTGAAGACAGAAATTCAAAGAATGAATGCTTTAAAAACGTATGCATATTAAATCATAAAACTAGGTATATAGTTAAGAACTCTCTTACTCTGTTTATGGTATGATATAATTGGAATTGGCCTATACATTATGCTTTAAATATGAAAGTGCAGCTGCTGGCTCAAAGCTGCAGGTTGCTTTAAGCAGAGAGTTACAGCCTGAATGGGGAATGTCACTGCATGTCTTGCTTATCCTGAACATCAGTTATTGGGCTAAAACTTGAAATAAATCACTGAGTTGGATGGACCTTCAGTCCTACCCGGTATGGCCCTTCCTGCTAGGAAAACCTGGGGAGAATAGTTCTGATAATTGAAGTTGGAAAGTATTTTTGGGGAGCTCTTTGTACATACATATAGCTTTTTCATGAAGAAGAAGAGGTTGTTTGTGAGTGATAACATCTGATCTCTGTATGGAAAATATTTCTGAAAGTGATCTTAAGTGATTCTTACTACTAGCCTGTGGGAACATCAGTTGAAAAGATGTTAATACAGTCTTATTGCTATGATGTATTAGCTCTATAAGGAAAGATGTGGAAGAAAAATATGTTATTTTCTTAACAATATCTTTGTCTCTTAGAAACTGTACAAACCCACCAAAAGATCAGGAAATGTGATGGCAAAACACTACATTGCTATTCTTCAGTAGAAAGTGCTGGAAGGCACAATTCTATAACAGCCCTGCAACATCATGTGAATACTGAGCCTTTTGGAGGTGACTGTCTTGAGAACAGGACTGCTGAAGAACATCTGAAAGGTTGTGAGGATAAAACTATACATGTGACAATGCGGACAGATGGTGCATACAGTAATTCAGACTTCTCTGATCAGGAGCAAAAGGGCCAAGGTGGAAATGTGATGGATATATTGAATTGGGCCAGGCCTCTTCCTGCTCTACTTTCTCCAGTACAGCTTTCACCACTAGCTGCCCAGGTGAGTTCCCGGATATGTCTAACTTGGCATTAACTTGGTTGTATAATTACTGCAAGAATAACAATTTGATATTCTTGGGCTTTTTTGATTATCAGTACTACTCATGCACTGAAAGGATCTCTGTGTGTTTAGATCTGTATATATACTTTTTCACTTTCTACTATATTGTCTGTGAAAGAGCACAAAACATAATTTTCTGAAATATATTTAAAACAAAGTTGGCCATGTCTCAACTGTTGTCTTTTCCTGATGTTACAGACCTGTATTCCCAACTCTTGTTGGGTATAAGCATGGCTTTTGTAGCAAACCTCTACAACTTGAAAGTCAAGGGGAACCTACTGAAATATTTTTTCAGTAATCTTAGAATGTAAGTAGGTAGGCAAAGAAGTCTTAATTTTCACAAAGGTGCTTTCTGTTTGCTATGAAGAACAATGATGGAGAAGGATGTAATTCTGTTATCAGCCTTAATCTTTCAAAGCTACTGCATGTCAGGGCCAGCAGCCTATTTGTTTAGAAGAATATAGCTCTTAAAACTGATACTGGACTTTGGAAAATTAACTATGTATTTTTTATTAAAGGATATATTGTTTGGAGAAGTCGTAGGTTCCAGCAATGAAGAAGCAGATTGCAGTGCTTCTGCAGTGGAGCATATTTTACAAGAAGACCAATTTCAGCCTCAAAATTGTTGTGATGTATTCAGCTTGAATGAGGAGTGTAACAGATGGAACAAACCATGTGGACATAGTCTTGATGCAGAAATTCCACATAACTGGAGTAGGAATGAAAAGATTGTTCATATTGGTCCAGAGATGTTGAGCAAGGAGGTGAGAGATACTGAAACAAAGCAAGCTGAATCTGCTACTTTAAATACAAACATGGAAACTGACAAAGACTGTTTAGAGGAGAATTCTGTGAATATGGAAACTGAGAAGAGAGAACTAACTGAAGCAACAGCACATGAATTGGAAGCCACAGAGGAAAAGAAGGGAGGTATCAAGGACATGCACAGTGGAGATGGGAGCTCTTCAACTGATTTTATGCTACACAGTTTTAAGCCTCAGAATCAGATAGAAAGATGTAGTGAGGTAGAGCAAACAGAGGAGAATGTAATCTTAATCAGAGCTGGTGGTTATGAGGATACACATGAAAAGCATGGTGAATTAATGAAAGCAGAAAGAGATGGATTATCAGGAGAGAGAGGGATTCCCAGGGCAGTATCCGTTCCCCAAAATGTTACTCGTTTGCCACCTGGGCAATGCATTGTTATGCTTCAAGGTAAAGATTCTGAGGAGAAATCTGATGCATTGATAGACAGCGAAGTGGTTGAAAATGAATCCAAAGATGTAATCAAGGTAACTAATACGGCAAGTGATGTTGGGGAAAAAATAAAACAAGTGATAAATGGAGAGAAAATAACAGCTGCAATACAGATGCAAGGGCTCTGTGCAGAGGCTAATAATGAGAGGGAGCTCTCTGAAATTGTGTTGTCTGATTTCAGTAGTTCTAAATCTTTCAGTGAAGCAGAGTGTCCTAAAGACCTAATGATACAGTGTGACGGTGAGGGAATAATTATGGAGAATGAGGTATACACTGAATCTACTGGGAGTTCTGCTTACTCTCAGTGCTCTGAAATAAAACATGACAGTGAAAAAATACTGGAGGAACAATGTGTGCATACAGTAGAATATGAAACGGACAGAAAACATCAACTGGAGACTGCTAAAGTCTCTCAATGTTACTTACCTGTATCTGCTATTGAAGGAATCGGACATTCACTGTCTATGGATGCTATAAACAAAAATGTAGCTTTGGAAAGAACTGCTTCATCAGCCTTTCCAAAAGATGATGGGCAGCTCAAAATTCAAGACATGAATATAACCAGACCCGAATCTATTGAACTAGCCATGAAATTGAACAAAGAAAGTGTTCTTGAAATGAATAGATCATCAGAGCTACTCTATAGTACAGAAAATCGAAAATTGCTAGATATAAAGGAAGGGGAATATTTAAAAGGTAAACCATACCAGGAAGAAAATTACAGTAATTTTTTCCAAGGGAAGTCAAGCTTTGAAAGTATATTTGCAGTACCAAAGACGGCATGCATTACTGATGCAGAAAGCAGTGTAGCTCAGTGTGAATTACATGTGTTAGATTTTACAGAGAGAAGTGGTGAAATGAAACAACCTGAAAACCTCTGTAGTACATTAGAATGTGGGTTGTCCAAATCTCAGAACTTTAGAGTGTTAGAATCTCAAGAGACTGAATTCCAAGTTAATCAAGAAGATTTTGAAGACGAAAGCAGTAAGCTGTTAGAAGTGGATACCATCCAATCTGTCTTAGTAGAAAGTAACCTTACTTCTCAGACACAATTTGCAAAATCTCAGAATCAGTTCATGGTAACTGAAAATGATAAATGTGATGAAATAAAAGCAGAATTAAACAAGCAAAGCAAGGAATTAGTGATTGAGGCTTGTCCTAGTTCATTTAACTGGGAAGAGAATGTTGTGAAGAAGGAAAATAATGTTTCAGAGATCATATGCCAGCCTGCTTCAGAAAGGGGTTTTAATAGCAGCTTGGCTTTGTCTACTCAAATGAACTTGAAGACAGGCTATATAAATTCTGAAGAAACAGATTCCCCTATCCAAGTGAGAAATGGATTGGGATCCACAGTGCCTACTGATCTAAATTTTAGTCTTGAGAAAGTTGTCAGATTTGTTGAAAGTGATTTCACAGGAAATTCTGATTTTTCTCATACATGGAAAAACAAAGGAGATAAACATTGTGTTGTGGGTAGTGCATTTATCTGTTCTCTAGAAAGCTTTGAAGAGGGTGCTGAGATCCCATCTACTGAAAAAAGCAATGTGTGCAAAGAACTGGACTGCTGCACTGAGGGGGATTACATACACAAAAATGAAGTGGAAATTCCAGGTGAGAAGGAGCTGCCAGTAGATAAAGAATCTCAGGCATCTGTTAAATTACAAATCCTGCATGCAAACTCTTATAATAAGAATACTTTAGCCTTCCAAAAGTTTGCTTGTCAAGAATCAGAATGCAAGACTTCTACATGGGAAGCTGAAACAGGTCCTTCTAGAACTGGTTCACTAACAGCTAGGGGGGAAAGCAAAAGGTTGAATAGTTTTCAGGCATGTGAGGAAAACAGCATAAAGAGGTCTAAAAATGCTTTTGATATCCCAGAGCAGAGCAATGTATCTGAAGAGAAAGACTGTCCTGTACAAAAAGTTAGGTATGTGAAATGTTCTGAATGTGTTTCCATGTTCAAAAAGGAACTGAGAGCTTCAACAAGAATTGTAGTAGGTACTCTGGAAACTGGTGCAGTTGTTGATGCTGACGATCAAATATGTAAACTTCATTCAACAATGCATCCAGGAAATACTGTGACAGGTAGTCATCTAAAAGCACGTACTATAGTGGATATTGATACACGCTGTGAAACAGACTACTCTCCAAATACTGCAAATGAGTTGTCAGGTGTGGCTGGGGAAGTTTATCCTAAAGACTTAGCCTCTTTGAAAAGAGGGTGTGTATTAATAGCCTCTGAAAATACTGAGGGTGCTAGTCAATTCAGGGTAGATTCTAACATAGCTGGATGGATGAATGACAATAGGGAACACCTATTAAAAACTGGGACATCTGAAGGAATCCCTAAGATGCCCATTGCTTCAAAAAATAGATTACCACTATGCCAGATGTTAACCAGATTGTCAGAAACTTACAAAATGGCTGTAAAAAACAGTAAATTAAGTACAAGAATGTTAGCACTTCGCAATTTTGTGGAAGAAAATGGTTGTGAAAACCTTAAGTCAAATGTGGAGCAACGTCTGCCACACAGTGTTGATACAGGCACCTCAATTTCTGAAGAATATAATCGTAATCAAAATTGCGCTGCTTGCAACTCAGGAGAAGGCAACACTAATGTTCGGTTAGGTGGTTTTCAGCCTTCTTGTTTTAGTGGTACCACTTGTACTTGGAAGGGCTTTCTGGATAGTGGTAGAAAAAACTTCCTTATCAAGTATCTTACAAATCCAGCCCTATCTGATGTAGACTGCAATTCTCAAACAGTTAGTCAGTCTTCTAAGCCACAAAAAATGGTATTTGAGAATTTCTGTATGTTGGAGTCAGAGTCTTGTGTGGATGTTGCTCTCAAAAAGGCCAATAAATTGAATCGCAAAGTGCAAGAACGATCTGAAGTCTTGAGTGTTTCAACCAAGACAGCTGTCCAAGTAATGCATGGCAGGCTATCAAAAAAATTGTTTCAAGGTAAAAGAAAAACAAACACCCTCGAAGTTAAATTAACTCAGCCAGTTCTTGCAAATGCTGATACTTCTGTGCCAACAAAATGCTTATCTGAGACTATAAATAAAATCAGGCAAGAGATGGGTCCTCCTCTGCCCCCACTGCTATTGCCTTTGATTGCTACTCCTCCAAGAGCTGCATGTTCCATGACTCCAGTTATGTCTTCTGCTGATCGATCCTCTTTGCTTTCCCCTCTTGATGACCTGATATCCCCGCTACGTGAAACCCCTGTTCCTCCTCTTGTGTCTCCATTGACAGATACTCCAACAGTCAAATCTGCCCTTTTGTTTTCCCCTCCATCACCTTCAGAAATGGCAGTAGGTAGAAGGATTCTCTCTTCACCTTTGAAATTTTGTACTTCCATTCCAAAGCATGCACTTCCTGTCCCAGGAAGATTTCCTCTGTGTGCAGCTGATGGTGCTGCTGCAGATGCTTCTCAGGAGAACTCTGTGAAAATACTGGACACTATGTATCCAGAGCTATCTGCAAGGGCAAGGACACTAAACATTCTGAAAGGCAATATTCAGCTTAACCGATGTCCTCTTTCAGACAGCCAGAGTTTGCCAGGACCTATGGCTCACATAGGTGGGTTCAAAGCAATAGCGTCTACATCAACTGCTTTTGTTAAAACTGGGAGCAATTTGAAATCTGATAGTAGAAAAGATCAAGACAAAAATGTGCAAAATCGGCAATTGTTTTCAAGCTCATCGAGTCATCTTGAAAAAAGGACATTATTGCCAATATCTATGCCTAGAAGTGCAAAAAGACTGAGGTTAGACAGTGAACCACCAAAGCTGGAGCCCAGTGATATCAGAAACGCTCAAAATACGATCTCTGAAATACAGCAGAATTTCCATGACAAGAGGTGTGAAATCGGTGATTCAGCACACAGTTCCAGGTTAGAAGCATCTTTACCAGTAAAGAAGGTTATTGATCCTGACTGCCAGAAGAAAGTGTATTTGGCATTGAAGAAAATTGCTGAATCCTGCTTTGACTTGTTACCAGTTATTCAAAGTCATATGTATGTGGGCAATATCTCAAAGATTCCAATAATGACAGATGAAGAGAAAGAAATTGTCAATGAATTTGGTATAAAAAACAAGGTAAGTAGCATCATTTTGAGTTTTGCATTTTAACAGTGACTTCTTTGCAGATGAAAAGACTGTAAGAATGTAGTAGATGCATTCTCAGTTGTTCGGGCAACCTGCAGTGGCAAAGTGTAGTCTTGAAAGATTATCAGATATCTAAACCTGTATAAACTTAACAAAATAGAGAGCTTCAGACAGCACAAGAAGTAAATGTTCAGTGGTGTCCAAGGTGCAAAACTGCATTTGTAGATGCTTTATGCATTCATCAGAAAAGCAGATGTATTTCCATAGCATTTTTTGTAGTGGATAGCATTAATTATTGTTGAAGGAGTTTTCTTCCTTTAAAGGTGTGAAGTTTGATCATCTTTTTGTTTGTTTGTTTGTTTTTCAGTGGAATAAGATAAATTGCTTTGTATGTGTAATAGTGGTGTACTCTTTCATTCCATGTTTACCTTGATTGTCATTCTACATCAGGGTGCTCAAATGAATTTTATTGGAAAAAATCTTTCATTAGTTTTTGTCTCAGAACTTGTGTAGCATTGGTGTTGAAAAAATTCACTTTAATGTCATTCTCATGGATAATTTATAGTCTGCAGCTGAGCAATTTCCCAGTTGATGCATGGCAGCATTTTGTCCCATTACAGTTCTTGAAAGTAATTAGGTGAACTGAGATAGATCAGAATACTGATCTGTCAGTTCTCCACAGAAGTTGTCTACTGAGTTCACGTCATTTTTGTTAGGAGTATCCAAATTTGGTAACTTGATAGGAGCAAGGCTGGAGCAGCTCTGTTTCCAGGTCCAGCCAGTAGCAAGGCTGAGTATATGCTCCTAGGAAGCACATGTACACCAAATACCTTCCTAACCTTGTTCCGCTCTTGGGCTGATCATGGTGCAAGCCCGGTAGTGGAAAATACATAAATTTATCTATCTATCTATCTATAGATATATGTGTGCACATACACACAGAGTATGGGTCCCTTCAGTAGCTAGCCTTAGACACTCAGTCTATCCAGTAGGTGACTACTGTTTCTCCCCACTTGTCTCATGCCCACTGACTTATGGACAGACACAAAACAACACACATATCTCTCCAGTAGCTGGTCCAGACCTATGGCCTTACCAGCATCTGACCCTCAGACCCCCTGGTCTTTCAGGTAGCTGGTTTGGACCTTCTGGTTTCTCCAGAAGCCAACGTTCAGACTCTTGATGTCTGTAGGTACCCAGCCGAAACTCAAGGCCTCTCCAGCACGTGGCCTCCTAAGCCTCTCATTCCATTTCCTGCTTTCAGGCCTCTACCTAAACATCTATTAGTAAGTCTAGCACAATCCAAATATTCTTCTTCCCTGCTTCTCATACTGTGTTCCTTATCCCTGTAACAGTAACACCCCCTGCCTACCTTCCCCAGGGAAGTGTAAGGTGATGTGGGGAGAGCTTGTGCTGTTGAATAATCTGTTAAATTTCACACCTGGACAAGGGGCCATTTGTCCTCCTGTGACAGCTCTGGGAGTAGGCAAATTGGGATGCTCCATTTGGTCTGATTAGGTTATTGGGGCTCCTCTATGCATGATTATTCCTCTCCTCAATTTTTGTTTATGGAAGATAGTTTTTAATCATATAGCTACACGATTAATCTTTAAAGAATAGTAGTCCTGTTCTGCATCTGTTTAAGCCATGGGTATTCAGGGAAGTTGCTACTCACTTTTGTTCCTTCATTTGCTGGTTGCTTCTGATTTAATTATGTGCATTCTTATATGGATGCAAACAATGTCCTTACAAATAGTTCTCCTGTCATACCGTTATAATGCTATTAAATATTCTCAAGTCTAGTACAGTCTAACAACTATTTTTTGTGCTTTACAGCATTTAGCAGATACATTGCTGCATGTTATTCTCAGTAAACTCAAGGCTCAGAAAACAGCCTCAAATTACAAGTTCAATCAGGCTCTTTGTCGAGTCTATACAGGAACTTGTCGACAGCTGGGAGATTTGGAAAGAGCCCGCCTTTTCTGCTATAGCTTACTTAAAGAAGGTATAGTGTGTCTTGGTGGTCTTGTATCTTGAACGTGTTGTCTGTCTTTGCTGTAGTGTTTCAGAATGATTAGGTTTGTAAAAGCAAACAAAGAAAATCGTTCTGTGAAAGGGACATTTTCCCTGGAGCTTTTTTCTATAGTGCAGAAGTGTAGACTGTTATAGAAGAAATTTCCTGCCTCACAGTTCCTCTACATCTCTATCTCAGCTTGATGATCACCTGTGCTCTTGGTAGTCTACTCATTTTTCAAATAAATACTTTATTTAGGATTCTCTGTGCTTTCATTTTTGCCCTGCCATCTCCAAAATGATACTGTGATTCCAGGGAATTTTGTACTTTTTGCTTATTATTGTTTTTACTGAGTAAGCACTGATTCATAGCGTCAGGCGTTGAACAACACCTGGATCAAAATCAGTACATTAATGCAACATGTCCTCCTCAGTATTTAGACATTATCCATTATCCAACGTCTTGCTTGATTTAGGTTGGTTGTTTTTTGTTTTTGTTTTCCTCCATTTGTTTCCATTATCTTGGGTGATGGAGTAACAAAGGTAATACATTCATAGTATCACTGTACAAACTTAAGAGTCTTAGTTCTGGAAGGACTTCACTTAGTTTGAAAATACCAAGCCATTCAGGGTTTAAACACAGTACATTGATATCTGTGTGCCAAATTAAGATAAAAACAAATTTGAGAGCACTGCAGAGCAAAAGGCTATAATTTTTGATGGCTTAAGGTGTTTTGTTTTGTTTTAAACCATGGATTGTGATTTTGTTCTGTTCTTAAGTCTTTTTTGTCCTTTTTTTTGGGGGGGGGAACTCTTGTTTTCTTACCTGCCTTTCGTTCCTTCATGCGGTCCATCATAATTGTTTCATTTTTTTCATGTTACTAGTTTTAATATTGTACTGTGTCAGAAACTATTGTTTGTCAGATATTTTTTTTAGTCTAAAGTGACAATTAAGCCTGTTGTTTGGCAATACCTTGGTACTTTTGTCTTTTTGTAGGCTCTTACAAAATTTTAAATGTTCTTTTTTGGGGTGGGAGGAAAGGCAGGTTAAGAGCTAAACTTCAGTAGCTAAGTGTAGACTTTGTTGAATGATTTTCTGTTCTATACTTTGAACAGTTTAAATTCCTGATGTGGATTTTCTCTGGTTCTATTGTTAATGTTTTGAGTGCAAACAGTTGTAAACATATCTTGAGTTTTTTTGTTTTTTTTTTTTTAATTCAATTATTTTGTTTTGATGACATTTTGATGATTTTTTTTGTTTGTTTTATTCATTTTAAGGTTTTCTCCTTCATATAGTTTCACATATTAATTCTTGTCAGAATCTTGGCAACACAAGCTATGTTCCAGCTACACAGTTGCCAGATTGACTGTAAACAGTCAGTACTACCTCTTTAGACTTTCATCATCTATTCTCTTGGTTTCCTGTTTTTGTTCAGTTCTCCTTTCAGGTATTCTGTATTAAATAACTCTACAATAAATTTTACCTCCTTTTCTCAATTCTTTTTCCTTTATCCTCTCCTCCGTTCTCCTTTTCTCCCCCCCCCTTTTTTTTTCTTTTGGACTAGCTCTAGCTTGACCCAGTGATCCAAGTGTTCATTTGTGGTTGGAGTGTATTAGGTAGGATTCCAGAGTGCATCTTCCAGTTTAACGTCACTAGAAAAGAATCCAGTTTCTGTGCTCCAAGACTCTCCTTAGTGAACTGAAGTGCAGTAAGAAGAGTAAAGGGAGAAGGACCATGCATGCTGTTGTTACACAGCCAAGTCCAGTGAAGCCATGCCTGACTTACTAAAACACTCTTTTTGGAAAGAAAGAAAGAAAAAGAATTACAATGGGGGAGGTGTGGTGGTTTTTTTTTGCTTGTTTGTTTGTTTTTCCCTTCCCCTCCCTTATTATATCTCATGACTGAGGTGTGCTAGTATGACTCCCCTTCATCGGGCTGCACTTTTTACGTGACTTGTGTGCCTTCTCTTCTTGTTAACCTTGCTGTAGAGTGTACTAGCTTTTAAAGCCTGGGTGTATTTTTTGTTTGTTTTTAAATGTTAAAAACTTATGTTGTTCTCTCTTTTTTTTTTTCTTAGACTTTCCAGACTCAATGAAATTGATTTTATTCATCACAAATATATGGCCTGACATATTTTTCTTCCAAGGTGCAATTAACAAAGCTATGCAATTAGTTATCAGGCAGAGTGCAAATGACGATGTACTGGCCTGTCTGAGTGCTTATCTCAGCTGGGAGCAGGTAATTTCTGCTTTCACTGTCAGTATCAGCTTTCATCTGCATTGGTTCCCTTGCTGGCTGTATCAAATCGAGAAGCTTCTGATGAAGGGTGTGAAGATGCTCAGTGAATCTCCCATTGGAGCCTGTACGATTGCACAACTAATGCTACTTAAGGCTTTCTTCCTGTGGTTATCTAAACCCTAGTAGACCACAACACTTTTTTGTTTTCCCTAGTAAATACTAATACCTTTATTAAACACTTAATGTAAGCATTGTTTTTAAACTTTTGACTGAAGTACTCTTGGACCAGAGAAGTGTATCCCTCTATGGAACTGTGATTTTTAATGTTCCTTGAGGTCATTTTTGTTTTGTTTTGTTTTGCTTTATTTCTTTGTGTTTTTAATATGCTTTGTGTGCATTTGTTTGTTTTTTTAAAGTAGGTATTGGGCTTGTCTGTCTTTTGTAGTTCCTTGTGTAATTGGTAGTTATTTATCACAATTATTTCCAGGATGAGCCTGTCTCCTCTTACTCATGATCTTTCTGTGAGGTAGAGCGTAAATAACCATTTATCACAAAAAATGTTGGCAAACCTGATTTCATAAGCAGTTGGCACAGTACAAAACTGCAGTGGAGGTAGAAGAAGAATGGCCGATGCTTAGGACCTAAGGAATTTAGCAATTTGACTACAAGTCTTTGAGCCCAGGACTTCCTGTGTGATCCTGGATGAGTCATTTAATCTCTGTCAATTTTAAGCAGGCACATACTACCATCCTAAAAGGGATGTTGCAAAGAGGAAAAATTGGGATGTCCTTTATATCAGTGGGAGCAAATTTACATCATACAGATGGAAAGCTGGAGATACTTTGCTTCTGGATAAGGAGTTTGTATAACAAGCTTGGGTGTTTGCTTGAAAGCTGTGCCCCACTAGTTTTGAAGACCAATATTAATGCCAGACTTGCTTGGTGGAAGAGCTATAGTTCTGTAAAATACCAGCTGAACAAAATCGTCTTGGTTCATATCTCTCCTATTCTCAATCCTAGCATGCTGCTCCATGTCTGTCTTGGGGACTACAGCTAGGCTTACAGTAGTCAGCATGGCCTTTAGGTGTTGTACCCACTGGAAAAGCATGTATTTTTTGTTTTGTCTTGTTTTGTTTTGGATCTGAATCCAGCCCTGAATTTAATGTGGTACCAGTGGAATTACAGCCCCTCTAAACCTTCAGATCTGGTGCAGGCTTACCATGGAGTGAGTTAAGAGGGCATAGATTTGTACATGTTTCTTTTTTATTGGGATGTAGCATTAAGCTCTGGTATTCAGAATTACACAGTACTACAATCCCTGAATCATAGAATCGTAGAATATC
>VXAA01000563.1:1850-16312 GCA_013399115.1 Anseranas semipalmata
GCACTTAGTCACATGGTCTAAAATTTTGGGTAGACCTGTGCAGTGCCAGGAGTTGGACTCGATGATCCTTATGGATCCTTTCCAACTCGGGATATTCTGTGATTCTGTGATTCTGTCTAGGCACTTCCAGCAGTCAGAAGTCTGCACTGCAGCCTCCCCTCTGTCTGGGTGGAGGCATTAGCCACCGCGGGGGCAGACAGTGCAGACCGCCTAGCCAGAGCCACAGCCTTTGCCCTGAGACGAGTGCCCACCATTCTGCCAGGTTCGGGGCTGAGGTGTACCCGGCGCCTCCCGCTCGGCCAGTGGAACGGCTCTCCCTCAAGGGGTGCCCTCCCTGTGCCTTCCTGCGCACACCACACTGCACCGCACTGAACGACTGTTCACTGTGCGAACTGTCACAGCCTGGCTGACATGCTGTGCCCTGTTTGCCCACTCTGTTTGCTGTGGCCCTGGTTGCTCATGCTCCCCAGGGGCTGCTCGTGAGGCGGAGGTGGCCACGGTTACTGCTGCCCCCTGCTCCCGTGAGCTGTTCTGGAGAGAGCTGCTGGGCCCTGGCAGGTCTCTGTATGCCCCTAGGGCTTCCCCAGCTCAGAAACCCAGCCTGCACACCAAGCTCCCCCACTCTGCTATGGAACGCGGCTGCCCCAGAGCTGATCGTCTAGGTGAGGGATTAGTGGTGGCAGTTAGACTGTGTTTAAATCTCCATTTAAATTTGCATATGCATCCCATCAGGACCCATGGACTTATGGGCTGTTTTGCTTAAGTATTCCCTCATCAGATCCTCTTCCACCAAGGGTACTTCTCCCTTGCTCCAGATTTATCCCCAGTCTCTGGGACCTGGGATTCCTGAAGGCTGAACTTGCTTATAAGGACTGCAGCAAAGAAGGCATTCAATACCTCAGCCTTTTCCATGTTCTGTGTCACCTGGTCCCCCATCCGATTCAGTAATGGGCCCACAGTTTCCCTAGCTTTCCTTTTGTCACCTATGTGCTTATAGAAGACTTTCTTGTTGTCTTTGACATCCCTGACCAGATTCAATTCCTGTATTCCTTCACTGGTCTTTTTCCCATGCTACTCTACTTAGCAGATCCCTGAAGAGGCCAAAGTCTGCTCTCCACTTAAATAAGTGGTCAGAGTTCTAGGGTCCATAAAATTTGAGAGAAAAAAGGATCTTGAAAAAAGATACCTATTTTTTTCTGAATCAATTTAATATGTTCTGATTGATACTGGATTATCCCTGCAGTACCTGTTAAAATTGGATTTTGTTACTTTCTAGTGCTTATTTATTTATTTATTGCAAAATAGAAACATAGAATGGTTTGGGTTGGAAGGGGCCTTAAAGGTCATCTAGTTCCAACCCCCCTGCCATGGGCAGGGACACCTTCCACTACACCAGGTTCCTCAAAGCCCCATCCAACTTGACCTTGAATATTTCCAGGGATGGAGCATCCACAACTTCAAAGAATCAGTCAAAGTCAAGAATGACACAGATTTCAAAGAATACAGTTCTTCTGTTATAATCAACATTTTTCACTCCTGTTCTACATACGTACAGTTAATGAGTCAAAGATAGACTTCTAAAAACTTATGTGCATCTCTGGAGTGCTTGAGAAACTATGAATATTGAATATCTGCTGTTCAAAATGCAAATATCCTGAGCAAAAAGACACACTTTTTCCTTAAAACATCATATGACTAGTATCAAAAATTCTAAGGAGAGCAAATGTCTATAAAAGTGTGCTTAAAAAAGTGTTACATATTGCTAATATCCTTCTACTCTTAATAAGTTAAATGAATTGTATTTTGCTTAGGTAGGGAAAGAGGAACAACTAGTAGAAATCAGTTATGTTCCATTTCTCATACATACAAGTGACGAAATAGTAAATGTTGTTAAAGAGCAGGCACCAATCTAGTAGAGGCATCATGTGGCAAGTTCTCCACATTTCCCACTGCGGTGCAAACGAATCAGTATAATATGTCCCTGGCCTACACAGACCTCAGTCTGCCCAGACAGAGGGATCTAGGAAAATCACAGGTTAAGTATGATGAAAGTGCTTACAGAGAGTAAGATGTTCACTGTTAACATTCACAAAAATTCAGTCAGGCACATATTGAGTCACTTCACACTCTCTCCTCCTCCTGATGTGAGAAGAGCATGAGCAGTAAAGAGGGATATTTCTTTTGTAGACCTTATTGCAGTTATTGATGTTTTCCTTGACTTTTCTTCATGTCAGGCTGGTCTTATCCTCTTGCCTACCCTCATGAAAGACAGATGAGAAAAAGGGCAATTTCCCATTGTGATAAGAAAAGTAATGATAATATTACAGATTACCTACCATTCCTTGTTAAAATTCAAATGTTTAGATATTGACCACAGCAAGTCTTGCTCTCCTCCTCATGGAAGTCTCTGGAAAGATGTTTCTTTTGCTCTGAAGAAAGAAAGATGGAGCTCTTCTAGGGATTTTGTAATTGTGTTCATACCATTTTTCAGCTTGGTGCCTTTCCTTCTGCTCTCCAGTAATCAAAGTGGTGTTATCCTGACATAAAAATAATCAGTAACTTACAACTTGATCAACTTTCCCTGAAATGTTTAAGTAGCTTTTAAATTATTTTAGTCTCATAGTGCTCTCTGAAGTAGCTGATACTACTATTAGAAATTACAATTTTGTGTCTTCCTTCAGCACAGTCAGGCAGAGTAATGAATAACATAGAATAAACAGAGCTGGGTCAGTGACTTATATCACTTACACATTGGGTGAGTAGTCATAATGCCTAGTATTTGGCAAGTAGCGCATCTGTGTACAGATAACATAGGTGGTAGACTCTGAGGTGCCCTATCAGATGTGCTTGAGCTCCCAGCCTTGGTGTAGAGAAGAATAAAGAAGCACAGTGAGGATCACAGCCTGGTGGTGAAAACTGCACCTGTGAGAACCCTTGATAAACAGGTGTAAACAGCAGGCTAGTGATCTCCTAGCATGGACCCTGCTCAGCAGTTCCTGCATCCCTGCTTGTGTGCCTCTGCCTGGGTGTTGCTTTGGGGATCCCCTTGCTGACAAGGTAATGAAAATAAATCTGCTCTTTGCATGTTAGCAGTGGTTGTTCCTGCTGTCTGCCTGTGCTGACTCACGCACATAGTATATCTCCAATACAAAGTATGCTCTAAGATGCTTGGCTAGTTTGCCATGCTTCCTCATCTAGTGGCTGAAACATCAATTAAATTTAATTACTTCTTTCTGCGGCATGTTACAGGCATAACTACTTAATAAAAGAGACTACTGCTGTACAGATTCAAAATAGTTTCCAAATATATAGGTGATTTTTTACTTCCTAAGTCTCAGGTAAAATGTAGGTAAAACCTTGTAATGCTTTTTTTTTTTTTTTTTTTTTTTTTTTTTTTTTTNTTTGTCGTCATTTTTGCACTGTGGCAGCTGCTTTTAAACGTTCACTTTTTGTAAGTTTTTGATTTGATATTTGTTGTAGTTCTTGCATGTGTGTAATTAATATCTTTTTGCTCCTTAGCAGTGCATTTGTTCCCCATAAATTCTGTCTCCTACTGGATGATCTGAAGGTAATACTTTGTTCTTAACTCAAATGTAAGATGGAGAGAAAAGCTTGGAGTGGAAATAGCTCTGTAAATACTCTAATATCTTGCAGAAGTTTTCAGCACACTGTACATGACAACATGCAAATGTATTTTTTATAAACTTCTTACCATAGGTCAGCCTGGAATCTTCCTTCAGCTGTTTTCCTCTTTCTTGTTTTCTAGCTTTAATCCCTTAACTCCCTTGCTTTTGCTAGCTCAAGGCTACCAGTCTCCCCGTTCTCTTTAAGGTTTCCTCGTTTTCTTCAGCTTAAGACTACACTGTGATGTAACTAATTGACAAAGATACAATTAAGTGCTAAGGGGAGGGGGCTGCATGACCTCATTCCTAAGCTAATTGGCAAAAGACCCAAATCCTGGAAAGTTACTGACCAAAAGACAATGGCTCTGTAATCCTATAAATAGTGATCTCAAACAAGAAATCTTTGAGCTCTCCAGGGATTTCTGTGGGCTGCACCCTTGATCTCTGCCTAAGTTGGGATGCCTCTCAGGCTACCCCTGAGAAGTGCATCTCAAGGCTGAATCCTTGAGTGTTAAGAAATAAGCCAAACTATGGAGACAATATTAGAATAAGCTAGGAATAGATAAATGATTGTATTCAATATTGTTATACCAGGTGTGTGCACAGGAGTATAACAATCTGTTGGACCATGTGAGTACTGCTCACTTCTTCCCTTGTACAGCCTCATACACGGTAGGGTTAATCACCAGCCAGATGAATCAGTATAAATAAGTAACTATGATAGATCAGTACTCAATCCCTATGTCCTTAATACCTTTGACTGGTACAGACATAGGTAAATAGATGAGAATTGAGGTATGCGTAGACAAACACAAAGGCTAACTTCTAAAGAAATTAGGAAAACACCAGGTTGAGGTACTGAGAAAAAAAGAAAAGAAGATACGAAAACAAACTGATTAGTGGACCACTGAAACTCACGATCTGAGGATAGAACAAGGAGAACTTGCTGAGGATGGGGAAAATAAAGAACTTTTTTTAGCTGACTGAAGGATTAAAGAATTGAGAACACAGTGGAAGCTTACAGTGGACTTTGAAAATGACATAATTGTTAGTGAAAGCTATATAACCTGTAAGCTGTGTCTTCTTAGTTGTCACACACTGAGGTGGTGGCCCAACTCTGAGTTGTTATGAATAAAAGCAAGGCTAGTGTTACCCACTGACTTGAGAAATTCTTTAACATTGAGGAACAAGTTCGTCCGCAGACAAATGCTGATGAGGACGTAGGGTGAGTAATTCACTCTAGGGGTATTATGGAAGTACATGACTGGAGTTAGAAATCCCCCCCCAGGATCCTGCAGTAAGTTTCGGGTGAACCCTGCTATTCACAAATCTTTAACTATGTCGTTGTTTCTACTTTAGCAGATTTCTTTAGATCATTATGTTAATTGGCTAATACTTAGATACTGATTAAGTGCTGTTAAAATCATATAATCTAACCTTGTTACTTGCAAAAAAGGTATATGATAAATCTGTAATTGCTGCTACATTAGAGTTGTTTAAATCTAATTCCATGAAATTAGAGTAATTTATAGTATATTATAGACAAATAGCTGCTACCAACATGATGGAGTTGTGGTTTTTAAGAATGCTGTGAAACTCCAAGAGATTTCATTGGGGGAAAAAAAAAAAATCTAGTACTGAATTCCAGGTGGATTTTAATATAGAACTAAACATATGTCCAGAGATGCAGGACAGTTCAGGGGCAAGCACAGAAGCATCTAGAGAATTTCAATGCAGGAGGAAAGAATTAGAGCAATGTGGGTGCCTAAATTAAATAAACAATTCAGGAGAAGGAAGTTAGGAAAATTTGCAGTCAGGTGGAGCTCAAGAAACACAGATCCTGCTATATTAATAGTCACTGACTGTGGACAATAGCCAGACTTGTTAGTGTTGCTGATAAGCACTGGCCTTGGACAAGGGAGGGAGTTGAGCAGCTTGCTCCTGCTTATCTCTTATACAAACTTTGTGCACGGAGATCTGCAGGCTTGTTATGAGAGGCTGATGAAGTAGGGAGTCCTGTGGTGGTGGGACAGCCTTCATCATAACTTCTAAGCTAATGTATCAGGCCCTATCAAGTGTTCAACCAATCATGGAATATGGGGAAGTTTATGGTGACTGCAACCATTTGATATTAGTCATATAAATAATTTAAATTTCAAACTTAGTATTTAAGAAAAGTTAAATGTGTGGGAGGGGCAGCAGTTCTGATCTCCAGAAGAAAAAACTATGCTGCATGTTCTTCATTTACACTAGAAAAAAAATTTGCAATGTCTGTATGTCATTTATTAACATTATACATTGTTTCTTAACCAATGCCCCTTGTTAGTCAGGGGGACAGTATTTAAGACTAATGTCATTGGCTATTAACAAAGAGACAGTCCCAAGCAATTGCTATGTTCAGCAGGTGTCATATTCAGGAGAAAAGCACAAAAAATATTCCTATATTCGTGTGTTATTTTTGATAGTATTTATTGCTTTTTCCTTAAACTTTGAATTTCCAAGTACTGAATGAAGTTTTTAATTTGTTAATAGCTATTTATGAACAAATATGAAGAGTTTTGAAAACTGGAAATATTACTGCATTTATATAAGGAACATATTTCTAATCTTCACAGAATCATTTAGGTTGGAAAAGACCTCTAAGATCATCCAGTCCAACCTATGACCTAACACTATGGAGTCCACCATTATACCATAAAACCATCAAACCATTAAACCATCTTCCAGGCTCAGAACCTCATACAATGGAAAATGCTTTTTTTTTTTCTAAAAAAATCTTTAAAAGACTATTTCATTCTTTGAAGCAAAAGAATTCACTAATACATAAATTATGGTATAACTTGTAGTTTTCGTATAAAGCATAAAGAAATAAGTTCAAATTAGGCAATATGAGTTTTAATAAAAAGTCTTCTTGCATGGGTGTGTGGATGTGTGGTGATATGTGTTTTTAAGGTCTTGAACTTTAAAGGAACCTGTGTTATGCATTTAATATAGGAACAGGCCAAATCTTGACTTGTCTTGACAGATGCTAGAGAGAAGCTCAAAATATAATTATCAGATCTCAAGCTCAATGTCACAGCTTGCTTTGTAATATTTAGAAAATAACTCAGATCTTCATCTTACACAGGCATATATTTACTTTTTTTTTTTTTTTAACAAGTTATTGTCATGACTTTACCACTGACAAATGCGCCAGTGGTTTCAAGAAGATCAAAATTTCATTTACTGTGTGTGTTTATTGTCTCCACAGAGATGATTCTGTGCTTAAAGTCAAGCATCACAGGATTTCAGCTTTGCAGAACTGGTTCCAAAGTACTTCAAGCTCTAGTATGGTATCTCTGATTTTGCGATAACAGTACTTCATTTTTCCTACAAGGCAAGACAAAAAATTTAAACTTTATAGAGCAGAGACTAGTTTCTGCCTAGTCTACAGCCAACACCATATACAATGGGCAGTAATTAGAGCTTAGAGAAGAGGAGGCTTAGGGGTGAGCTCATCACGGTCTACAGCTACCCCACAAGGGGGAGTGGAGGGCGAGGTGCTAATCTCTCTGGCCTCCAGCATAGTAGCCAAGGGAATGGCACGAAAGTGTCAGGGGATGTTCAGATTGGGTATTAGGAAAAGGTTCTTCTCTGAAAGGGTGATCGGGCACTGGAATGGGCTCCCAAGAGAAGTGGTCATGGCACCAAGTTCAAGAATTGGAGTATTTGGACAATGCTCTCAGACATATGGTTTAATTTTAGGCAGTCCTGTGTGGAGCCAGGAGTTGGACTTGATGATCCTTATGGGTCTCTTTCACCTTGAGATAGTCTATTATTCTATGATTTTATACTTTGATGTTTTCTCTGGGCATTGATATAAAAATTTTAATAATATTTTTGATTCAGTAGTTTAAGGAAATAGTATTTTTCACTATCCATTCAAAGATGTACAGAAATCTCATGATATTCCTTTTCTAAAATTATATATATCAAGACTGAAAGAACTGCATGTAGACAGTTGAGCTTATCCCATCAACAACATTAGTGCTCCAGTCTTGTAAAACCTCTTTGTACCTTAAAATTACTGTCAATATGTGAATATTGAGGTTACATTGAGATCTGTAGAAGCCACAGAGGAGCTAGAGATACCAGTTCTCAGAATTTACAGAATAGATTTCAGAAAGTAATAGATCAAGACAGTAGGAAATCAAACTGAGGATAACACAGAGCAACCCTCTTTTAAGAATCAGTGTTAGGAGGGAGGCAAAAATATGTGGAGGCCCTGCAGATGCAGACAGCTCTTCACAATAGCTGGTAATATCTCAACATTAATAACCCAGGTCAAGAATTGGCAGTTGTTTGAAAAGGGTTAGTTTTTTTTCAAAACAGGAAAAGAAAATCCTAATCATTGTTTGATAATCATCATATTATGGAAATAGAAAAGAAACAGGAAGAAGGGAAAATGGGGGGNTGTCCAGACAAACTATAAACACTATAACAAGCTGTGACAGTCCAGGAGTATCTATAATGGCAGGAAAACACAAACATTTAAATAGATGTTAGGCTCTTTGGAACAAGAGAGAAAGACAGTTGGAAGTCAGTATTGATCTATAAGAAAAACTAATACTAAATGCTGGTTTGGTTTTCAGTGAAAATGCTGTGACTGTAAAACAACCTTTTATGTGTTCAGTTATTGATTGAGAGTTGCATACGCCTCAGTTGTTAGTACCAACAACAGAAGGCCAATGGAGTAACCAGCAATACACCAGCAGAGAATCAGTAAAACTGTGAAATAATTTATAGCCTTCCACTCATACTGTCTGAAGTGCTGATGTTGTCAGGTGCTTATCTGCTTCTGTTGAGATAACATCAAACTGCAAATTTACCATTCTACTGAGTCACAAGGAGGCTTGTCTGGACCACAGTTCCTTCTAGACTAAAGTAGCATTTCTATATGCCAAATATATAAAATCAGAATAATTTCTGCTGATGAGAACCAACCAGTCTTTGAAAGTATGTATCCTATGATAGACTGTTCCTTCTCTTCCCAGAAGTAGTAGTAATACCTTGCCCCTGTTCCCTTAGGGCAGTGGATAAGAGTGGAAAAGTACTCAGTTCTGTTAAACCATACATGACCTGTATCAAAATGGGTAGAAGGCTACTGAAAGAATATTCAGGATGATGCTCCTTCAAGCATGTTGCTTGCCTTTAAATAATAAAGATGTTACTCTGGCTGTCATCATTTTAACATACAGCCCTTCTCACCTCTCCTGGAATGGAAAAGATCTGTGCCAGAAACTCACTTTTTGTTTCAAAAGTTGGTGTTGGGTAGTTAGGTATTTCATAGTTACTAAGAGCAGTTTAGTAACTGCCATTCTAATAGTTTCAGTAATTAGTTTGCTAAAAAAAGGCAAAATACAACTGTGTTTAAAAATATATGTTTCAATTTGTCAGAATAAATATTTCTGATAACTCAAAAAATGATGGCAAGCTTTTTATTGTTATGTAACAATTAAGCTAAATTTCCAAAAACATTTTTACAGCCAAAAAATAATTTCTATTGGAAAAAAATCAAGCACATTGCTAATTTACATCTTCATCATTTGAATTTGCTGATATTATTATTCCGTTAGTTATACACAGTTTTATTTAGAGGGTTCTTCCTGTGTGAAATGTTTTGGGGGAACTCTATACCTGCAGAAAGAATGGGAAGGAGCAAGCAATTCAAAAGAAATAAATCCGATACATGTTTTTAATATTTTATAGCTGTTATCTATTCAGTGCATGGCATGAGGATGGCTACTGGGAAACACTGCTGTTAGTTTTTAGAATTATTCAATTCAGAAGATTCTGTATTACACTAAACTAAGAGTAAGACATATCCTATACCATGAGAAAAATTATCTTCCTAGATTATGCCCTGGGCAACCAAGAATTTAATCTTTCTCTGTCTCTGACCTTGTTCGAGCCAGATTTCTTTCCCATACTTGCAGATTGTTTACTAGTGTTTGTAATAACTAATACCAGGCCCAAATCCAGAGCATTTCAGTCTCTAAATTTCCAATGAAATCAATACAAATATAAGAACTTGAGGAGGAGATAGGAGCCTAAATGGTTAAGTGTGAAAATGGTGTACTTGACAAGGTTTTGATAGCAATGGGGCTGTAGGGAGGCCTCTACGAGAAGACTGGAGAGGCTGTCCCATGCAAGACATAACTGTTTCCAGCTGGCTCCAGAACAGACCCACTGCAGGACACAGCTGAGCCCATCAGCAAAGCTGGTGGCAACTCTGTGAAAACATATTTAAGAAAGAGCAAAAAAGCACTGGACAGAGAGAAGACGGAATAAGAAGAGTATGAAAGAGTAAAGGGAACTTCAAGCTCAAAGCAGAAAGAGAAAGAGGAGGAGCTACCTGGTGAAGAAGATATTACCTGAAGTGCATGGAAGGGATCATGCTGGAGCAGATTCTCCTACCCAAACCTGTTTTAATTGGCAATAAATTACTTTCCTCAAGTCAAGTCTGTTTTGCCCAGGATAGTAACTGGTAAGCAGTTTCTCCATCTTTATTTTGACCCATGAGCTTTCTCAGTTTATTTTCATCCCTGTCCAGCTTGGGAATGGGGGAGTGAGCAGATGGATTAGTGTTAGGCAAGGCTACCACACTCACATAATTAACTCGGGCTAGGACTGGATTAGACTACAGGTATCCCGCTGTAGGTCTCAAAGGAATCTGATCTGTCAACTGATTCCACAGGCAAACTTAACATAGATAACAAAATAAGTCTTCACAATATGCAATGGAAATCCCTGTTTTGTTGTTGTAGTTGTTGTTTGTTTGTTTGTTTGTTTGTTTTATATATGTATGAACACAGCTAGGGAATGAGGGGAGTTTAGCTCTTTCTCCTCCACCTCACATCTGGGCAATACCCAGACAACACTAACTCATCAGGCCATCCTCCTAGAACTTTATCAGATTTTTATTTTAGAAGAATCAATTGCACTTAAACAATTAAAGTTTTATACAAGTAAAATATTCAACCGCTTGTTTGCTTCCTGTTAGCAAGTCCTATTATTGCAATAGCAGCTACTCCAACAACTGCTTAGTTCAGAAGGGTTCATAGAAACCTTAGTATCGCAAAATGCTAGCTAGAAAACACATCTCCAAAATCACAAATACCTTTTCCTCACAATTTCAATTCAATTCACATTCACTTTATTGTTGAAATATGAGTATTGCTACTACTTATAACTGTGATGCTCATTTATTTGAAAATGATCATAATGATTACAGATGATAATATTAAGAAAGACTCTTTTAGTACTGTATTTAAGTATATATGCTAAAAAGCATCAGATAAATAGTCTATGATGAATAATTTTTTTCAGCTTTAGTAACAGTGAACTTCTGCAAAATTCTGCCTATTAAGAAACAGACACATTTTAATTTTGCGTCAAAGACAAACAAAATCTTTTTTAGTTGGAAATCCTTCATTTCTGGAGAAGAAAACATGGATAAAAACTGCCCCAATAGCCCAGAGTTAAAAGGCAAGAACTTATGCTTGTGTCAGAAAGCAACTTACATTTTACATTGAAATCCAAAGCAAGCAGTCCAGCACCAATGGAAATCTCAAATTGATGTATTTGTTGAAGATTTCAAATTTTGCATCATCTGTTGCTGAGGAAACAAGAGGTTTAAGGAATTGTAACAGAAAAGTGGAAGGAAGGGGAGGTTGTAGAAAACAATACCTTTGAATAACAAAGAGAGGTGTTTTTAATAGTTCTGTTGTTACTTGACAAGATGTGAGGAGAGTTACCTAATTCTTATATTGAATCACAGATGCATTATGAGCTCTAAAATGGAAAGGAAATATTGCATTTATTTAGCTTTGATTTACAGAGGTTATGTGTATTTAGATAAAGTACCTTCCTGACAGGTTGCTGTGGTAACTGACTGGTTAAGAGCTTGAATGTCTGGTGTTAGAGTCCAGTATATCCAAATGCCAATGGGCAAGGCAAATTAATTCCTGTATTAGACAGAGCAAGTATGTGCAGAGAATACTGACTGGGCCATTACAGAACCACTCTTAAAAACACCTTTGTTATATAAGCTCATAGCAAATAAAAAGAACTGTTGATTCTGTTCACAGCAAGCAAGGTTCCAATCTTGTCCTCACAATATAGCTACTTGTCCCTACACATCACATGTGACAGCAGTGCTTAATTAAGCAGGAAAAACTCAGTGCTGACTGCCCTTGAACCAAATAGACAGCAAGAACCTATTCCTACATGACAGCATGAAGGGCAGCAAAGACCTCAGAATGGGTTCAGCTTAAGAAGAAATAAATTTTCTCTGTATTGTGCACCCATTTTGATCTAAAATCATCGTCTGTGCTAGTTGGGGGAACTAAGAAGAATACTTTGTTTTTTTGTTTTGTTTTGTTTTGTGTGTGTGTGTCTTTAATACTTTAGTCTGGTCATAAAATACTGTTCTGTATGCCAAAATGCTGTGTGCACCTTTTTTATTAATTTGGTTTAATTTTTGCAACACGTTCTCTTTTCATGATTATAATTGCATTCATCGAGTTCAAATCAGACCTGCCTCTGTATTACTCCAATATGTTGTTTGGATTGAAAAATAAACTTAATCGTGTCTATCTTGATTTCATGTAAATAAGCACATCACAGAAATATCTGTTGCTTGGAAGTACTGCATTTCTGGGAAACTCTGCTCCTCTCTCCCCAGAATTGGTAAATCACCATAAGGAAGTCATAAAATAATGCATTTCAAAGTTCTCTCTTTTAAATAAAATAAATCATTGGTACAATAAAACATTCACCTTATGTTCTCTTGCTGCAGACCATTGTTTCTTTCTTATTTGCAAATTATAAACAGGCAACTGTCCTAACTGTGAAGATCAATAAGAAACAACTTGAAAGCCATTAAACAATGTTCTAGTTTTCTTTCCATATGAAAAAGGAAAATTAATTTTCTGCATTAATATGTGATTCTTACAGAAAGTGTTTACAGCTGCATTATTTTGCTGTAATATGTCTAGTTTTAAATTATTTGGCAGAAGTAGTCTTGATTGTTTATGTCAGATGTAGCACTGCACAATGGCTTTTGGTTTTGGATGCTTCTCCTATCTTGAAAGTTATCACACTGTAGAGGTTCCAGCTGTTTTGATGCTGTTGTATTTCTATAAACAAGAACTCTGAAACTATTACTTATTCTTATTTCCTTTTACACTGCTGAGTTCCAAAGATCTGACACTCAGTCCTTTGCTGTGTGATCTTAAGATGAGAATCCTGTCAGAAATGTTGGAAAATAAGGACATATTGAAATAAATTAATGAAGCAGAAGAAATGATTTATCTACTGTACAGAACTTTAAAATGCTTGTGTTTTCCTGGTTATGTACCACTGTAGAAAAGAATGGAAAAAGCAGTAGAAAAGATTAAGAATATCAAGTTCCTAAAATTCAGTATAAGAAAACTGTCTTCCGTTGCATGTTCTTAGAAGCAGAGACTTTATTTGATTAAAAATTGTTGAAAATTGTGTTAATGTTTCTATTAAGAAAAAAAAAATGATGGAGGAACCGAGAACAGTCAAATACTAAAATGCATGTTATGAAAAATTATATAAATAATAAATACTTTTGTTAACACTCTCTAAAGAAGTATTGAAGATAGATATTAAAGAAGATCTTCATCTGAGCATATAAATCCCAGTGATATAAGGACAGGATAGGAAGGACATTGAGGTGCTGAATCATGTCCAGAGAAGGGCAACGAAGCTGGTGAGGGGTCTAGAGAACAAGTCTTACGATGAGTGGCTGAGGGAGCTGGGGTTGTTTAGCCTGGAGAAGAGGAAGCTCCAGGGGTGACCTTGCCGTGCTCTACACTTACCTTAAAGGAGGCTGTAGCGAGGTGGGGATTGGTCCATTCTCTCACATGCCAGGTGATAGGACGAGGGGGAATGGGCTTAAGTTCTGTCAGGGGAGGTTTAGGTCAGATATTAAGAAAAATTTCTTCACTGAAAGGGCTGTGAGGCATTGGAACAGACTGTCCAGAGAAGTAGCTGAGTCACCATCCCTGGAGGTGTAGATGTAGAGCTTACTGATATGGTTTAATGGTGGACTTGGTAGTGTTAGGTTATAGGTTGGACTGGATGATCTTGGAGGTCTTTTCCAACCTAAATGATTCCATGATTCTATGATTCTATGATCAATCAGATTAGACTATAACAGAAATTTAGTCAAAAATGGCATGAAGTTGGATAAAGGTAAATGCCCGGTTCTGCACCTTGGACAGAGTAATGCCAGATGGAGATACAGAATGGGAGACAAGTGGCTGGAGAGCAGCTCAGCAGAAAAGGATCTGGGGGTGCTGACTGTAATAGTAGTAGTAGGCTCAACATAAGTCAGCAGAGTGCCCTGGCTGCCAAGGGGGCAAACTACATTTTGGGGTGCATTAAACACGACATAGCCATCCGGTCAAAGGAGGTGATTCGCCCAATGTATATAGCTTTTGTGAGGCCTCACCCTGAATATTGTTTGCATTTCTGGGCTCCACGATATAAAAAGGACTTTAAGATACCTGAAAGCATCCAGAAGAGGGCAACCAAGCTTGTGAAAGGGCTAGAAGACATGTCCTATGAGGAGAAGCTGAGGACACTTGGGTTGTCTAGTTTTGAGAAAAGGTTAAGAGGTTACCTCACTGCTTTCTACAACTTCCTGAGGAGGGGAAGTGGAGAGGGAGGTGCCAGCATTCTCACCTCTAGTTCCAACTCCCTGTTCCTCTAGTTCCAACTCCCTGCCATGGGCAGAGACACCTTCCACTAAACCACGTTGCTCAAAAC
>VXAA01000564.1:10272-67007 GCA_013399115.1 Anseranas semipalmata
CGGGGGGCCGAGGGAGGCGGGGAGGTGTTCCCTGGAGCTGTCGCGGTTGGAGAAATAAACCTGATCTGTCCCTGAAGGTTTCCCGAAATTAGCTTCTTTTTGGTCAGAGGACGGGTTCTGGAGAGGTAGATAAATTCTTGTGGTGAGAGGAAATAACTCGCACAACTTCTTTGCTTGACGTTTTGATGGTTAATTGCCTTCGTAGTTATGAAAAGTTACATTGTTTTAGTTGGAGCTTATTAATCGTGAGCGTGCAGACCTTGGATGTTTTGTGCTTTTTCAGATAAGAATCAAAAAGAAGGTGAAAGATACAGAAACCATTTTTCTGACAGCAACAGAAACCATTTTTCTGACAGCAAGAAAGTACCTCTCAAAGGGATGTAGAAGCAGCCAGTGCTGACTGTACTGAGGGCTTAGGAAGTATGGGTGAGACTTCGAAAAATATTTCTGAATGAAAGAATTATGTGGCCATATAATCTGTAAGTAAAATTACTAAATGTGACATGTAGTAGCTTCTTTGAAGCACTTCACTCCCCTGCCACCCTTGCTGCGGTTTATATGGAAGGGAATTGCCATTTGTCTGGTTTTCCCAATGCACAAAATCGACAGAATCTCTTTAATTACATGTGCTGATTTTAAATCTTGTGCCCCGCTTTCTAGAGCAAATACAAGGGGAAGGGAAAGACTAAAAAGGAATGCAGTGAATGTTCCTTTAGGTGATAAAATAGATACACAGTACACAAATAGATACAGTACACCCAAACTAATACATACACAAATAGGTGTTTTGAATATCTTGAATACAGAGACATGCATTATTAATTGTGTTTGGGCATAGATCCAATATTTGTCTCTGATGTTTGAACTTGACTTCTCTTGAATGTCTGTATGCTTTCTGTTGCCTGGTGCATTTGACTAAGTTGAAGTCTATGTAGCTGACTTTGTAATTATTCAGAGTTGCTATTTTGAAAAATTCCAGTTTAAAAGAAATAGTTTATGAAAAAATAAAGTTAAATCTTCTTGAAAGTTTAAAATATATAAATATTCTTCTTCTGGGGAATGAAAATGCAAGTTTTAGAGATATGAGTTCAAGGAAGAACTGACAGATCTATGCTGTCAAAAATCTGTACTTCTGATAGCATTTACAAAATACTGTTTTCCAAAAAACATGAAAAATCCATTGTTTGCACCTTGTAATTTTGGGAACATACGGTTTATTGTTAGGTTTTCAAACATTTACCATGTGGTCTAACTTTCCCTTTTGCTATACACACGTGTGCCCACCAAGCAATGTCTCCAAGCTTAGTTTTGAACCTGCTATGTTTACTAGTAATAAGTGCAAGGGTCTAGAAATGCACACAATCCATTCAGACACATTGCTAGACTGGAAAAAGACTCTTTTATTTTATTTTGAGGTGAAGTGGTTTTGCAGTGACAGGCTTTACCTCAGTCAGTTTGTGCAGTCATATGAAGCCAGTTTGAAATTAATGGTTCACTGTGAATTTAGCGCTGTAACCTCCGAGGTAGTTCATTGTGTAACTGGGGACTGTGGTAGTGCTCTTTTTGGATAGAAATGTATAATTTATTTATTTTCACTCTTATTAATCATGATCTCTTCACTTGATACAGTAGAACATAAAAATGATTAATATTCAGTAAGATATTTGCTTATTTTTTGCTTATATTTTCTGAACTTAGCAATGCGTCACATTCAAATTGTCAGCATTTTGCTTATAATACATAAGAAAAGGCCTTGATTTATTTTTCGTTCTCTTTCAGTATAATACACCCTTTTCACATATCTCAAAGTTTGCACTCATGCGTCTTCTAGGAAGGTCAATTCAAGAAGGAGGATGTAAGACAAAAAATGTCTAGCTATTTTCTGAGAGGCATTTGGCCCCCTTACCTTGCTACATGGCTGTATTAAAGGTGTGCTGGACCAGCAGCGTTGTAGCTTTAGTTGTCTTAGTGTTCTTCAAGGCCTGGAGTTGTGAGCTTTCTTCACCTCAGTTGAATGTGTAGTTCAACTGTAACTGTTTTGTCTTTGTGTTGTAGTGTATTATATTGCTCTTTCGAGCAGTAAGAAAAAAGTGCAGAATGCTAGAATACTCATTGCGCTCTTCATGCTAGATAGAAACTAGACTGCAAATATTCCTTATATAATATCTCAGATTAGGTTTGGTACCATTCCAATACAGTGATTTGGAAACAGCTCCAGAGCTTATAAATGTTAGTGTAAATAGAGATAAGAAATTCAGGCGTTACAGCTGCTGAGCCTTTGGGAAGACTCTCACAGTGCCTCCTCCACGCAGTAATTTTCCTGTTGGTGGGTATGCTGCACTGGGTAAGTGATGACACCAACTTGTAAGTTGTTTAATACGACAAGGTGTTTTATCCATTCAGAACAGGTTTTTCGTTATTCTTATGCAACTTAATAGGCTAAATAAAATTCATCAGTGCCTGGAAACTTAGCCTCTTTCAGATTTCTTTTATCTGTTATCACTGTGCAAAACTAATGAGATTAAAGATTTAGGACAAATCAGGTGGGGAAATTTTATTTTTGGATTTGCTTGTCCTGTATTACCACTAGGAGCTGTAAATAGGTTGTCCTAGTTCTGCCTCCTTTGTAACAATATTACATTTCACATTATGAATCAAAAAGAGCACTAATGTAAGACACAAAGTTTAAAGCAGATGTATTCCTTAAATTCAAGTAATTGCGTATTAACTTCATTTATTTGCTGTGGTTTTGACATTATTTCTCTTCATCTTACTTTTCATAGTAAGCATTTATCTTACTCTTCCTGAACACATTATTTTGTGTTTTCCTATTTAGTGTCTTATTCTGCTGGGCTTTGTGTGTATGTGCTTTTTTTTTTTTTTAATTTCCTTGATGCTCTTCCTGAAAGTGTTTCCTAATATGTTCTTATCATTGGCTTATTGATTACTTCATATATAATCTATAGGCTTTAGAAGATATTGAATTAGCCTTAATAAAACTACTCTGCAGTCTGTATTTAGATATAGATACAGGATGTGATGGGATGTGTGGTTAGCATTAGAGAGATGTAAGGGTCTTGATTTTCTTCTCAGCTTCGTTCTTCTTTTAAGTGTGGAATATAACGTAGATTTTTGTATCCATAAGCTTAGTTTCACACGACTTCTCCAGTGGAGTTGGTGAAAATGCCGAGTGGAGATTAGGATGAGTGGGCTTCTATGCAGTGGATCCCCCTCCCGGTTACTTAGTATCTTGGTATGCAGCTTTACAGCATTTCTAGTTCTGATAAGGCTTTCCAGACAAGGAATATGTGAAGTCTGAGTGCGTGCCCTAACTTCTGTACCATTCCATTGTCATTAATAAGAGTCACATTAATTTTTATTATGACATTATCTACAAGCAGCAATGTACAATAATATGATGCTAAATTTCAGCTCTGAAGAGCTTTCAGTTACATTGACAAGATGCACAAGTAATAGAAGAGAGGTAGTCAGCTGTTCCTCCAGTACCTGTTTTATTACAGATGAATGGCTTGTCTGATTATAAGGCAATGCTGCCTGATACCCATATTACAATTATTGTAGAATGGTAGCTGTTCTTACTGCCTTTGCTGTTTTATTGATGTAGATTAGAGAAATATCTTCAGACATCATGATCTCTGATTTTTTTTTTTTTTTAATTTTATTTTTCTGGTGAAACATCAAGTAGTATCCTCCATAGATGGGTTTCCTGAGGCTGTTTTTTATTTAACCCAGCAAAGATCTTAAGGCATACAGTTCTGAGGGCAATACATGAATATAACTTAACTACTGTCTTAAGCAACTGTAATGGAGCTTTTAAGTTTCTGCTGTTCTGACACAGATGCAATGTTCTTTCTTTTCTATAACCCTAGAAATGATGGCAGATGATTTAGAAAAATTTATTGAAGATCAGAAGGCTAAGCTGGCAAAAGATAAGGCAGAACTTGAAAATGATCCACCTTACATGGACATAAGGGTAAGAATATTAAATAGTTTCTCTGAATTTAAACACATTTTGAGGGTCTTGATTTAAGCTTGCTTTTACTGTGCTCTTAAAACTGTATGTGTTGTTAAAGTATATAGTAAAGATCTCTCTAGTCACAGCCATTTTCAATTTAAATACTCTGTATCTACATTTGTGTAGATTTTTAAAAACCTGTGTGCCACCAGGCATACACAGTAACATTTTAATTTTACAAGTGGTAAAACTTGTAAATGCTTGTTATTCTCCCTTTTGCCTGCAGTGGAGTTGACGAGCAGGGGACTGCTCTGTACCCACTCCAAGAGAATGGGTGGTGGGATGGGGATGGAAGATAAAAATATCCTCAACATTTCTGCTACGGAAACTAGGAAATATAAAAGTTAAATTACTTAATACAATCAGTTCAACAAAATGTGTTCTTATCATTATTTTCCTGTTAGAAGGTTTATAGCTTCTAAAACTATAAAGATTTTATAATTTGCAGATCAATGTTGTTTAATAATGCTAGTACTTGGCAAAAAGCTACATCGTGTTTGACTTAGCCCCCAAAAGCCTGAACTTTTAACAGCAATACTTCATTCCTGCTTTTGTTTCATTGGAAGGTTATGAGAATTTCTTTCCCCTTTTGTGGGTAATGTAAGTATTTTTACCTATTTTTACCTACTTTATACCCTTTTTTACCTACTTTTCTCCAAAAGGGAGCTTTCTCCCACAAGGGAGGGGGCTGTTGTACTTCTCATTTTTGCATCCTCTGCTCAGAGCAAATTTAAAGAGAAGGAGAATGTTTCCAGCCTACGGTTTGATAAAGTCCTAAGCTTTGTGGTGTAGTTACAGGGAGCAGATACTTTCATCTTGCCCTGTAATACCTTGAAATTCTTTCACAGTTTCAGGCAGAGTGCAGTACATCAATTCTTCCCCCACAGAAAACAGAGACAGTTTGTGTAAGCTATGAAACCATTGTGGAAGTGTAATTAGAGTGGCTTGTGACGTGAAATTTATTGAAATAATTCCTGTGTTATGGAGGAGAAACTACTTTTTTTGATAGTATAAGTGAAATTTATAAGCTGTTTTATGTGTTAATCCAACGTTGCTTACAACAACCTCTCTATTCTCAACTGCAAATAATTATGTTAAAAATGTTGTTTTCATGTGATATTTCTTTCACCATGTGATGATGCAAACTTTTTTTTTTTCCCAGAATAAGGAATCTGAGAAGATTTCTGAGACTAGCAAAATGTTAATCTCCATGTCTAAAGAAAATATACCTCCAAATAGTCAACAGAACTGTCCTTTAGGTATAGATTTTTTTTTTATTATTTGTCTTATGGGTTTCAATAGCATTTGATTACTTTTGAGAACTTTTGGAAGGGCATTACTGCTTTTTATAAGAAGATCATTATAATTGAAGTGCATACAAATTCTTTATTCTTCCAAATATCTTGGGATTGTGTGGATTTTTTTTGTATTTAGTTATTTTTTCTGAGATTTGAATGAGGAAAATAATGTCAAATATATGTATATTTTCTTCTTGTAAAGGTAGCTCCGTTTAAAAAACAAGGCAAAGACTTGGTTGCTAGTCTTCAGTTGATGATCTGTTTTTTCCTGTTATATTCGGGGTACTTGGAGCAAAAGCTTTGGAAGTACATCTCTCATCTGGACCATCAACTTGCTGCAAAAGGGTTCTTTCTCTATGCTTTGTGCCAGGGAAGTAAGGATGTCTTTTCTTGCAGCTTAAGATGCCCACTCCAGCTTGGCTAAAATGAACACAGTTAAACTAGTTTTTCTTTTAAATGCTGTCTTTTAAACTTTCAGGCATAGAGTAATAAACCGATTTTGTTTCTTTTATAATAAAAAAGTTATAATGTAGTCATGCATTATACAAGGAAAGAACAAGCACTTAGTTTTGGTTGAAATCTTAACTAGTGAAGTGGTTAGATTTGTTTTGAGGTTGCGCTGTGACCAGACAGTTTAATCACTATTTTCTTTAAAAATATGTATTATCCCGTTTTCATTCTTTTCTCTGTGTCCTTTTTGATTTCTGTTTGAAAATGCGTGATAGTGTTTCTTTCTCTGTTTTATTCCGTATTGCGCCAGCCTTCCTTACTTGTCATACCATCTTCCTTCTGTAGGCACTACTACCTTTCCACGGTTAAAATTGTTGCCCAGGTTTGTTCTGACAGCTTTAGAGCTTTTGTGTGTCCTCCTCCTTGGTGGTTGGTAACTCTTCTTTCATATGTAGACACTTTGGTTTTGTACCATTTATTTCCATGCTGCAATTCTGCAGCATCCAATGGGAGTAAAAGGTGTCCTTTTATTTTAAAGAACATGTGTCAATGGATATTTGATGTTGTTAACATGACACCAATCTAATCTACCTTTTAAATAAGTACTTCTGCTACACTTAACGTTACATCCCTTCTATAATTTTAACAGAACTTGTGACCAGAAAAGTGCATGTCTTAACTTAAGAAAAGGAGCCTGAGCCTGTGAGTCTGGGGGTCTGAACTGATCTTAGGTGCATAAATAAAAACATCTTTTTTTTTTATAAAGATGTATAATTGGAACTTCCAGCCATCAGCAAGGCAAGCTCCTCCAAAATCTTTACGGGAAAACTTCACTAAAAATGACCTGAAGAGATAAATGAATATTGCTTGCTGCCAGAAGTCGTAATTGATAGACTTGGTTAGAAAATAAAACACTTCAATAAATATCTACCTCACATTTCTGGCAGTTTTATTTTGAGCAGCAGATTAGTCCAGGGGGTGATGTTTCTTTGCTCAACTATGGGAACATACAATCTAGAAAATACAACACGGTAGATAGTGCTCTGCTTTTGTATCCCAATAGCTGCGACAGGCCATTGCGTATCAGTTAGGCTAGTTTAATATTAAAATAATTGTATCTCTTGTTGGAGGGCTATACTAGCACATATCATGATTGGTTTTAATTGGAAATTGGTTTTAATGTTGATACCTGAATATGTTAATGCACTTATAATGAAGTATTACAAGAGAGGGATGTTCAAGTGATCTTAAATGAAAAGCAACAAGTAGGTATTGCTATAATAATCATTTAGATGCTGAACACATTTGGCTATTAGTGGATTGTTATTACTGTTATTGGCTGGTTCTGCATTAAAGCAATGTAATTTCCTTTGGATTAAGTTAGACAGGGACTTGCTCCTTGTTACTGCCATAGTTCTAGTGGTAGATTTGAGAACCTGGCTGAATTAAGTGGGCTTGTTCAGTACAGTTATTTCTCAATGTATTAAATGAAGGGAAACTTTTATGTAAAAGTGTATTTGGAATCTTAACTTTTTTCTAGAAGAGTTGTCAATGTGATTGTGTGCAGATACCAGAATGTGAAATAAATACAGCAAATACAGAGTAAACAAAAGCAGAAAACCATTGAAAAATAAAGTTTATCTCTTCTTCAGACAGAAGAATTTGGATAGAATTGTACAGAAAATTAGGATGAATGTATGTTAACTGGAGTATTTTTGCCCTGCTAGACTGTCCTCAAGTAAGTTTTTGCAGTTGGTGGTTTTCAGGTACCTCATAAATCACTACCCATAATTGTTATCTCAGTGCTTTTCTGGTGGCCAAAAAGGTCTGCTGTAATAAAATTAGCTTTAAACCATCTTTTGTTTGAATACTTCAAGTATTTGAATCAAAGCACCTGATTCTCACTGTGGGTTTTGTGTTTTTTTTTTTCTTTGTACTGAATTTTACTGGCTTCTGGGAGCTTACTGAATGAATCTTCTCCCTGAGATGTCAGTATCTTTTCATTTTTCTTGGTTTCTTATAGTTAATCCAAAAACAATTATATGTTAATAAAAGGCAAGAGGATGTAACTGAAAAAACATTTCCACTTCTGTATTCTATTCCTCTTTATTCTTACCCTCCTTTTTTGAGGGTCAAAATGATATATTGTTCTTAGCATTTAGATAATATCTTTTTTACTGTACAGACACCATTTAATGCCATAAACATTTAAAATACTGGAATCAAACAAATTATCATGAAGCAAATTGGGACTGATAGATCTTGAAAATTCCTCTTTTCCCTCTCATTCCCTGCTATTCATTTTACATAGACCACAAGATGTAGAAATGCTTTCAGGGAAACAGCAGGCAATTAAAAAGAGTTGCAATCTGTTTCTTGTGTGGTTTTGTGGAGTTCACTAGGTGTCTGTGGGGAGTAGTGAAAATTTCAGCAGAGGTGGCCTTCTGGGGCAGAGGGTATTTCTTATAAAGTAGTTGAAAATGTATTTTGGGAACAACAAACAACTTTCACAGCATTATATTTTTAGAGTGCAGCTGTTACAAGACCAGACAGTAACCTTGGAAAAGTACTAAATGCGTGTTTTGGGTCTGTTGCAATAAAAAATGCTGAAGTGGAAAGAAAAAGTGAATATTGTTATTGTGAGGTCAGATTCCTTCTAGTTGTATGGAAGCCAACACAGATTTTACACGTTTTCTACTGAAGGAGCAGCTTGTTGCTTTCTGGTTGTTAAGTATGTTTTATCTTGTGTAGTAAGCAGTGCTTAAAATACCAGAATAATTTAAAAAGTAACATGTCAAAGAAAAGATATTTCCTTTGAAATATACATCAATAAAAGAAACAATGTAAAATAACCTAAATATTGTAGATAACAGATACCCTATTCAAATTATGTTGCAATTTTTCTCCCCACTAGAAAGAGTAGAGAGAAAACTAGCATCCAAAAAAAAATCCTTTTTTTTTTTTTTTTTTAGAATGCTTTCCACCTAAGTCACACAGAGGTGTTTTTTATTTCATCTGTTTTGTAATTGCTGGTTGCATAATTTTTTTTATTGCTGATGTCTAATAAAAATCCAGATGTATCTTTTGCATTGTGTTTTGTATTGATACCAAATAATATAATAATAATATTTAAGAGTTAAACTTTCAGGTGACTATGGCTTGAGTTTACCTCTTGGAGAAGAATATGAACGAAAAAAGCATAAACTAAAAGAGGAACTTCGACAAGATTATAGGCGATATCTTTCTCAGGTAAAGGTTCTTGTCTGGTTGCCTGAGTTTAATGAGTCTTCTACAATGACTCTCATTTTAATTGAATAAAACAGAACAAAATTGTGGAAAATCGTTATGAGAAGTCATTCGTTATGAATGATGACTGATTTCAAAGATCTTTTGGGTAAAAGTAATTTCAAAATATCACGACTAAGAAAGGTTATATATTTTAGGCTTCTACAGGTCTCATTGACATGAGATTACATATTACATAGTACATTTTATTGTGAATTCCTTTATTTATTTGTCTTTTTACTTCTTTCTTAGTTTCTTAAGAAATTAAAATATCATTTGCTACCTGCTCAAGTACTTATGTATTCTGTGGTCTCTAATTCAGCTAAGAATAGTCCTCTAATTAGTGTGACTCCATTTCCCAGCTTGTTTTCAGTTTTAGAAATCAAAGAACTCTGATGCTCTGCTTAGCAGAACTTATTATATGCAACAGTAATAATTTAAGACTGAAATGGTATATATGAAATGTCATAATCTTGGGAATATTCTGTATCCCGTCTTGATCTGTCAGATCTTAGTCAAACAGGAAAAACAAATCAGGAAGCAAATAATTTCTGTTCAAAAGTGCTTACTATAAGTGCCTTTAGTTCTTAAAAATGAAAGAATGGATTGGCTTTAATAAAAGAATTACTTATTGCAAAGTCAAATATTCTTGAATAAAAGACACTTTTTGAATAGTATCTTTTCCCTGATTTTTAGGGTATTTCACAGGCAAAAAGAAAGGTAGGGTGCCTGCAATATCTTTGTTTTTCTCTTTTTTTTTTCTTCAAATTAGTAGCTTTTTGTTTTGTTTGAAAGCTTCATGCTCTTTGAATTTAAAAAGAAATCATTACTTTTGTGTGCTTTGTGTATTTGTGTGCGCTGTAGTGATTAGTTGCGATTAACAGCATTGTTTGCATTGTGCAGAATGATTGCTTATTTATTTTCCATTAATATGATTTAAAAACACTTGCTGATTTCTTTTTTCCTTTGCAATTGCTATTGTTGCTGTCTAACACTGACTATACAAAAGTTTGTTTATTTTAGTGGACATTTGCTGCAAGGCCTATCATATACATTAGATAGATGTTGTAAGTTCAGATATATGTACTTAAAGCTGCAATAAGATAGTAAGATCTCAAATATTGTAAACACCATTGGAATCAGAGTCGGGGCTTTTTCCTTCACTATGAAGTCTCATCAGTGGTGCTTAGGAAAGCAGTGGAGGCAGTTATTCATCTTCCAGTGGTTCAGAATGCAAGAATAAAAATATTCTGAGAAAATAATACCAGAGGCACATCTTTGTGAGCTTCTTTCAGTTACAGTAATTCTGTTGTATATCATTATACAGTCATGTATATAAATTATTAACTTTCATATTTTTAATGTTGTATATCCAGGCTTGTTCAGATTAAGCAATTTCAGTAAAGGACCAGGAGGTAGTGTGGTGGAAAAACGACCTTCTGTTCTTTTTCTGGGCTATGAATAACACACATATGATAGAAATTAACTATGTTAGCATGCACTGGAATTCCTGAATAACAACAGCAATAGCAGAATTAACTGGCTTCTTAACCATTAATCAAAATGATGCTTATATAATTGTTGCTACTTGTTTAATCTGAAACTTCAGATTATTTTCCAAGTTAGAATATTGTGTGAAAACTTAATCTGTTTTATAATTCCCACCAAAGTACCCAAATAGTATCATTTTTTATGTTGACTTTTAGTATTTTATTCTCAGCTGAACTTCAGTTTTACAAATTTAGGTATACAAGGTTTTTTATGTAAGCTGTATTACTCTTGTAAGGCCCAAGGAAGAGATAACAATCTCTAATTTCTGTTCCCTGAATAAAGAGAGAGTGAGTGCAACTCTTAGCAGCTCTCACAGTGATAATATTTTGGTTAGTAATTTGTTTAGTCATGCTTATGTAGAAAATGTAATTTCACTTCAGCTTCTGTGTTTTGGCAAATATCTTGTTAACATTTGAGGTAATCTCTACAGGTAAGTGTGAAAAGAATTAGGGAGTAGGGAGGATTACAATTCATTTATTTTTTTCTAGTAAAAATTAATTAGTTCTCCATATTAATTTAGTTGTCTCCGTGTTTGAATATTTGCATGGCTATTGAATGCCTTAAATCTTTTAATGTGTAGTTGTGGAATATAATTTATAATGACGTTGTTTTGTACTGGAAGAGGTAGAGCTCTTATCTGTTTACATGCCTGTAAGCTTTCAAGCTAAGTTACAACACAAATAATGGAAGGAAACTTCCATTCTAGTGAAATACCATTTCTGACTCATTCCTATCATCAGCCCATGCCACAGAAATAGATGATCTTTTTATTAAATGTAATCAGATTTTATAAAACATTATTTGATCGACTGAGAATGGCCTGAGGATGCTTTTAGTAAATGAGTGATATATGAAGAAAGCACTAGACCTTGAAACTAAGGATGTATTCCAGTATTGATTGGGGTTTGGTTTGAAAGGCTGGCATTTTGACTAACTGTACAGCCCAGTTCCCAAGCGGTGGCCCAGGGAGCTATTCTGAACAACAACACGGGGTTTTCAGCTGGAAGTTCTGTTCTGAAAGTGACTGATGGTCCACAAGGAATGACAAGATCTGGTGATGGGCCATTATTGATTACTCTTGCAGAAAACAAATAGGATCGATACGTAGAGTGGTGACTGTGCTAGTGTTAGCATGGATTCCACCTGTTAAAATAAGAGGTAGATGTACATTTTCCTCTAGTTAGAAAAATCAGTTTTTCATCTTAAGTACAATAATGTCTTGGAAAATTCCTCTAATGCTTGTAATTTTACAGAAAAATTCATTATTTTTTTAATATTTTTTTTTTTTTTTTTTTTTTTTAAATATACAGAGACCATGTAATCCTTGAAATAGTGTATTAAGTGGTTGGCAACCCTGCCCAGAGCAGGGGGGTTGAAACTAGATGATCTTTAAGGTCCTTTTCAACCCAGGCAATTCTATGATTCTATGAACAAAGCCCTTCACTTTCCGTATTGCTTCACTTCACTTCATTTGTCTGTTCCAAGAACATCCCACATTTTCAGAGTGTGAAGGTTATCATCGGTCTTATTTTCATTAAATTGATCAGATATATTTCAGAAAATATAATTCCTAGTAACTGTTTAGCAAGTAAGATTTGGAATTTTAAAATATATTGAATGATTATTATTATTATTTTTGTTTAATGTAGAAAAATTACCTGACTACTGGTGAAGTAGATCCTTATACTCAGGGATTATCTCTTCCTATTGATGAGCGAAGGTCTGCCAAGGTAAGTGCCTGGAGGAAATTAAGCTGTGTATAACTTGAAAAGGAACCCAGATGTTCTAACTGTTATGCAAAAATTATTTCCACATAAGATTTTTTACAAATGAACATTTTTGGAGGTCATCATTAGGATAATGTTTAGAAACAGTCTTTAAATTTTGATTTTTTTTTTTTTTGTTAATTAGCTATCAGGCTTTTTTAATCCTAGTTTACTTCTACTTTAATTTGTAGATAATTAGATGTGTAATTCTGTACTGATACCGGCTGGAGGTTTGCTGCTTCTAATTCACACCTACAGAACACTTGCTGTGTTGAAAAGCTCTTATGGTTGGGCTTGTTCTTTGTCTAGCAGTACATATTGATCAAATAAAAGACATTGTTCTTATGATTATGTATACATTTCTTATTTGTTACTCTTCTTACTGCGGCCTGGGGATAAGATCAATTTTCTACAGTGATATTACTATCATTTCCTATCAGAACAAAAAGAAGTGTAGTTTCTGCTATACACAGCTTGTTTTGATTTCTTTCTCTGTACACTTGTCTCTTTGTGTACTACCTGCTTAATCTCATGTGATTTTTCTTTTTGTACAAATAAATCCAAGAATCTGAATAAAAGCTGATCTTGTATTTCACATATTGCCTGCTGTTAATATAGATGTCTTCTCACTTTCAGTTTTTCTTTGAGAGTACATATACTAACGTGTTTTGAGAAAAGTACACTTTCTCTCTCTCTGCATTTAGCCCCTTTTGATCTCCCTGAGATTTCTTATCAATTTATAGTCTTGCTTTCATATGCTGGAGAAAGATATCAGCCAGAACAGTCTCTCTGTTACTGGATGTTGGTGGAGGTTAGATGTGAAGACGCAACATGCATGTGTGGATTTTATTAACCTCTGATCCATTCTTCTGATGCATGGTATGATTCTGTGAAAGCCTAAATCAGTCTTACAGGTGTCACTCTACTCTTTCTGCCCTCATGCAGTTTGCTTCATATTCCCTGTTCCTTTCTCGTGCTTTCTTGTAAATTGATCCAGGAAATTGAATCAGCAGAAACATCATAATTTATTAAATATTTTTGCTGACATGGTGATCACCACTGGTTTGTAAGGATCAGTCAAACCCCAGTCAAGATGCAAGGGAAGGAGAAACTGTTGCTGGAGGAGGACTGGACTGTTGCACTCTTGTATCTATAGATACCTATTTTTAAACTTACATTGCTTTGGAATTGCATTCTTGCTCTGTGTTTGGGGATACACAGCCACTGTAATCTGGCACATGACTTCTGCTATGGAATGTGTTGGTCCTGCCCTTGCTCTGCTCATTTGTTCTTTCTGCCTCTCTTGTGCTGGCAATAATGTTTGGCCATATGAGGAGCCACATGAGAGCTCAAACAAATGAAAGCTACTGTTATGAAAAAGCCCCAAATCCCAAAATATATTAGTGTTAAAACAAGGGGGGCAGCAAGAATGAAATGCTCTGGGAAGGGGAAGCATGCGTTTGTGCCAAGCTTATGCTGAGTTTAAGTTGGCTTCAAGTTCTCGTGAACTTTGTGTTAACTCTTGTGGGTATGTGTGCTGAAACAGTGAACGATAAAGTATCTTTGATTAATTCTGTGGAAATTAAAGACATATCTGGACTTGGAACATGTCTGATCTTCAATGATTTTATATCATAGCAGTTCGACATTGAGTTGAGATTTTCTATACAAGTATCCTCTTTGTCCATTTATTGCTATTGTAGAAACTAAAAGCTGCCAGCAGATGTCACACTGTGCCCTGCTAAACAGTCTCTGCACAGATAATGATTAGAGGCTAACATTTGCATTTTTGTTTCCTGTACTAGGTAAAATGTGTGGTCACACAGCATACTGATTTTTCTGCTGACTGTTTTGTCAGCTTTTAACCTTTTGAAGACAATGATAGTTTCTCAGATGAGGAGAATACCCCTCAGGCAGCTTTCATAGCTGTCTGAAGGTTTTATATTATCCTTGTCAGAAACTCATTAGACACAAAGATTGAAAAGAGGCAGTTTTTGGGAGCATTGGTCTTATTTGTAAAACTATTACTAAGCTGGTATTTCTATGCTGATGGAGGTATAAATTCTTTTTGTTAGAAATTTGTTCATGGGAAAGTAAATTTGTATATAATGTTGAGATTTTTGAATAGCTTTTGCATTGTATTGGAAAATTCTGCAGTGGAGAAGAGCATAACGTAACGTAATTCTCTTTTTTCTCATTTGCATGATTGCTATTACATGTTGGAATTAGGTAGTGTAAGAGATGCTCCTTGCTCTAAACATAAAGTACTAGTATTAGAAAATAATGCAGATTAGAATTTATTCTATCTGAAGACTTTTATATTTCATATCATATTATTAGGTTATTAATGTACAATTCCTGCATATTTTTAGACCCAAGCAAGCTGTTTATAATGTCACCTTGCAAAAGCAGCTAATAATTCTTGCACAGGATGAAGAGATTTTGTTGTTGTTGTGTTTTTTTTAGGTTTTCCTTGCATTCTTTCCACTTTTGACACTCCTTGCAGTCAGCTTAACTGCTCATTTAAATTTGACAGTTCAAGTTATATCCTAAGCTATAATTGATGCATCTTGTCTACAAATGTATTTGTTGTCCTGTTTTAATTGAGAGGGGCAAGTCACAACTAATCTTAACCTAAAAAAAATAGTATGTTTTAAAATCATCCATAACTACATTCATATTCACAGTTGGGAATTAGCTTTTAATTTCCAAAGGAGTGAGGCTCTGGAACAATTTTGGAATAGATTTAGTAGGAAGAAACCTACCTGGTTTTAAGATGCAACTTGATATAAAGTGTTACTGGGGTCTAGACTTTATGTCCAGGAAACTGCCTTCTACTCCAGAGATTTCAAATTAAGAGAAAGTACTATGTGCCAATAATGAACAACCACCCCAAAGCAATTCAAGTCCTATTTGTACATCACAAAGAAGGGGGAGGGTACAGCTTGCTTGTATTCATTTAATACAGTACTGTGAAGTTAAAAGCTCCTCAAAGTGCAAAATTATGATTTACTTTTCAATGCCTGTTTTAGGAGAAACTACGGCTTGAAAGAAACAAAGAGTACAATCAGTATCTCAGGGATAAAGAAGAATGGAATGAAAAACTAAGGAAATTAGGGAAGAAAAACACAGAGGTAATACAGTTTTACTGAAATCGATACAAAAGAGAACATAAATGATCTTGTCAGTTGTTTTATCATTGACTAAGACATACAAAGTAAGACAAAAGAAGCAAAGAACATTGTTTAATTAGGCCACAGTTTTATGGATGTATCTAGCAAGTCCTGGTTATAAGCCATGCAGTACAGTTCTTGATTCCTGCTTCAGTCATGTCTATCTGGTAGAAGAATGCTTTCATTCTTCTGTGTCTCTGAAGGAAGTCCCCAGATTGTTGCTGGTGGTAAAAGTCATGGATGAGGAAGCTGTCTCTGTGGACAAAATGTTGAGTCCCATGCAGTGCTCCTGAGCTTTTATTTGTAGCTGCCTTTTCCTCAGTCTGTGTCCAGTCCATGAGAAAGCAAGACAGGTGCTAGCTGTCCAGTATATGGTGCTGTGCAATTGTGAATCAAAAAAATGTCCTTACTCCTGAATGTTGACTAAGCATGTGCATAGTTGAACTCAGATTCTGAGCTGAGGCATTTCATTTATATGTTGATGTTTCAGTGCCAGTGACAGATTTCCCTTCCAGAGATTCTTAGGTTATAGGCAGCCACGAATTTACCACCATTGCCTTACCTGCCTGAGGTCTAATGGCTGCTCTAATTTTCTTTGTGCTCTGTCAGACATGGAAGGGAAGGAGTTCAGACTAACCTTAATACATTTGTCTCCCTCGTTTTTCTCCTAATTACTCAAAATCTCAGGTGGGCGACCTGTAAAGGTGTAGCTGTTCTTACCCACAGCCCATTTGGTGTTTTTGCCACTGTTAAGCTGTAAATAGGTGCATTCTCTGCAGAGAGCTTTTCTGGTAGAAGAGACTAGTACCTACATCAGATACTTGGTAGCTTCTTAAAGGTTTACACCTCCTTAATTCTGTTTGTTGAGATGCTTGCTTCACCTGCTCAGTCACCTCAAACTGAGGTGAAATAATTCAAATAGCAGAGACGTACTAAGATGATTTATCGTGACCGAAGTAGATGAGGAGATACTTGCACAAACATCTTGGCCCATGGATTTTAGGGAATGCTATTTTCTTGCAGTAGAGAAGTGACAGGTTGCTGGAAGCTTCTTTAGCCATCACACATGGATCTAGAAGGACTGACTCAACCAAGACTTTGTAGAATAAAGGAAACAAAATGCAGATTTCATTTCAAATCTGAAATTTCAGATTTCATTGATAAAAGATTTCAGCACGCTTGTTGCAAATTTAAAACAAAGTATTCCAAGAGACATCTGCATCTGCACAAGAGGCAGGAAGTTCAAATATTCATTACTTCTTACCTTCTGGTACAAGTTGTGCTGTGGAGTTAAGAATCTCAGGAGCCTGGCTTTCACTGGTATTTTGTTCATTACAGTTCTCTTCCTTGCTTTCTGGAAATCCTTCTTTTCAGTAGGGTGCAGGTGGCCTAATCTTTTTGACCTTGAATGTTGTTCTGCTCCCACTCTAGTTATTGTTTGTAAATGAATACAGATGCATCCTCCATTCTACAGGAAACTACCTATATAAAGAGCAGCAATTGCAGTCAACAGAAGATTTTTAAGTCTAATTACTAAAACAAAGGATCTCACAACAATGGTAATCTGGAAGTAATATATTGATCTGAGAAAGCCTCTGTACTGCTTGTTAATTTTAAAATCGTGTAGAATGGTTAATTTTTTTTATATATTGTTGCCTTGCTTTAGTGATGGACTGTGATGATAATCAAATTCATCTAATGCAGGTTTGATTTAAGAAGGATTTGCATTTCTTTTTAATACGGGAATTCTTACGCATACAGTACTGTGAGAACTAGGCAGTTCTATAATGGAACTTGTATTTGTACTCACAACAGCTGAAAGTTCATTGTCTTTCTCACAGCTGTCAGCAAGTGCAGATGCCCATGTATTTATAAGTTCTATCTAGAATAATGTTTGTTGTCTGTCTCTGGAAAGATTATTTGCTTGTGAGAACGTTCTTTCCCTACAAGTACGTTGGAGTGTCACATAGTTGAAAGCTATTTTAATCTGTGAAGACAGCTACAAGACAGTAGTCGGGCATCCTTGAGATGCTGGCATTCCATATCTAATTCTTACTGGCTTCTTCAAGGGTTGGAGTGCTTCGTAACAGTGATCCCTAGGAAATAGGTGACAAAAATGCAGCTTGTGTTTGTGTAACTGAAGTAGGGGGTCCTGTATCTGTTCCCTTTTGCCATCTTTATGCCACAGGTGAAAGACTAGTGCATGGAAATACTACATGACTTTTCCAAAATCATGTTTTTTGCTAGAACTGTGCATTGAACACTGGTCCAATATATCATAGGGTTGTTTTTATCTACTAATCTGTCCTTTCTCGTTGTGACAACTCATGGGGAGAAAAGAAATCTGTTAAGAAATGGTCGGGTTAAAATGCTGTGCTCATAGCTAAGAGGTATCATAACACTATCTCAGTCTGGAATAAGGATATTTAGTCTCTTGATCAGGTATGAAGTTAAAAATGTTTTCTGATTCTTTGTGCCTTTAAATCTGAAGGTCAAATTGTTACCTTTTGGGGTTTGTAAAAGGCCCCTTCAGGATTCATAGCCATTCTTCTAATAAACACTAGATAGGGGAAAGAGTGCTTTCTTTTCTTGAGGGGGAAAAAAAATCCCTAGCTTTTAAGTCCTCCTTGAAGTATTCTTCTGGCTTACGTCTTGACTCTTCTCCAGTACCTATTTAGGGAATGTTTGAACAAAAACTTGGTTTTGTATTTTTTCAATGTGATTTGTTTACATTCAAATCTTTTAATATTTTTTTCCATTAAACAGCATGAGATGGACAGGAGTAAAAAACCTACTGCTGTTACCAGGCTCCAGCCAGAATTACATACAGAAGTAGAGCCCTGTAGTACAGCTGCAGAACCTCCCAAGAAAGATGCCTTTACTTCCACAGAAGGTTATGAAGAGCTGCTAAATAAGAGACGTCTGGAGGAAGACAGGTACCATAGGTTAGATGATGAGATTGAATTAAGAAGTCGACTATTAAATAAAAGACTTGATGAGGATTTGGATGTTCCCAGTAGAAGACATCGTGGATTTGCTAGCCAATCTGTAATTCCTATTAGAAGGTATCACAGACTTGATGAGGATTGTGATTTTGATCGAAGATACTACAGAATGGACTGTGATCCTGAGATAAGTGAAGAATTGGACCCTAGATTTAGATGTGAAAGCGCTTATGAGAGAAAACCTCCCCGGGTTTTTTATGCTGAAAGGTATCTTTAACTCGTTTTCTACTTTATTTCTGTAGTGCTTGTTGACAGCCATGGTTTGCTCTCAATGAAAATTACACAAGATTCACAGGTGAAAGCAGAATTTTTGGACTTACTTTAAAGAGGAATTTTGTCATAGGTTTTAGAAAAACATTTAAAAATTGGACCGATACCTAAGAATATAAATCATACATTAGGTAGCATTTTATATAGTGTGGTGAGCCAAGGATACTAGTGAAATTACCCCAGAAAAAGAAGCACGCAAATCATTTATATAAATATATTGGCAGATATAAATATTTGCCAGAATACAAGTTAGTGTTTGTAAGCAAGCCCCTGTAATGAAAACCCAGGATAAACATGTATTTCCTTAGTCTGTAATAGTTAGCAAGTCAATTTTCAATTCCAATTCTAAAATGGGGTTGAGCTTCCATTTTTGGTACATACCAGTACATATTAGAATTGGTAAAAATATATTTTAAACAATCCTCATTTTTACTGTATGTTTTGCTAAATGGCAAAGTCTTTAGACATATGTATAGTTGAGTTAAATCCCGATGATGTTAACAGGTCCTAATCTCAGTAGAAACTACACAATTTGGATAAACATAGAGCACTTAAGGACTGTGCCCAAATCAGACAAAAGAGAGTATTTTAGGTAAATCTTACAGAAAGCAAACATTATGTATGATTTATTATTAAATATTCTTTACAGTGTGTTAACTGATAAATCAGGTTGGTTACTTTGACATGAATTATTAATCTTTCTTTTCTAGCTCACTCATTTAAAAGACCAACAACAACAAAAAAAAGTAAGCCTTAGCAGTCATTCAGGGCTTGGCAGTCTGGCCACCTTCAGTTATTCTGTCACAAGGACAGGTTGCTTCCAAAAGTGGAAGGGTTGTGGTGTGAAATAGTAGAAAACTTGAAACAGGCATGTTTTATAGAGCTAAATTCAAATGAAATAAATCAGTAAAGTTTCCTGTAAATAAATTTTAAATATGTGCTTGAAGAGCGTTCATTTGTTCAGTTTACAGATCTTGGGAACGCTAGCAATGCTAGTCATTTGTCATTTCTTTTTTTCTTTCTTTTTTTTTTTTCTTCTGCTTTATGTTAAGCCTGTTGCCACAATCATTTCACTGCTGTTTCTTCAGTGAAGGAAACACCAGTGTCTCTCCCTTGTTAGGGGAAATAACCACTTTTTTTTTTTTCCTGGAATTAACAGTTCTAGAAGAAAACAGAAGGCAAATTCTACCACTCTTAACAGTGTTAAATACTACAATCATGTTCCGTTGTTAATTGCTGGTGGACTGGCTAAATGATCTTTTCAGTCATTGTTTAAAGGGATAATTTTCTGGATAGTATTGCAGATTAGTAACTGGAAAAAAGAAACTAAAATGCTCTTCTACTGGAAACACATTTTCTAAGTGGAATGAATCATGCTTCTTTTCCAATTTTGAATGGCAGTAGAGTACAGTTACCTCTCTACAAAAGTACCTTTTGATATTCCTTCTCAGCCCTTCTAATGTAAAAATAAATAAATAAATAAAATCATAAAGAAAATAAGTAAGTATGGGGAAAATGAAATGTCTGGAAGCATTTGGGAGATACAGAGATGGGTTATTTCAGTGTTTGAGATTGTATGTTCAAGTATGCTTCTTAAAAGCCTGTATTTATTCATATAATGTTTCTGAAAAAGACTAGCAAACGGGAGCAGTGGTTAAAGAGATAGCAGGAACAAGATTACCTGTTTCTGCTGAATGCAGTTTGGAGACGAGAGTGCAAAATACAAAAATTGCTCATTTCTGCCAGTGTTATACTACGGGATGGAGCAAAGGAGGTTTTAAGGTAGGGTCTTCTTGTCCAACAACTTTTCAGAATTTCAGAATGAAGCAGTGTAGAAGCTTGATTCAGTGTCTAACAAAGGTAGTCAAAATGTCCATATTTTTCAGAAAAAGGTGTTTGCTGTTAAACCTCTATGTTAATTAACATCCAGTAGGACAACTGTGTGCCACTGTCTAATGCAATTGGACATAGTCTAATATTTAAATAATGACCATTTGATAAAGTTTGAGGGTTTACTTTTGTTTCTCAAAGAATGGCTTTTGAACCAACGGCAGACAGTATCATCCTGAATAGAAGTATACGAGTTCCTGGTTATTCCAGAGAACATGGATGCTAATATAAACGTGTGAGACCAGTATATTACTAGACAATTCACTGCTGCTTTGAAGAGGCCTCTGAAACAGTTTTTGTTCAAGTTTTCTTTTAAAAGAAAGTACAGAAGATAGTCTTATCTTTGTTATTAACAAACTTGGTACATATTACTAAAAGAATTTGCTTAACCATCACCTGAATTGCCTGGACTTAAAGTTGTACATAAAATCAAGGTTTTTTTTTTTTTGTTCGTAGTTACTTCTTTGCTGTTTTTTTTTTTTTTTAATGAAGTTTACTTATTTAGTTTTTTAATGGGCTTTATTAATTTGGAGAGGCAGGTGTTTGACAGGATTTTCCAGAAATGTGTCTCTTCTGATGGAGGTACAAGTACTGTGGTGTATTTCAGCAAATAGAAATGGTGACAGGAAAGTGCGAGGAAGTGCACAATTTTTTTTCTTCTAATAATCAGAATGCTTAATTCCATCCCCAGCAGCAGGTCTATCGTATAAACAACGTATGAACATTTCTTGATTGAACTGAGTCAATGTGTCTGGGCAAAACAGATCAGTTTATCAGAGACCTGCCATGCTAAGTTTGCTGCTTTTTACAAAAAAAAACCAACAACACAAAAGTTGCCTCTTGAATTCCTGGCTTTGGTACTTTCCTTCCTCCCTTTTTCCTTCATTGTGCTATGGACTAGGCTTTGTATTTCCTGACTGTGTTTGTGTTGCTTGACCAGCCTTTTAAGTAACAGATTGATCATTATTAAAAAGATGATCTTGATCATGAAAGATTATGTTATGCCAAGAGGCTTTCATGCTTGCATCTTTTTGCCTCTGATTATTGGCTATTATTTAAATTAAAGAGATGGTTGGAACTGTGGATGTTCTTACATGAAAGAATAAGATGTTTTTTTCTATGTTTACCTCAGATTTTTTTGGTTTGTTTAATAGGAAGTCACTGGCTTTCTCCAGCTTTGGAAAATGTACCTTTGTCAGCATCTATTGCTTTCTTTATTTTTCATTGAATACCTCTTCTTGCCTTATTGTATTAAGATAACTGGAAGTCCTCATTACAGAGCAGTTAATTTTCAAGACTAGAAAAGCCTGCAAATTCAGCTACCCCAGACCTTTTCAGGGAAAGCTGCCTTGTGTTCATACAGTTTTTAGCATCTTTGAAATTATTTGAAGTTTCATTTGTATTGCTTTCTTCACAAGTAGATGCTTTGAATTTTAGCTCCTGATTTTAGGTATTCACCATATTACCTGTCTTTAATCTTGATAAAAAGTCACCTCTCTCTTTTAAATAGTATCAGATACATGGTGAAGGGTAGGTTGTCATTAAAGAAGCTTTTCATATCTGAATTAACTATTTCACCAGACTTGCCCAATAGCTGTTGTAGGCTTTGTTGGCCCTTGGGGATTAAGAGCAAGATCAGTTTCAGTCAATGCAGTCTGAATGCCAAAGTGTGTGATCCTGCGTCACTTCCAAGATCTGGTCTGAGGTTGCCAACAGGGATGTGAATTAGGTCATGTTTGTATAAACAACAAAAATAATAAGGTTTGTCAGGGAAGCTGGCTCTGCAATGAAGAATTAAGTCTGTTTTTGCAAGGAAAATTGAATTCTACATGGTAAAGTCTAGCTAGCATGTAGTCAGCTAGACCTTCAAGTAAGAAGAGATTTAGTGGGAGATGTGGTATCCCTTCAGCTTGAAGGTTGCATGAAAGCAGACTTGGGAATCTGAATTCCAGACAAAGAGCTGCTTTGACAATGCTAGCAAAGAGAACTATTTCTAGAAATTTGGCATGGTATTTTCAGAACTGGTTCTGTTGTCCAATGTGCAATCAGGCTGAGGATCCATCTGCAAGAAACTGCTGGACCTTCCGTTTCAGATTGCATGTTTTTAGGCAAGCATGGCTAAATATTTTCTATTTTTTTAAGGCCCAATTTGGATGGAATAGTACGAGATCTACCTGCAGATTATGAAGATGAATTAAAGGAGAGACCACATGTGCAGCGGATCCCAAGAACTGGAAATTTTAGGTCTGGTGTACAATGTATTTTTCTGATAATTGCACTATGAAATCATGGTGAAAGGAAAATGTTTATTTAAAATCCCTAATATGCTATCCAAAATGGCTAATACTTTTCCTACTAGGATATGGTAGGACAAGAATCACAGAATCACAGAATCTTTTGGTTGGAAGAGACCTTCAATATCACCTAGTCCAACCTAAGACCTAACACTAACAATCCCTCCACTAGACCATGTCTCCAAGCTCTGCATCCAAACGTCTTTTAAATACATCCAGGGATGGTGACTCGACCACTTCCCTGGGCAGCCTGTTCCAATGGCTCACAACCCTTTCAATAAAGAAATTTTTCCTAATATCTAACCTAAACCTCCCCTGTCACAACTTCAGCCCATAAGAACAATGCATTTGCTTGGAAAATAGCTATTGAAGCTTGTGTGCCAGTTTTCTTTTTTGAAATGATAGATCACCTGCTCTCCAGCTAAGGTTGAAGTTTTAACTTAATGATTAGAATAACATGGAAAATTTTTCTGGTAGTAGTTTTAAAATTCCTTTTTTAGTTTTCTGGGCTTGCAAAATCAAGACATGATCTAAGTGGATGAAGCAAAAGCAAAACGTGTAAAGACCTTATATGAACGCTTGACTGGCACCACTTTGTCTGTCAACACTGTTTAAGTTCTCAACTGCGTCTGTGTTTCTGAGAGCTTCAGAAACCACAGGCAAAGAAGAACTGTGAGAAATGCCTTTTTTTCCACAAGGCATTTTGCTCGTGATATTTCTTTGGATTTTAGGAAAGCTGTATGTCATAAATATATCACATAATGTTGTAAGTGCATCTATCATGTTTCAGACAGACTGCAAGTAAATTCTTAAGCCTGATCTTTCCATTTTCTTTTTTGTCTTTGCCAGAAATCAGGCACAGATTAGTTCTTCAGCTAATGAACCTGCCAAGTCTGCTCCTGAAATGACATATGCCACAGGCCTCGTTCTTGGTATGTATAGAAACCTAACTAATGACACAGAGTTAGTCTTTGCATATTTTACTTTTGTTTGGGAATAATTAAAAACCTAGAAAATCTAGCTTTTTCTTCATGCTAGTCTTCCCTGATACCTGTAAATAAATATTCACAGAGAGAATTTTGAAAAAGAAAAAAAATACTCCTTTTCCCAATTAATGTAATAGAGTTTAATTAATTTTGAAGAGCTTTTCTTCTTAGTTGTCATTAACAGCATAAGGCCCAGATACATTTTTTTTTTATGAAACAAAGTATAGGAGAAATATTAACCTATATATTGTTAAAGACCCCTACAACCCGATACTCCAATATTAATTGCAGAAGTATGGGAAATGGTAGTGTTCACAACTGTGTGCAAGAACAGATGATTCTGATTATCTTTTACTGGTTAAATGTAACCATTAAATTTAGCAGTGAACATTATTATTGAGCTTACTGGAGAGAAGTGCTGTTGAAAAAACAGCATTCCTAGCTAAATTCAGAAAATAAGGCAAGAACAAGAAAACTAGTTCTTCAGATGCAAGCCTTTGAAGGTAAGCTAGATTTGAGTTGGTGGGAAAATGGGATAACAGTTGTCAGAATTACTTTCTATTTATTTTTACATTTGAACATACCTGATCTTCAGCGCTATATGTGGCAGGACAATTTTCTGTTTGAAAGCAGTATTAAAACAATGGTGTTGTAACTGTCAGTCTCCCTGATCTGTTCATAGCCATCTCATTGTAGTAACCTGAGTACACAAAGTTATGAATTTGTCTTCCTTGCAGTCATGGTTAGGAGAAGAATATTAACTATGTTGTATAAAGATGAAGATTGAAATTTTTGGAAATGAGAATTGATTTCAGACTCCCCCAAAATCACAAGTCACGACATTACCTTGTGTATTTGGGCTACTTTACAAATCCCAGCATAATAATCGAAAAAGAAATTAGACAGTCATGAATCATGTGGGTGGTCCCCCCTGCCCCCCTTTTCTTTTTCTCCCCTCTCTCCTCCTTTGCAGCCTTCTTCACTTTATTGCTCAGGTCTACTTCACTCAAGATCCACAGTGACTTTGTGTATGAAAATATGTTAGGAGTCCATTGTGTCTGATGGTCATACTATAAAGTGGTGGTTTTTGTTTGTTTGTTTTTGTTTTTGTTGTTGGTTTTTGTTTTGTTTTGTTTGTTTTACTTTTAATAGAAAACTCCACAGATACTGTGGGGGAAACTACCAAAAGTTGGAGGGTTTTTTTTTGGATTCCATGTGAGATGTGATCACTATTTCTTTTTATATATACATATTTGCCAATACTTTTCTAATTCCGAGTAGTCATGGAAACCATCTTAAAAGTGGAACAATTTGCTTTCCTCCCTGTGCGTTTGACTGTCTTTAGTTTTACCTTGCATTTTCATCCAGAGCAGTGCTTCATAATTTTGGAGTGCCGTAGTGTATCTTCCTTAGTCGAGCATTAGAGGAAAAAAAATAAAATAAAATTTAAGTAACACTGTTTTTCAGTTGTTGTATCAGATAGCTTTGAAATTTGTAGCTTCCTGACTATACAAAACCAGACAAACTGGAAAAATAACAATGAGAATTATAGTAGTTCTGATTGTTATACTTACTCCAAACAAACTTTAGTATTAAAACTTTTTTTTTTAATCAGTAAAAATAGTGTTCTTATGCACATTCTCTGATTGTATACTATGCTGTGTTTCATGTTTTGACTTGACTGAAATACACTGTTTTGTCCAGTACATTTGTGGATTTTGTGGAGCATTTACACATTGTATGACCATTTCTACTAGGTGGTCAGGACCTAGAACTTCTCCAAAGGAGAAAGGAGAAATACAGACAAGAACTAATTGAACAGATGGCTGAGCAACAGCGAAATAAGAGACGGTAATGGAAAGTTACTACATTTTTCAACTATAATGTCTGAAATTTGAAGGAATTTCATTAATTAAATGTGGTAAGAATAATTTTCATAAATAAGGAATTCTAGCTAGATAGTACTACACCTAATTAAGCTAGTTGGCATGAGAGCTTTAGTTTTTAATAAATAAATTCACCAGCTTTCAGTGAAACAAAGGAAAAATGGATTTTTCATTTTAAAAATTGATTTTTAGTTTCTTAGGGATAAAGAAGCTTTAGCTGGAGATACCTTTCTTCGTGGCAGAAAAGTTGTAATTACTTTGCAAAGTTGAAAATGAATCTTTATTTCCCTCCAGTTTAGGAAAGTAACCTTTTGCTTTCAAAGTACTCGACAATCTGGCTTATGCAGAATAATAAAATAAAATTTCTTGCTTACATACTGGTAGCTGCTTGCTGAATGATAATAGATATATATACAAAACCACAATTATATTAATGAAAGGATAATGAATTAAAAAGTTACTCTTGGACAAGGGGCAATGGTTTTAAACTGAAAGAGGATAGATTTAGATTAGACATAAGGAAGAAATTCTTCACCGTGAGGGTGGTGAGGCACTGGAACAGGTTGCCCAGAGAAGCTGTGGATGCCCCATCCCTGGAGGTGTTGAAGGCCAGGCTGGATGGGGCCCTGGCCAACCTGATCTAGTGGGTGGCATCCCTGCACATGGCAGGGGGGTTGGAACCAGATGGTCTTCAAGGTCCCTTCCAACCCAAGCCATTCTGTGATTCTATGACAGCTTCATTGTGATTGAAAATTACACATGCTGAACAAGTTTGAGACTGTAATGTGAATAAAGATAAATTTTTAAGAAATATACCGAAAGGATGTACTAAAAAAGCCATGTGTGGTTTGTCCTTTTTTGGTAGTTGGATTTTTATTAGGTGGAATAGATAATGGTCAAATACTTCTTGAGTTCTGTTTACTTACAAAGAATGTACAATATCCTTCTTCCCTGACTCCGGAACAAATCAAGTAGAAGCATGTCTTGTTACTCTGTATTTTCAGAGTTATATTAACTACGGAGTCATGAGGTCTGTGCTTTGAAAAAATTAGTATACTTCACTGCTTTCTAACTTGATCCTTTTCTTTTTCTAAACAAAAACAGTGAGAAGGAACTTGAGCTCTCAGTTGCTGCTTCTGGAGCTCTAGACCCAGAAAAGAAGGTGAGGAATTTGGATTTTTTTTTTCCCACTTTATATAGATGTTTTCTTATTATATGTACATTGTGGTTGTTGAGTCACAAAACCCTGTAGGGCTTTTATAGAATGATAAATATGTATCTTTTGTCTAATAGGGCTTTAGCATAGAATAAAACTAAAGCCAAGGGTGATAAGGGTGTACTGTACTCATTGCACATACTTTCAGCTCAAGAGGAAAATATCTTCAAGGAAGTTTTCAAATGTTTTCTTTTTGCTGTGACCAAGTGGAAATTTTGCAAAAAGCACTGGATGTCATGGAAAAGGTATTTAGTGTCCAGTGGTAGCCTGTACATGTGCACATTAGTAGCTTTCCAGGGGAATGTAAAGTTTGCTGCTGAAAGCTTTTCTCTTTTTCAATTAAAAAACAAATCCAGTTGTTTTACAGCTGATTTGAACTCATTGTAGTGATGATATATTTTTATTTCCAAGATTTATTTTTTTAACTATCAAATGTAGTCTTTATGATTAAAAGCATTTTTATGTGATTGTATAAAAAGCAAGATATTTAATGTTGTGTTACTTGTAAGAGTTAAAGCAGAGATACTACTGTCTCCACTTCCTTATAAACGTGATTATTCTACTAAGAATTTTGACTATTACATATGTAGGAGTAGACTGTCAGTGCTAGTAACATTAGTAGCAGACTGATTGTCACATAACTAGTATGATTTGCATGTGTTTATTGAAGTGGCCAAAGCCAATGCATCTTGGGTGCAGTAGATTGCTGATGGAGATGAACGACTGATAACTTTCTCAAGCAAGAATAAAGTGCTTAATGATTTAACTGGTTACCAGTTTAAATTATCAGTGGTGCTGTTTTTTGAGGGATGCTACAAAACAGAAGGAAACTTGTGCTACTTCTGGAGAGTTCAGACGTGAAACGAACTTTCATTTTCTACAAAATGAAGATGAATGAATTGCTGTAACTTACCGTCAACGCTACAGTCAGCATTTGAGGCAGGAGACTGAAAATGCACATAGATAAGCAACTAAACAATCAAAATTTTTGCTTCTAAATGAGGAGAGAGCGTGGTCAAGTGGTCTGGCTGCATATTCCTGCCCTCTCTGCTTAAAGCATCTGTGGTGCTTGTTTGATCCCTTTCTGTGAGCTGATTCAGCTTGGTTAGCCGGCAAAAATGTGAACCTTTTTTGTTGTTTGTTAGCTTAGAGCTAACCATGGATTCAGATGGTGAAAAGGAGAGGAATGGAGCGTATGGTTGGGAGCAAGACAGGAAAAGAGGAAAAACTGAGCAGAGAATGCTGGTGCTTTTGGCTGCAGCAGGCTGTAAAGTCAATGTAAGCAATCTTGTCTGATCAAACCTGAACAGCCAGAAGCATGCTGTGGTGAAGCACTCCAAATACTGCATGCATCTCCGAGACTACAGAGTGCTTGTTGTATGAGCAAAATTATATCCAGAGCAAGTCCAGGACATGTATAATATTTTAAAACCATTAATTTGGCTGAAAGCCTTCAATTAAGTAGAATTGCTACATTCATTAAGCAACAGTCACTGTTAGCTTTAAATGGCTTCTTGGGGAGAGATCCTAATTAGGTGGATTTCTTGATTAATTACAGGTTGGTTAAATAGCAATGCCTGATGCAGAGAATATAAAAGTAGACTGCTGTATATACTGCTCGTTTAAAAGAAAACAATCCCCAGGATGAACTGACTACCATAGTTACATCTTTAATTAGCCACAGAGCTGAAATCTGGGGCACTTAGGGAACAGTTGACATTAAGCTCGTTAGTAAGAAAGGCTGTTTTAAATGTTCTCCTGCTCAAGATACTGGATTTGAAAAGATAAAAGAAAAAAAGTCTATAAACTTTTAAATAATTTTAAATTGCTGTAGCTTGTATGCTATCAAATTTCATATTCACATCTAGAAATTTGAAGTGTTATAAACAAATATTAATGTCTAGTAGATTTTGCAAATTTTAATCTTAATGCTGTCGTTCATGCCTGGTGAGTACTAACTGCCTTGTATATACTGTCTTGCAGCTAAGTGATGAGGAGGTAAACATTTAATATTTTGCTGAAATACTTTCATATTGTAGGGTATACAGTTTGCTGTTAGATATTTAATATTTAGCTGGTGCTGGTATTACTGTCTCTGCATGCATGTTAGTTGAAGCGCTACAATGTTAGGACCAGTAAATTTAGCCACATAATCTGGTTTTTACTTATATGGTGTATAGTTTTTTTTTTCTTCTATTATATTGGCTTATTTAAACAAACATTAAAATACTTATGCATTGCAGCTGGTGAAGGGGCTTTCTGGGTGTGATAGGATAGCTCTGAAAATTGACTTGCATGCCTTTGCATTACTTGCATGTTGCCTTTGACTATTTTCTGAGGCTGCCAGTTATCAATAAACATTTGATACTTTTATTTAAAAAAATGAAACAAAACAAAATTTTGTAATGGTGGTGCTTGAAAAAATCTGATAGAATCAAAGGAACCTGAAAAATAATGGTATTGCAGGGAAATGTTTATTGGAAAAAGTCTCAGAGTGTGTTTGTCTTTATTCTTACTGATTATGAGCTATTTAGTTTTAGTGGGGGGAGGGGATTTCATGAACTCTACTTGCGCATAATATGCGAATACTGTCAGTGTAGGAAACTGGTAGCTGTAGATAACCTGTACTTCAGCCAACCAAGTAAATACCTTTTAATTTTTTTTTCTGGATAATCACTAGGATCATATACTTCCTGAAATCTGCCATAGAGTTTTTGTTTGTTTGTTTGTTTTAAATCTGTGATAAACAGGCTAGATTTTCCTGTAGTAGTACATTTCCAGTAGCTCCCTGTGAGGAAAAAAAAAAATGCAGTTACTAGAAATTTGAACAGGTAATTGAGAACTAGAGGACTAGTTAATGCAACCTAAATGGAGGTCAGAGTATTTTATGTTACTAACAAGTTAACTGCCCTTTTTTTTCTTCTACTTTTTTTTTTTTTTCTCCTTCAGCCAAATAGATTGAGGCAGTTTGGCTTGACAGCAAGAACTTCTGAAGAGAAAGTACCACCTGAAAGGCCTAGGGTTGCTTTCCAAACTCCTGTGTCCATGCCTTCCGTCTCTCCAGTGAATGAAGACTTTCACAAAGGGCTAGCCAGCACTCTTGGCGAAATAGCAGCTCCCAGGTGCTTCCTAATATCTAATCTAAATCTACCCTCTTTTAGTTCAAAACCATTACTCCTTGTCTCTACACTCCCTGACAGAATCCCTTCCCAGCTTTCCACTAGGCCCCCTGTAGGTACGGGAAGGCCGCTATAAGGTCTCCCGAGAGCCTTCTCCAGGCTGAACATATTTGAATACAGCTCTGTCTTAGTGGATGTTTGTGTAGAATAAGAGTGTTACTGTAGAAATAATGTCTATACCTGTGATGTTAAACTGTGTTATGAGGGTGCTGGGCACATGTCCAGCAGTGTCCGTATTGTTAGGTGGCTGGTATGGTGTGAGTTTGGACAACACCAATTAGTGGTCTCCCAGGGCTAAGTTCAGGGATTCAGGGTAGACCATGACAGCTCCCATGAGACGTGGTCAACTGTTTTGGGAGACAGATGTGTGGCTGAAGCTGTGCTGTGCCACTTGCCCTTTGATCAGAGACCAATCCTTGGCTTGTTTTATTTACTGTTACAGATGTAACCTGTTAAGTGTCATTGACTGAACCAGTTAAAGAAGGTGTGCTTGCTTTACGCTCTTTAGATCTCAGGAACAGTGTGGGATCATGTGCTACTCCCTAAAGGAAGGTTAACTCTTATTGAGGCTTATTGTATCTCATTCCTGCGTGGCACTACTATTAGAGAGGGCTCGAACTAAGCTAAATCTGGAATTTTTTTTTTTTTGAATGATATTTTTTTCAGTTGTACAACAAAATAGAAATTGTTCCTTTTTTTTCTTCAAGGCTTGCACCTATGCCACCACCTCCACCACCAGTTTTGACAGACAACTATAGAACACCTTATGATGATGCATATTACTTTTACGGAGTTAGGAATCCTTTGGATCCCAATCTTGCATATTGTAAGTTGATGATTTTTGGTGAATTGGTTGTTAGTGATGCAGATGACTGTTTTTAATCTGGTTAAATGATGGATAATGTAGAACTAGTAACAACTACTTATACTCAGTTCTTAGTTGTGTATTGAATGTGAGAATGAAAAGTAGATTTTTTTTCCAGTATTGGTTTTGAGTGATACAGTTTTCTACAACCACAAAAGAAGCTATGGCTTCCAGTAATCTCATCACTTGAACAAGCTCTATCTCGGGTACTTAGCCATTAGTCCTCCCAGATAATTTTCTTTATAGTTTTGATAGTAAAAACATATTTTTTAAAATTACTTAAATCATTTTATAGTTAATTACATGTTTAGGTGTTGTTACAGTTTCAGGTATCATTTTAATTTTGTATAAATAGCATATATAAAAATTAATATAAATTATTATAATATTAATTGTATGTAATTAATATGAATTATAATAAATTAGTATTTATATGTATAAATAATATATATTTTTTTGAGGGAACTATATGAAGTATTTCAACTTACAACTTTTTTGTTATCTACCCTTTGATTGCTTTGCGATGATGTAATGAGTGAAACAAGTGGGAACGGGGGAAGGTTTAGTGTGTTTTTTTTTTTTGTGTGCGTGTGTGTAATAGGAACCAGAAATACTTTTGAAGAGTTGTTCTGGTACCTTCATAGAAGATTTAAAATACAGGACAAAGAAAACTTTCTACAGTAATTTTTTAATGGATTTATTTCAATGAGATTTGTGTCAGTTAGGGATTTTCAAGAATGCTAGAGATTTAAAAACAAAAGTTTTTAGTCTTCTGTCCCCCTCCCTCCCCATAAGATTTTTGAAGTTACAAATAGGACTCTGTAATCTTTACCTCACAGAAGTTTTTTTTTAGCTTTGTTATGAATATAACTTTTAGCATAAAATGGCTTACAGTTTAGAGTATTAAAAAAGCTAATACTTAGAGTTCACATACAGGGCTAATTTGTCCTAAGGGTTGTTGTCACAAAGTAGAATAGAGCTAGTGTGTAAAATTTGAAAGCATGGCATTGTTTTAGAGATGCATCTCTTATTGTCGTGAACATAAGCAGTGGTATGTACAGTAATGTCAAGCCCTACTGTGGCAGAGTGCTGTCATTCCTATTTCAACATGAGTACAGGTGTCAAATACACTGTAGTGCACGAGGCAGTGTGGTTCTCCTCACGGTACAGGATGCATTTGGAAAGCATGAGGTCAAAAGCTACATTAAATTAGTTACTTTACAGTGAACTAACAAAGAGAAGTATGCTAATGAAGACATTTGTAACTTTACAAATTTAAGGGGGTTAGCTGAATTTAAAAGTAAGAAATGGAGTTGCACTATCGCATTGTTTTCCTTGCTTTAGGGGGCATTAAGCTTTAGCTATGTTTGATGTAGAAGTTGATAGTCCTCTTGGTAATTGTGCAGTCACAGTCTGAGCAGTGAGATCTGTGCTTTTAAGTAATGGCAAATATTTATATTTAAGCATTCAAAATTTAAAATAGTATTTTATTTTTACTGTGCAGATGGTACAGGTATGACGGGAATGCAACCCACGCCTAATCTGGATCCTCCTTTAGGCCAAGCCCCAGTAGAGCAATCTGTGTAAGTATTATGTGTATTCATATTCTTTCTTTGTATTTATCTGCATCGGTATGCTTCTCATGTTGGGAGTACTTTGTTAACAAGGTATATGCCTTTGAATTAGTGTGTGTTAAAGACAACTCTTCAAAATTCTAATTAAGAAGTCTTAACAATAGTTCAGTGACCTCCTCTGTTTTATATGGATTTATGAAAATGTTTGAGATTATGAATTGCCACGCTGTGGAAAACACCACCTGTTACTTATTTCAGGAAGGGATGTTTTTTTTCCTTTTGACCCTATGATGTCTTCTTTTTATATGTGTGATTTCTAATTCAGAAGTAACACTGGACAGAGGAATACAGGAGACAGACAAAGAAGCATAGGAGTATTTTCTGAAGAAAAATCAAAGCCTTCCAAAGAGGCAACATTATCTTATCAACAAGAATTACAACAGCAGGTATGGAGTTATAAAGCTTCTGTTATTTTCTTCTTTTTCTTGTTAACTTATAGTGGTTGTAACTGTAATACTCTTTCAAACATACTCATTTCATTTACAAGTAAAAAGTTTTTTTTAACTCTCCCTCTCTTCATCATTTCCTTTCTCCCGGATCCTCTGACCTGTCTTTAGCTCATTTTAGCTCTTCAGTTGAACAGCAATCTCTTCAAGCTTCTGTCTCTTCAAAAGGCAGAGAGAACGCAAAGACCAGGAGCAAACAGATTACTTCCAGGCATCAAGTTTCATATAATTCTTTCATAAATATAAGGTGCAGCTTAAATGCAGTGAGTTGTTTTGCTCTGATATTTCTATTGAGAGATTGCTTTAGAGCATTATTGCTTTAATAATTAGGAGCACTCTAATTTCAGTAAGTTCTTCATGATCATTTGGTCACTAATTCAAAGGCCTCCCTTAATGTTTAGTTTTAGTGAGTTTGTAGGTGATGTCTTGCATCTTTTCAGTTTCCTTTTTGATAGGCTAGACAAATTTCTTTAGTCTCATGTCTTCCAGTAGATATCCTAGTCCTCTGCTCATTTTAGTGGCCTTTTGTTGCTGCACTTGTTGGAGTTAATATTTATAAAATGTGTTTGACTATGATACGACACATTTCAGAATAGTTTTTGCTAGAACCCAGTTCAGTGGCACTAACATTTTCTTATCTTATTCTTCCTTATGTTTTTCTTCAGTGGAGGTAAATAATTGCTGTAAAATGTTCTAGTTCTAATTATGATTGTATATAGGGATCAAGGAGAGGCTGCCAGTCAAGGCCAAATTAAGAATAAAATAAACATTCAGGAATAGTGTTTGATACTGCTTCTCTGAAGGCATTTTCTCACTATAGTCTTAAGAAATAAATTCTATTTTGCCATGTGAGGAACTGCACAACTTGACATAAAAGTCTAATAAACTTGGCACAATACAGTCTTTCAAAGCTATTATGCTGCTTATCATTGCAAGTGAACAGAAAGTACTGTTACCCTCTTTTTTTTCCCTATAGGCAAACCTGACTGACCATTTTTGGAAACAGTCTGCAGGAGTAGATGAGTCTTTGTTTAGACTCACTGCATCTCTTACGAAATTGTCTGACAACCAGATAAAGGGAAACATTTAATGCACAGAAGGAACAAACTTAAGAAAATACATTAACATATTTCAGCTACAGAAACAGTAGCTAATGTTTCAAAAGCTTTGAATAAAAGTTTGACTTTTTTAACAGCTGTTGTCATTATAAATGCTATATGAAGTAGCAAGGAGACTTAGTTACATACATTTAACCTCGAAAAAAAGGAGGAACAAACCATATGAGCACTTATGCGTTATTTGTATACATCATCATGTATTACTGCACAAAACTATTTCATGAACAGTTACAGAATCATCTAGCATTCTCTTAAAGCATTTATGGGTAAAAGTGTTTATCCCATCTCTAATCTAAGTTCAGGCTAAACAAAATCAGGTTGAGATAAGCAAGTGCTGTAATACTGTGGAGCTTTGCCTGTTTAAATTTCAGGCTGTACAACCTTCTGTACTGCAAGATCCAAGGATACGGGACTTTTGATCTACTGCAAGTGCTAGACGTGAATATTTGGAAGTCTTGTAATGTGTATCTCTGTTTCTCTGTGATTATGCGTAACTGTACATGCACGTTGTGACAGCAGTATTCAGTGCTCTGTCCGCAGTATAGGCAATGAAATGTTTGTGATTTACTAGCTACAAATGGGATAATGATAGCATGGCTTGTTCAGTTAACTTTTTATTAAAATTATACTTCATGTGATATTTTTATGCAACTGACTTTGGATTGTTTCTTTATAGATAAGAGAGAGAGAGGAAAGACGCAGGCAAGAGAGAGAAGAGAAGGAACGCTATGAAGCCAAGTTAGAAGCAGAAATGAGGAATTACAATCCCTGGGGAAAAGGTGGTGGTGGTGCTCCTCTCAGAGATGCAAAAGGAAATCTGATAAGTATGTTTGCCAGAATTATGGGTTGTCTTTTAAAGATTTTAGACATGTTACTCCTTGTTTTGTAACACTGATAGCATTTTATTGACAAATAGAAGTACTTGTTTCAAGCAGATGTACTCTGGGAATATTTAAGGAATTATTTTGGTTTCAGTAGAATCATTCAAAGTGTACAATTAAAAAAATAACCAGGAAACAGGATAGTATGTCAACTATAAATGAAGTAAAAATGCAATAGTAAAGGGAGAGGGAGGAAAACAAGCTGTTAGAATCATCAGCAATACAAATATGCTAAAGTCTGTGGTGAAGATTCTGTTTTGTTGAACACTCTCTCCCACATAGTCTACAGAACAGTTTTGGAAATCCCCTTAAAGGTGGCTGCTTCATTTCAGCTGAGTGAAGAATGTTTGCATGCTTGCATTTGATCCTGTGACTTGCGGACCTATACTGCATCTCACTAGCCAAGTATTTATCTCTTGTTGGCCTATGCTAGCTCTTTTCTTGCCTTGATCATCTTGTCATGAAGACAGCTATAGTGGCCTTTTAACAGTGACTGAGAGGTGGATTTGCTTGAGACTTACTATGATATATGGGACTGCATGTAGGCTTTCTGTGGGTGAATTTTAATGCCATGTTAATTTTCATCAGATAAAACCTGATTTCAGTGTTATAGATTCAACCTCCTTCATTATTCCGTGGTTTTTTTAAGAGGTAACAATTGTTAGAGCACACTGAAACCGTAAGTCGAATGGACTTGAAACATTTGCTCCTCCTCTTCCCACCCGCAGGAATTAAAATGTTTCCAATTAATCTGTAAAATAAGAGAATGCCTAATGAATTACCCAGACGAAGTTAAGTGGGATCTCTGAGACAAGCATTTCTCATACCTATTCAGGGTATAGTATCAATCAGTTTCCTTTTGTGGAGAGCTGAATACACTAGTGGAAGCAGTAATAGTCCAAAACAAATAAAAACAGTAACTTTTAAAGTGAGTGAGACTTAAAGCTTTGTAACTGTTGATTTCTAGTGCAAAATTGATCTTCTTGTTATTCAAATATTATGCTGCATTCTGATTAGGTTTTTAAAATATGTTCTCTGGTAATAAATTATAAGTATTTTCAAAGCATGGAACACTTACTGGATAACAGTTTATATTTAGAGAGAGAGAGAGAGAGAGAATTAGTTTCAGATTTATGATACCCTAGTGGCATGTGGCTTAATTCACACGGTAGTTCAGAAGTGGGGGGTAATGTTCAAAGGCTTTGTAAAAATTGTGTGCCCAAATAGTAAGTATAGAAACAGATGTTTAGGATGCCAGCTTGTATTCATCCCCAGAGCAGATAAGGTGTTGACACCGCTTATCTTCAAGCACTGCATTTGAGTGTCTGCCTTCTTTCTCTAGGCTTTATGATAGTGTGAGTAGAGTAGGACAGAGGAAAACATGGGTCACTTACGTTAGCCTAAAATGTGTATATAACTCCTGAGAAACTTATCTCAGTTTGTAAATGAAGAACCAAGAGAAAGAAGTTTTTTAGCCTGCTTTCCCAAATTACACGCATAAACTTATTTTTCCCACCTTACTTCAGCAACTTGATGGATAAGCTGTGAGTCGAATGTCATCAAACATAACATGCTATTTCTACCATGTCTCTATTTAGGTAGCATGATTTGTCTTTTTATCTTGTCTAAAATGTCTGTAAAGAGCTTTTGAGACTCTGATGCAAAAGCTGCTTTACAGAGAGGGATGTAATTTAAAGTTTTTGAAATCTGTGTTTAAATGACTACAGTAATTCACGTTTATCAGAAACACCGTTTAAAAAGATAATTTGAAAACTGAGTAATAGTTTTTTTTTGTTTTTTTTTTTTAAATGGGCTGTAATTTAACTGTAGTATAGTGAATATTTCAAGATGACCTGAAATTAACATCTTTGATTAGGATTTTTATGGTAACTGATAGGCACCATGTAAATTTTGGTGGAAATGTGTTTTAAAAAAAAATGTTGGATGACATTGTTTTGCTTTCGTACAGTCATCTACACCTGGACTTTTACTGAAGATATGAAGACCAAAATACACCTTAATGGTTTATTATGGTTATCGCCCTTAACAGAAATCAAATGCGGTAGAGATTCAGTACTTAAATACCAATACTAAAGTGTATTTTACAGCTTTAAGGATATAGAAGGGGGTGGTTTCTAAGTACATATTTGTCAACACAGACTTGTCAGTCTTTTTTGTCTTTGAGCTATTTGTCTTTCCATTTCATAGCATTTGTTGGGGTGGAGGTTTGCAGTGAAGAATCATTCCTGGCAAAAGAAGACCAATAAAATAAATACTTCAGTCATTGAATTCCTGACAACTAATATTTCACTTATAGTTTATATATTCTTGTCTGCTTAAATTTTTTGTTCCCGTAGTTACTGTGTCCAGAAAAGGTGGAGCTGCTGAAACAGACCTGTATTTTTTGAGAATCTGTGGTGAACATGCCTTTTGTGAGAACAAAATGCTATAAACAGTTATTTCCCCTTTCCTTTAGCTGACTTGAATATGATGCACAAGCAAAACGAAGATGCGTATCATAATCCAGAGGCGAGACTATACGAAGATAAAAGGGCTATTGTATCTGTTGACCTAAGTTTGGCCTCCCCAAGACCTGAGAACGCAGAAGCATCTACAAATAAAATAGCAGGTTTTTAAGAACGCTATTACAGCTCTAATTATTTATAGGTCTTAGTGATCAAACTCCTCTAGTTTCTTTACTCCTTTCTTGTAGTCCTATAATAGTCTTAGTGCCTTCCACCATTGAAGTCAGTATCATGATTCTTTTGCAAACTTCTCCACTGCTATCATTTGTGTGTACTGAAAATGTACTTTGTTATCTGTATCATCGATAAATAATAAATGTTTCAGTACTTGACAGTCAGGATCAGTACATTAGTTTTCCAGGTTCAATGTTATCTAACCAAATCTTGATACATATTTATTGTACTTTTAAATGATACAGTGAAATACTACTGTATAGTAGGAGAAAAGATGGAATAAAAGGAGGGAGGAAGGTCTGCAGGTGGGTGATGTTATAGGTTAAGATGAAACAGGTACAGTATAGCTGTTAACAATTGCAAAAAGGTTACAGGTAGATTAGGTACATATGCAGCCCTGTGCACCACCTCCAAGTTTTAGGGATTTTATTTTATTTTCCTATTTAAAACTAACATATCTTTTTGTCTCTTTTTATGTTTTGTGAGACATCTAAATGAGAGTTCTGTGGTACTCCAGGCCTGTACCCAGTCTGGGGTGGATGAGAGTCAGAATCCATCGTGGTCCCCTTGAATTGTTTTATATGCTGCTTTTCTTTCTCCTGTCCAAACTGTTGCACCTCTATGAACATGGATATATTTCCCAAGATTGCTGTTCAATGTTGTGACTATTGGCTATAGAATCAACTTTTTTTTTTTCTCTCTGTCCTCTGTCTTGCTCTTTCTACCTGATATGCTGTATATTTAAGCATTTAGTAAGAAGTGAAACAGGCAAGGCTGTTAAAGCAACGAGCCCCCTGGTTAGATCACTTATGTTGGGAACAGGAGGTGGTGGGGGTTAGGGATATGACCTTTATAGGCTCGCACCTACCTGTTGAATAGTCAGGCAGTAAAGTGGCCTCATTTAGATTATTTCTGTTTTATTTTATATTTTATATTTTTTATATTTTATATTTTATATTTTTCCCCTCCCCTTAAAGAGGAACTCTCAGGATAGTAGTTGATACACAATAAGTTAATTCCTGAGTACATTCCATAGTAACTTGTCTGTCTTGCATCCATGCCTTTTAAGGGATGTATAAACTTTCTTGTGACTTTCTGCATGGAATAGATCCTGTGTGAAGTAAATCCATCCTGAAAGAGCCACATGTAAATTTAGTTATATTTTGGAAGGATTCAAGCAATGATTTCATAGATTTGGTGTGAGGAAAAATAGTATTGACCTCAAAGTGTACTACTTGGTTCTGTAAGCACATGCTTTTAAGGCTAGGTTGTAGTTGTAAGCCTGTGCATTTCTCTGGGAATAAGTGGATAAAAATACTACTTCTGCTTTCATCTGACTTGGGTGTTAAGCCATCATACTGGGCAAAGTAAGGGGAGAGCATGAGAACAGCTTACAGCTGTGCTTAGCTCAGCTCAGTGGAGCTATATGGTGTTTGTACATCCTTGAGGCACTGTCCTTTGGAGTAGACTTGATAAGAATGAGGAACATGCTGTGTCAGGTGAAGAGTTAACACAACTTATTCTTATTTTACTTACTTCCTTTCTCCTTAACTTCCTGTAGAGATCCTGTTCTGCAAAGGCAGTTCTGTTATTTGAGTTAATCCTCTTTTCTAGAGCTTTTGGGACTTTATTGTTATGACACGTTCTTAACTCAGGGAGAATAACTTGGCAGCCTGTCACCAGTGATGTTGTTTCCAATACAGTGGAGGAAGTTGCTGAGCTGGAAGAGACCTGACACTTCAAACTTCATAGTAGAGAAGGTGCCTTATAATGGCAAAATTAAATTTTCTGAGTGCTCAGAATTTTATCTGCCAGATTTTGGCTTTGTTTTTTTGTAGCATCCATTGCTATTTTACCTAATATTCTGTTTTTAAGGATTGAATTAACCTAAGGAACACTACTATGTGTGTTAAGTCAGAGTAACAGCAAGCAATGAAGTTACGAAATGTAAAATTGTTGCTATTCGAATTAACTTAAATGTGGTGGTTTTTAGATATTAAACTGTAGATTGCACAGTAGAATATATGACTTTTTTCATGATATTCTAAAATCATTTGTAGGTGTTATTTTGTAAAAAGACGTCTGGCTTAGACATTGATAATGAGCAGTTAAAACATTCTAGGCAGACAGTGTGAAAACTTTTAATCACATCTATTGTTTCCAGCTAAAGCCTTGAATTACGGCTGTCATAAACTACCTTGTGAAAGAAGTGTTTCAGACTCCTGCTTCTTCACTCTGGCTTGCTGTCTTAAATTTGCTTAGATTTTTATCTGGAAACTTTTTTTTTCTCTTCCCCCCCCTTAGGTTTTACATTTGCACAGACCTCTCCTTTTGCTCGGGGTAATGTGTTTGGTGAACCACCATCTCCACAACAACTTAAGCGACAAGAGTCATACAAGAACTTTCTTCGTCTACAGGTGAATGTGTGCACCAGTTGTCATGTTAAATAATTTAAAAAAAAAAGGGGGGGGGGAGAGGGGACACTTATAGACAAAGTAAATAATCAGATTCTGCTGACCACAGACTTTATCCAGTGATAGCCAATTCTGTACAAAGGATGTGTGCTGAGAGCTGTATGCTATTGATTCTCCTTGATTTTGCCTTACATATAACAAATGTCTATAAAAGTGATGTTATTAGTTGGCTGTTAGATGCTAATGGTTGGCTTCACTAACTTAGATTATCTCATTTTTCCTGAATATGACTTTGATATGACAATATGAGTTTGGAGCTCTCAAACTGTGACCTTGGAAGTCAACATATTACAATTGCATATTTGTCAGAGTGCAATGGTGATCTTTGAGACAATAATAATGTGGTTATTCATTGATGGCTATATAAAGTGTGACTATTGTTCTACCAGTTTCTGCCTTCTGTCCATAAAACTTTTGCATATAATTTCATGCTACGAAAATTAAATATTAATTTAATGTCAATATTAAGGAAATCCTAGATAATTTAAGAGTAGAAATGTCATACAGTAGTTTGATTTGAATCTCCTTAAAAAGAAAAGATTGAGTCCTATTCCATGTATAGCGCTGCCAAAAAGAATAAAGAATAGGCAGACCTTTGGCTTCACTAAGTCAGCACTGTGTCTCTAAATATAATTGTGGAAAGAAAAAAGATGATGTGTCTCTTTTTGTTTTGTTTTCCTGTCTTCCATTTATTCCCTAAAGAAAAGTTTTATTCCAGCACATCCAGAGAAGGATAAGTGTTAGGGAACATTCAGGTTTTATTAGTAGCATTTATAATTAGTGTTCATAGTGGATGGTGGTTCAGTAAGTAAGAAAAGAAACGGCCAAAAAGAAATAATAAAATACTGGCTCATTTAAAAGGACTTCTGAAGCTGGAGTTTAGGACTGGCCTTAGAATTCTTTCAGTTGATCCTTACAATCTTTGATTGCACAGGTAGGGATTGCAATTCTGTAGAAGATCATGATGGTAAAAGTGTATCAGATTATTGCTGTCTAATGACAGTTGAATACTTCTTTGCTTTATTTTCTAGATCGAAGAAAAGAGACGTAGGGAAGAAGCAGAGCGAGAAAAACTTAGAATGGAAGAAGAAAAAGAAGAAAAACGAATAGCTGAGCAGAGGATGAGAATTCAAAAAGCATATGAAGATGAACAAGAAGAGAAAAGAAGGAAAGAGGAGGAGGTGTAATATTTTGATCCCTTGACTTTTTTTCATCCTAAACTAACCCTTTGTAATACTTGCCCTCTAGATTAAGAAGGTAAACTGAGAAGTGTACTGTGAAATTAATTGCCTTTGTCTTTAAAATGGTCTATGTTAGCCAGAGGAGAAATAGAAAACTGTCAATATTAACTAGCACATTCTTCGTGCTCTTTATGGTATGCTACCAACTTGAAACACTGCTAATTCTTTTAAGAAAAATTATAGTTTTATAATTGACAGGGATGCTCTCCTATTTAAGGGAAATTGTTTGTGAGGCCCCTAAAAAGCTTTAACAAATCAGTGAATTAAAAACAAACACTTTTTTCATTAGTCCCTTACATCTAGCTCATATGGAATTACTTGTATTCTTAGTGTAGTTTATTTCAGAAAACATTTTTTTTGAATTGACCAGGATGTAGCTTTGAGATAACAGTACTACTTGTTTTGGAAGAATGCCAAGGAAGTCTAATGAGTACTTTTCATGGAGGTGAACTTGAGATTTAATTCAAACACAAAAGCTTTATTTATCAGGTTTGGAAAATTGAATTAATTTTCATAATTCAGAATCTCATAAATAACTGTAAGACAGAGAGCTATCAGAGCTGGAAAAACCTTTCAGTACCCTGCATGGTTATGAAAGATCACTTCAGGATGTAGGACTTCAGGATTTCTAAGACAGAAATTCTAGATTCTCTTCTCTAGTATGTGCAATTTAGTTAGACGAGTCTTCTGGATAAATAGAGCAGGGCTAGTATAGTGTAGGAAACTAACTGGTATCATCACTTTTCACAGACACAAGACTAAAAGTGTGACTGGATGATAACTTTTCTCTGTGGGCTCTACTATCATGTAGCACATGTTTTGGAAAGGACTGCTATGATTTAGCCTCAACCGGGGACACAAGCTGGTGTTTATTGATGTTACTAGAAATTCTGTTTAATGTTTGCAGGGCCAGGACTGCAGATCTTTAATATTTGCATGGCATGGTTTTTAGTATGAATGTTTGAAGTCAGCCTAATGCAATATGCTTTTCATTTCATACTAACCACTTCGATGTGTAGCTTTAACTTCTCAAAGTAAAACAAAGCAAAACTTTAAAAATGTTGAGTCTTTTTAATGTACTAATAATTTTTATTACAGCGAAGATTGAAAAATAAAGAAATAATTCGATTAGATGAAGAGAGACAAAAGGAGGCAGAAAAAAGAAGAGAAGAAAAGAGAAAAGAAAAAGAAAAGCAAGATGAACAACTTAGACAATATTTTGAGAAGGAAAAATTTGCAAAGATGGAAGAGGAAAAGAAGATGGTACGCTTCAGTTACTTTCTAAAACACAAATACTTCTTCCTAACTTTTAAAAATAACTTAAAGAAATTGCATGATTTCTTAGCCCTCTACCAGTATTGCTCCCCTCTTAGTCTCCCTAGCTGCAGTATACTTAGCACACATGGAGAACAGCTGATTGAAAAATCAGACATACTACAGTAGACCCTTATCTTGCTGATCAAGTTTGCATAAAAAATATAGCAGTATACATATGAGTAAGCTACACTTTATATTTGATTTTTAAATCTGCTATGAAGTACTGTGGTCTGCTTTTGCTGAGGCCCAAATACAAATAAAATAATTACGTGATTTAGAGTACTGCAGGACTGTTCATCTTCAACAATGATGCTCTTAGTAATTTAATTATTTTCCTTTGACCTGGATGATGTAAAAAGTCCATCACTAAATTGTAATAGACAAAATCTGTGTAAATTACAGAACTGTTTCTCTTCTATATTTCTACATAGCATTTCCCTAAAATGGACAAATACAATGGAAAAGGGTAGAGGGGAAAAAAAGAAATATAACTTAACCATAAATGGAAAAAAAAATGCATCACAGAAAAGAAGTATTACAATTTTTCTAGGTAGTAAATAAAATCACATGAAATAATTTTTGCAATTGTTTTATGGGGTTAAAAGCTGAAAGCAAATTAAAAACAAAAATATTTCAATTAACACATAAGTAAACGCATTTTTATGTCAAATGAAACATACTAACAAAACTCTTCCTGTCTATAATATTTCTTTTAGAATCTGTAGGAATGTAGTTTCAGTCTTACTTTCCTCCTTGCAGTTCTCAAGGCAACCTTCTCCCATCATTCCTGCTCTTCAGAACAAATCAATAAGAAAAGAAGAGAGGATTCCATCTGCTGAAAGCCATATATCTTACTGTGCGCAAGTATGATTTTTCTAGTCAACATTTACTTATTTATTTAAGACAGTGCAGTATATGAAGTCCTACCAGGTTTTTCCTGTTTGCCAACTCGTTCACTGGAATAACTAGAGACAGTCTATATTATTAGCCACTCTTGAAGCTGTGAAGTGTAATGTTCAAATTTATTCAAAACATATAAGAAATTTTTTGGGTGTCTTATTTTAAATTTTTTTCTGCATGCACATTTTCTGTAGAGATGAGCACCTCATTTTTTAGAGGAGATGCTCTGTTCAGCTTACCAAGTCTAATGATCCTTGCTATCCAGTCAATGGAAGTGATTGTCCAGCTCTACTCTGCGCTGGTGCAGCCTCACCTTGAGCACTGTGTGCAGTTTNAGCTTCCTCACAAGGGGAGCGGAGGGGCAGGCGCTGATCTCTGCTCTCTGATGACAGTGACAGGACCCGAGGGAACAGCATGGAGCTGTGACAGGGGAGGGTCAGGCAGGGTGTTAGGAAAAGGTTCTTCACCGAGAGGGTGGTTGGGCACTGGAACAGGCTCCCCAGGGCAGTGGTCACAGCACTGAGCCTGCTGGAGTTCAAGAAGCGTTTGGACAATGCTCTCAGACACATGGTTTGGTTTTTGGGTGGTCCTGTGCGGAGCCAGGAGGTGGATTCTGGTCTTTGTGGGTCCCTTCCAACTCAGGATATTCTATGATTCTATAACATTAGGATAAGAAAGCTTACGAATCTAGTGATTCATTGTGTTCACTCAGAAAATGACTTAGCTCAGGTATGGAGTTTAATGTTGATTCCTAGCTATTCACATTATTGTTTTATACTTCTGAAGGTACAAAAAGATTATAAATCCTAATACACTTCACCTTGCTTTTTTGCATCAGAAATGAGTTACAGTAGTGGCCCCAAGACCATTCATTTCCTTCACTTCATTTAATCTTTCCTAGGACAATTTTTTTTTTTTTTTTAAATTCCTCTTTAAAGATTACATAATTGTCATATTTGAATGTCAGGCTACACTTCTGACTTTTTATTGAAAATTGTTTTTTAGTATATGTATGAACTGGGCTAAAAGTTTTAAAAATGATTTTGCCAGAAAATGATGATTTGGCAAAATATAATGCAGTTTCAGCAAATGTTTTAATTAAGACTTAGTATTTAAAACTGTTGCTTTCCTGAAATGTTAAGAATGTTCTGGAAGAAGGTCAGTTTATTTGTATGTTTTTGCAGCACTTAGTATAGCTGTATCCAGATCTCTGAATAGTGTGTTGTATTATCATAATAACTTGATTTATACATTTAAAGATCAGATTAAAAAAAACAAAACAACACAACCCTACATATTAACAACCTGTAAGGTTACTATTCTTTCTTCCAGTAGTAGTAGTAGTTAATATGAATTGGAACTACATTTTATTTATTTATTTTATGTCTGTTATAGTTGCTTACTTGGACATATTAACATTTCACATTCATTATTGTCATTAGGATCCTCCGCAACCAAGGGTTCCTTCTCCACCTGTCCCTGCTAGAAGAAATCAGTTGCGTGCATTTGGTAAGTATTGCCTTTATTGCAAGCTCACTTTGTATTACAATGGAATTGGTCTCACTTAAAATTCTCATTTCTTTCCTGCAAAGGAATTGCCTTATGAAGTTTGCATTTTTATGTAGGTGCTCCCTCTCTATTAGTATTAGCAGTGTGTTGGTATGGTATGTGTAAAGTATTAATACAAAATACAAATGCATTTATTATATGACTTCATCAGGAAATATTTTTCTGTAAAAAAACAAAACAAAAAAACTCTTTGGTAATGGAGTAGTGTTCATGGGAAGTGCTGCAATCTTTCAGTCAGGACTGTGGTAACTAGTTCTGTGACCAGAATGTTGCAAAACGGGAGAGTTTTGCATTGGCTGAGTAATGGATTAGACTAACAATGTGTAGAATATTTCATTCTTGATTTTCTTAAATTCTGCTTTCCTTTGTTTATCTACCTAATTCCTCTTTGCTTTCACTGGTGGTTTTAAAATTTAGACATGCTGGGAGGATCCTCTTTGCTCTTTATATGTTAGTTATATTGGCAATATGTGGGTGGAAAGCCGTAATTTTTCTTTTGATACTGTTTTAGAAGTATAAAAGAAAATACACATGGAACATAACAGTAAGTGATGTCCTACAAATGCAGCCAGTACCTGGGTCCGTTGTGGGGAGGTACGGCTCTTCTGCTAGACAGAAGGGAAAGGGGTTCTTAATACAGCTCTTGGAAATCGGTAGACCATCTGTCATGAGAGAAATTAAGAAATATGAATTAACTCATGTGTTGGAGGATTTAAGCTAATAAAACTTGCTTGCCTGCTAGGTTGTGAACTCAAGCTAAAAGGTGGTCACTAAGATAATTAAGTGTATTATTTGGAAAAGAAGGAATTTGTGTAACTTTTCAGCTTTTAGAGGAACGCTGTCCTGACTGCTAGCAGACAGCTTAGAGCCAAAGTAGGTCTAAAAAGTCAGCATGAACATACACTAAAAATAAGTGTTGAAGTTGGAACTTTTTCACACTTAAAAGAGACTGCACTAAGTAGATTGGTATCCCCCTTTTAAACTATCTACTGGGAGTCAGAAAACAGAAATGGGTTTTATGTGCTGATACCATCTCCTCTCCTGTCTTCTGCCTCTCAGGACTGCGTAGATTTGCTTTTTTTTTTTTTTATTAGCAAAAAAAGGCTATTTACTGGCAGTACCCACTTGCTTCATAGCTTTTCCTGTTTTAAATACAGCAAAACATTTCCATTGAAGTTTGGATGCTTTTTGCTGTTCTGGTGATCTGGTCCTTCTGCTGTCTCAAAATACAAAGCTCTGCCCTCATTTCTAGTGTATGAAATGCTTGTGTTTATTTAATCCTTGTTTTAATTAGCAATTCATCATCATATTTTTTTTTCACCTTACATTTATGAGGTAGGCAGAAAAGTGTCTCTAACACTCTTTAAATTATTGGTGTTAAATTCCAGAGGAAAGAAAGAATGTGATAAATGAATTATCAGAGATGAGGAAACAGCTTCGTAGTGAAGAGAGGCGACTGCAGGAACAGTTGCTAAATGTGGCTAGTGATGATGACGTACCAATTACGCGGTAAGAATTTCATCTTAATTTTTAAAAGTTAGTTTTTGCATAGAAACTTAAAGCTACTGTATATTAGTAGCTAGTATTAGTTGGCTAATATACATGAGTGAAATGAAAACATAAAGATAGAACTTGTATATAAAATTTTCTTCAGTCTTCTAATGTGTGGTTTGTTGTTTTTTCCAGGAATCTTACTAAATTTTAGTGTAAGAATGGCTGTACTGGTAATGTTGGAAGTTACAATACTCAGTCTTGGAGAATGTTCCAAAACAGATGTCTAATGTAGAATTTTATCTCATTACCTTTCTTCCTAGAACATGACTTGTGTCTGGAGACTACATTATCTGATGAATAGCATACTGCTATGGAAGTACTTATTTCCTTACAGAAAATCATACCTCTGATTTAAAACTTTTTGGTTTGCATCCAAAATGTATTAGGTAATCATACCGATTAGTTGGAAGAGTCTCATCAGATCATCAGATATAGCTTCGTTCCATAAAGTTTGAGGCTTTTGTTTGTTTGTTTCAAGAAGATTATTCCTTTTTATAATGCAATATGCAGTGTCATTATTTTCTAAATTATTTTCCCATTTCAATAACTTAAGAAATTATAAATATACTGTATGAGTAAAAGATGTAGGTAGTATTAAATTAGATTTCCATGAAACTCATGAATATTACAGTTTTTACATTACATTTTGCTTGTTTTACAAACTTTTCAAGTGGAAGGAGGGAGAAGAATCCAAAGGACATATTTGAGATGGCCAGGCTTCGTCTGCAGGCTCCAGTAAGGCGACCTTCATCAAAGGATGCACAAGATCCTGTCAATATACAGAACATCTGGGATTTTAATGAACTTAAATACAAAGGCAGGTAGATCTTCTGTTGAGGAAGAAAGGTTATGAAGTATCTGTTCTTTTCCTCCATCTTCCATGCTACACAGCATTTAAAGACAAAAACCAGCCTCTTCACAGCTTCTGCCCTTACACAACACACTCTCTGGACAGCATTTTGTATGTGTGTTATGTCTCTTTGTGTGGCCATTTCTACAAGTGTCTGCAATTTAACTGTTGATTTATATGTACTCCACCATGAGGTGGTGAATATGGCCAGAGCCACTGCACATCCACCTGATATCTAGCTGATGGGGAACCTTGCAGAATTTTTTTTTTACTAGCATTTGTAGGCACACGGTGTGTGATCTTCTAAAGAATACATATAATTTTGATGTAGAAATGTTTTTTCTTCTCCAAAATAATTGTAAACTTCTATTAAATACGGATTCAGAATACATTGGAAGCCTTTAACTTGTTAAATTTTTTATTATATGATTCAAGCTGGTCACAACAAAAATTTCTAGTTAGATTTCTAGATGCTCTCTAAATTTCTAATGCCTTCTAGAGTTTGGGGAAAGAAAGTATTACTCTTTTCTTTAAGGGCCTTCTAGCTAGAGATCTCATTCTGAAATAAAACAACTCCTTCTAAGTGAAGGTATATCAACCTGTATCTCTTACATCTATCGTAGCAGAGTGTGCTATATTACAGTCTAGGGGAGAGCACACCCATCCTTTATTAGTTCTGCTGCTGGAGTTGGACTACTTCCCTGCCACGTACATGAGGTCCAAAAGAGATTTGGCATTGTAATGCAGAATGATCAGTCAGGACACGCACCTAGCTTCCAGTCCTTGCTTCTTGGATTTCTTATGCATTTGATACTGTGATGTTATTGAAAGTAGAGTGAATTTGGTTTTTACCCCCCAACAAAATATGATTCTGTGTAACTTTCTGTTTCTTCTTCAACAGAAAAAATATTTTTTTATTGTAGTAAAATTATAAAATCATTGCTAAGGTGGCTCATCATCTTGGTCATTGTCACCATTTTTTTAATGTTTCTTATGACTTTGTATCTGTAGCTGCTTCTTTAAAAACGTTTTTCAGAAATATTAGTGTAAAGCAAAATCTAAATTTCCTATCTTTGTTCTAGATTCTGAAACACGTATAGGCTTGAGACACATGTATCCTGACCCTCCCAAAGATGACCAGACTCTAGAAATTCAACAGCAGGCGCTGTTGAGGGAGCAGCAGAAGAAACTTGACAGAATGAGAATGAGGAGAGAAACTGAAGGTAAGGAACGAATGGACTGAGATAATTTCAATGATTTTGTTTATTGTTTTTGTATTTGATAAGTGTTTAAAAAATGCCAGCTCTAGTTTCATTTCCTTGAAGTTCAGTCAGCACTGCACTACAAAAGAGTAAAGCACCAGAATGCTGAAATTCAGTCATAATGTAGAGCATAGAAATACTGAATGACTTGTTCTTTTAGTGTGACTGTCTATTTCTCCTTGCTTCCCTGAAAGTAATTTAATTACTGCTTCATGTTTACTTCAGAAAAATGCAAGAGAAAAGTAGGCTGGTAATTTATTTCTTAAAGAAAACTATAGAGCAGAAAAAATCTTTAGCTGACTTGAGATAAAAGCGTTAGCAGGTAAGTTCCTTGTGGCATTTCTTCAGTTCTCACTGAAGAAGTAGATGGCTTTGAAAATGAATTGGTTAAATTGCAGCCAGTGTATTCTGCTTTGTCTTTTTGCAATGTATTAGATTTCTCTTATTTTCACAGTTTCAGAAATCTGTATACTTAAACAAGCTTTGCTTTAGAAACCAAGTGTAAGATGTCATAACTAGCTTGAGGTTGTAGAAGGAAACGTTTCTTGTCTTGCTTGACAGAGATCATCCTAATATAGTAAAATTTTAACATTCCAACATAGTAAAATATTTTTTGTTGCATGTGGCAACAATAGTGAAAAGTAAATGTAATGCCTCTTTCTTGCATGCTTTGCTTAACTCCAAATGCAATGTTCATTCAGATATCTTTTCCAGTCATGAAAGAGCAGTATCTCAAATTATTTTAGATATTCTTTAAAAGTAGCATGAGAGTTGCTTCAGCCTTTCCAAAAGTTCTAGTTACAGCTACACAAATGACACTCAAAACTGAGTTAAAATACAAATTTCTCGGAAAACGTTTGTTCTCTGTATTTCGCACTGGCCCAACTAAAGTTCTGAAAATGAGATAAGTTTATTTCTGTGGTGGGTTAGCCTTGTCTAGCAGCTAACTCCCACCCAGCTGCTTTCCTGCTAGCGTTCTGCTTCACCCCTACCCCTTGGTGGGATGGGGTGGGAGGGAAAGTAGGGAAAACTGGAAGGGGAAAGCTTGTTCATTGGCTGAGAGAAAACCAGGGAGATTGCTGACCAATTGTTGTTACAGGCAAAACAGATCTGACTTGGGGAAAATCAACCTAGTTTATTATCAGATCAAATAAATATTTAATTACTGATGTAGCGTAGCAGGAAACAAAAAGATAAATATTAAAACACCTTTACCGAATATGGAATAAAGTGTAAATATGGAAAATATTTAGAAAAAACAAATGCCTCTTACTGTTGGTCATGCTTTGAGGCTTGTGTTACCTGTTAATATACTCATAGGTGAGTGAGATTAACATAACAAAATTGATACGGCGATGTAGAGGGTGACGGGTACTTGAAGGGTGTTTTATTTGGTACCCTGGTGAGCATTAAAGGTCTTTCCTGTTTCTTGGACAGGTGTTCTGGTGTTCAAGTGATGTGTGCAATATTGCTTAGGAATACTGTTATATTACAGTTGCAAATAAGCATATCTATAACATGATCTGGGTTGATTACAAGCTCTTTGATACCACGTAACGTCTAAATTGTGTGCGTTTGCTTGTCTTCAGTCTTGCCCTTTCTGGGATTGACTGAAATGGTGAAAAAGAATTCACTAGCTTCAGCTGAGAACTGTGTTCTTGATTTTGGTTTTTTTTTTTTTTTCCCCCATTAGAGTATTTTTCAATAGGCCAGTCTGAGAAGGCTTCCATTCAATGTTGTCTGGAGAGGAACCTCCACCAGCTAGAAAGCAAATTTGCCTTTTTTCATTAATTTTAAGGACAAGTAGTCATTTAGATGTAAGCCAACAGTAAATGGATAATGCAAGCTTGCATGGTGACAACCTAAACAGGCATTTCCTGTGACAATTTAGGTTAGTTACACAAGCAGCTGATTTTTAGAATGTCTTTCCACTGATGCTTATAGAGGATCTTTGAGCAGCCTTTCCTCTCTCTCAATCTCTCTTACTGCTTTCCAACATCATTTAACTTTATAGCCTGTCACTGTGTACTGAGCAAGATAATTAATTAGTTACTATGTTATCTCTATATTTCCAGTTCATTTTCCTCTGAGACAAGTTCATTATCTTCCCCTCACTGAAAACAGATGAGCGGTTTTATTGTCTGATTTGAGCCAGAAGGGAAGATGAATTAAAGCAATATGTATTTTAGTACTGTGGGTAAGATGTAGTGGCAAAGGCTTACCTGTTTTCCCACACTATATATAAAGCATGTAAGGTAAAGAACATTTCCACACTGTTATGGTTTTTTTTTCCTCTTTACATAAAAGAGAAATATTTGGACTGCTAGTGGAACTATAACCTGAAAAATTAGTAATTTTTTTAATGTCCAAAATCTTTTTAAATGCTTGCTCTGACTCTAAAGAAGGCAGTCTTTTGCAGTCATCTGGATGATTGTTATTTTGGGGGATGGGAGAAGAGGCATAGGAGAAGGTTTGACAGTCTCGCTGAAGCGCTGGGCTCTGCTTGGCTGGAGTACTGTGCCAGGAATGGGCTGTTAGTCCAGGAGGAGTGAAAGCCAGTGTGCAGTTTGTGATGCTAGACAGAGGGTCAGATACACACTAAGTTTGCTAGACAGAGTTGCAAGAAATAGAAAGTACATTATGAAATATTTTATTTGAAGATTTTGGCTAAAGTTTCTCATTTTATTTGGGTTCGCTTCTTTGTATTTCTGGTGTGCATGAGATCCTGTTACGTTAACATTCAGGATGGTCCTCTGTGCTCTCCAGATTGGAGATTTTTATCCTTAGACAAGTACTTTCCTCTGTGAAATGATCATTGACTCTCAACCTGTCTGAAATCAGCATATTCAGCATGTTGTGTGTCCACTCAGTTTGGCTTTTTGCAGTCTCCTGTTCTGATTATTACACCCTGACAGAAGCCAAGAGAACTGATTGCATCTAATGCAGTTTCTGAGACTGCATCCTTCTTGCTAGTCAACATTGTTGGGATGTCCCACCTAGAGAGTATATCATTAGTCTTGAGTTCTGCTGATAGTGATACCACCGTTTAGCTACACAAACATGCCTATTCCTGGCAAACAGATACTCTTTTTGAGTATCCATGAGTTTTATCTACAAAACCATCTCTGTTTAGCTTCCGTACGTATGAGACTCCTGACTGTCTAGCTCCTGATAGACCACTAAAAACAACAACAAGAAATAAAGCCGGGGTCAGGAAATACGTGGCTTGGGTGACCCCTAATTATGAAGGAGAAATACATTTTTGGAGCTCTAGTTTTTGAAATTCAATAGTATATTGGTATGTTTTTCCATTTGGTTCATAGCAAATTTAAACAAAACTTGATAAATTAGTGAGATTTCTCTCCATTGTTTTTTTTTTTGTGTGTCCTGGCTATGGAGTTCAGATGGAGATAAAGCATTGCTGTTTAGTGCTAACAACTACTGGGATGCTAAATACTGTTAACTTTCACTCTCTAATTCACTAATGTATTTAATATAAGACAAATATGTGGAATATATGTAATACATGAAGGTGAGGGTAAGAATAAAAAAATGTATACTAGGGAAGGGATGATAATCTTTATTATAGTAGGAAGACCATATGGTTCGAGTTCTTGCGTATAGTTTGGAAAGTTTAAACTCTGTTTAAATTCTGTCTTATCTGGGCTTATTTAACCTGGTGTACTTTCTCAGTACCATGCTCTAGTTGCATTAGGATTCAGCAGTGCGCAGAGCGTATGATTTAAAAAAAAAAAATTCTTGCTAGCTGTATAACTGGATATCTTTTAAGATGCTGTAGGTCAAATAATAAAGATCTTAAGGTCTCAGTAGATGAAACAGGAGAGGGTAAAACAGAAACCCAGGTATTCGTGCAGCAACCTTTTGTGCCCTAATGTGTTGATTTGATGGCTTAAACCATGCTGCCATCTCACAAATTGACATTTTTCTTATTATTCAGTCAACACTTGGACTGAACTTTCTGTAACAATTGTTTACAGCATTGTTGTAAACATAGCACTAACCTAGTTCTTACTGTTGCATTACAGAGAACTTTTTCAGAAATCAGTACAGTTTACTGCAATTTTTTAGCATTTAATGAAACATGATTTATCTTCTAAAAAGAATCGATTTTCAATAGTAACAAAAATAGTTATGCTTCCTTTTGCTGGAAAATTTGTTTTATCAACAAATCAGTTTTTGAACTATGTGAGAAATGGTTGATTTTATTAGTAATGAGCCATATAGTTCTGGTGTGAAAAGTACGTTTGCTTTGTGGGAGAGACCGATAAATCCAACCTTAACAAGGGCATGCACATGCCCTGCATTCTCAGAAATAATATGCTGCTGAATTCTGATTTTTCTGATAATACTTACACTGACATAAGGAAACTGCCATGAACATTGCATTCAAATGTTTTAAAGTGATTCATTAAAATGTATATAATTTTAAAGAAAGCTGTAGGAAAGCACAGTGGTTTTCCTTTTTTGTAATATTAAAAGTTTTATCAGCATATTATGTTTTAGTATTAACTGTTTTTATGCCAATATTCTAATTTTGTCCCTTGTCCATGTGCTTCTTGATGAAGATGATTCTGCTTCTGCCTGTAACCTACAAACCATGGGACTGGTAAGAATAAAACAGTCTTTCTTTTTTATCATATTACTTTACCTTTTTCAAGTGTGAGACATTTGTTAAATTCTGTGGCTTGTACAGAATTTGGAGGAAAAAATTACACTTACGTAACAAGACAGCAAACCTATTTACTTCTCTTGCTTGTTAATAAAATGATTAGCAGCTTCTTTAAATTTGACACACAAGTTGTTTATCTTTGTATATAGAGATGGCTTGATTCTTTAACTTTTTTTTTTAATTATTCACTGGTACTTATTTTATATTCAAGTGATGTTATATTGCTGCTGGGGGTGTGAATTAGCAGCAAAAGCCAAGCCAGTAGCAGTTGCTCTGAATTCGCATGACTCAACTGTTGCACATGGTGGTAAATAATTAGACCCACTGTCTCAAATTAGATGTTTCTTTTCTGATGTAGCAAAAAAAGCGAAATAAAGTGCTATCAATTGGGAATTTTTCACTAACCCAACTATGGAACAACAGAGTTCAGTGGTGTCTCATGAGAATGTGGGACCATACACAATAGAAGACTGTGCAAGAGCCAAACGATTAGCCTCAGGGATAATACTATACCTACACGCAGAAGTGAAACATTATTTAAAAAAAAAAATCACCTTAATGCATTTTATAGTTGTAAATTATTACCTGAAATCCTTCTTCAGAGCAGTGGTTTGCAGTAAAAACTTTGCTTTCTCTTCTTCCATTTCCTCTGATAGTTTCTATTACTTTTATGTCATAGTGATTTTCAACATAAATTGTTTCATAGTAGAATTTCTGTAACAAATGGTTGCAACTGTGCAATGAACTGTAATAGTCTTAAGTGCTCATTATTACTATGAAGATATTTGCTACTTTAATGCCAAAGATTGTATGTGGTGGGATAAGTGAAACATAAGGAATCTTTCTTCATTTGATCAGAACTTTGTACAAACCTTAGAAGCTGTCTTTAGGTTTGCACCTAGTGTTGACTGCTCTAAAACTTGAGCAGAGTGGCTAGGATTCATTTCTTGGTGGAAGTGTGGGTTACACAAATCACTACAACAGTTGCCATGCGTGGACAATTTCAGCAAGTGATGTTGCTACAGAAAGTCAAAAAACTAATGCTTAAAGAGAACTTGAACTATTAAAAAATATAGGGTTTTTTTATAGCTATAAAGTAAAGAATAGTACAGAAGACTGCAGAGCTGTTATTTACTTTGCAGAACTTCAGCAAATGTTAAATTTATATTATTTATAATTAAGCCCCTAAAAGATACTGAGGCATCTGACCTTGCATGTTTTCTGTTTCACTTTTATAGTTCAGAAATGACTCTAACGAATTCTTGAAAAATTCACTATTGGAATCTGATAGCGCTTTTATTGGTGAGTTTATACTTCTCTTTAACCACATTATGATGCGTGTACAAACGCCATTTAATATGATGTTTCTTTAAAAAGATTATTAGTGTTTTAAAAGTTGCAGTGGGTATAGGAATTGTGGTTTTTAAAGTGTTAGAAAATTATGCCTCCAAATATAAATGCAGATCTTTATGGAATGGTACTGCAGTAAATTTGTGTAGATCATGCCTAAAATTAATGATGCTGCTAACTAGCCTTACACCACTTCACATCTTTTCATGAGAAAGCATCTTTCTGTATAGTGCTCTGATTGGGATGTTAGTAACCTTGTTGAGGAACATTATCTATTTTTTTTTTTTTAATAAAAACCAGAAATGAGACAAAGCCAAAGAAACCAGCTCACATCTCTGTGTTATTTTTCCATTAATAGGTATTACAGTGCCTTGAAATTCTCTTCTATCATCTATAGGACATAATCTTCGAAGGTTTTTATTCTTTGCTGTAGGGGAGATGCAGTAGGTTCCTGCAAAAGCTTTTAATGAAACTAGATATGTTTCTATATCCTGATGATAGTAATCTCTGGCTTTGCTCAAAAGCGGAATTTTTCATTTGAAATGTATTTGAATTTTCTCTGTTAACACACAAGTCCTGGAGTACACAACAGAACCTGGCATTAGGAAGGGCACAGGATGTTGCTTTCAGACTTTTTCAGTGCATTTTGTACTCTGCAGTCTGCATTAAACTTCTTCAGATTAGGAAATACTATTTATTATTTACTGCCCACGTGAGGAAAGGATGTTTAGTGCTCCTTGATAGGAGAGTCCATCAGTCTAGCATCTGGCCAAACACTCTGTCTCTAGCAGTAGCCAGAATAGGTGCCAGGGGAAGAGCACGAGGAGGAGGGCAGGCATGTAGCAGCACTGCAGGGTACTCTTCAGCCCCCAGTGACTTGTAGCTCAGAGGCTTCCTGAGTCAAATGCCATCTGTTTGCATTTAATAAGTCATGATATGCTAAGTCTTCATCAGGTTGTCTTTCATGAATTGGGATCAGCATTTTTGAGTCCCTGTAGCTGATTAACATCAGCAGTATGGTGTGGATAAACTTCCACATCTTTCACTAAGTCTCATGTGAAGCATCTCCTTTCACCTGCTCTGAATCCACCACCTGGGTAATGCGGTGCTCCTTGTTCTTTTATTAACCACTTTCACAAAGGTTCATGGATTTTACCGTCCTTGCTCCTATTTCTCTCTCTTCCCCCTCCAGCTGATTCTAGCAACTTAGTGAGGTGATGATGTAGGATACCATTCACACCTTTTTTTTTTTCCTGTCTTTTTTCCCTAGATCATTTATTCCTGTTAAAAACCATGTTCCCCAATATAGATCTGCGGACACTAACTGAAACTTTTTACTCTTTGTGCTATTTGGGCTTTATAAATAGCTATTGAAAATTTGAATATGAATCTGGTGACTTCCATCCCTGAAATGAAGAATAAAAACTGTCATGATCCGTGGGCTACCTGCTTTGTGAATTGTGGTGCTAACATTGTCTGGGGGCCTTTTGTGAAAGAGTTTTACTTGTGGTGTATTTTAATAATGTTTCTCATTTCCTAGGAAAAGCATAACACTCTCTTCTGTTTTTTTTTTTTTTTTTTTTTTTTTTTTTTTTTTTTT